>BSBK01001911.1:175000-282500 GCA_027943335.1 Chamaecyparis obtusa
CCATCAGAATCTTCCGATAGGTTACCGTCGTTTGTAATATGTGTGTTGACGGAGATGATGTTAGTGCGATGAATATCCGTTGGAAATGTGCAATGGATATACGCCGTTTGTATTTTTTAATGACATCGATGTTGTACATCTGATGGAGACCCGCGGAATGTTACGATGACTATCTGTCATTTATAGTTTTTCACCAACAATGATGTTGTACATGTGACGGTTGGATGTTGGATTGTTTTGACAAATAGCCATCGTTGTTTTATGTCCATCACGAATGTCATGTAAATCAATTTTATATATATATATATATATATATATATATATATATATATATATATATATATATATATATATATATTTATATATTTATATATTTGTCGATCAAGTTAGTATCAATTATTGAGTTAGATGTGATATCGATCGAGTTGGTATCGATTATCGATTATCAATTATTGCATGTCGCTCTCTCAACATCACATCTAACTCAATAATCCACGAGTGACATGTAGAACTTGCACATTGGAGATTCGTAGATCACTATGGTGTCCATGATGACTTGGGAGAAGTCTTCTTCTTGGTGAACCGAGCTAAGAGACTTAGATTACAGAAAGTGGGTCATTTGATGTGACTTATGAGACATTGGATGCCTCTTCACAGTGGGTTCGTGGTGTGGTCTATGGTGTTTCTTTGCGACTGGGTTCTTGGCAGAGATCTATTGATTTGGTAGCCATTGAGATAGATTGATATATTTTTCGTACGTGGATTGAGATCTTGAATTATTGAGCTTCTCTTTGTTTCGAGAATATTTTAACATTCTCTACTTAATAGGGCCAACCACGTGAAGGTGGAAGCTCATCTGACTCCTCCTAGGAGCCTCTTATGACCCTTTAGGACATTTTAAGACCTCTAAGATGTATTCTTAGGGATCGTAAAGGGTCATAAAGAGTCATAAGGGGTCCTAGAACACAACAGCTGAGAAACATAAATGTAGGCATCATGGTCACAATTTTTTGGATATCTACATTTATGTTTCTCAACTATTTTGATATATACATTTATGTTTCTCATTTGTCATGTTTATATGCATGTTCTTTATGTCTGTTGTTGTGTTGAGGCAAAAAAGAAATTGGATCACTCGGTTATCAATGGTGAAGAATTAGAATACCCTATAGGAGCAGTGGTTGTAACTGGTACATGGCTTAGATGATATGCTATGAAGAACCCTAGGTTGTGGTTGTTCGAGGATTGGGAGACACACATAAAGAAAAATTATGACTGCGCATCTCACTGCTCATCTCTTCAGTTTTTGTTTTCGTAGATTCCACCATCTGACGTTCCTTTTTGGTAAGAGATGGATGGAAATGTTCTTGAATCTAGGAAGAATGGCCTGCATGCAAATAAAAACTTGTGGTTATTCAAATGGTAAGTTCAGAGTTTCCCATAATTTGGGAGAAACGAGTTTGGAAATTCTTCAATCTTTCATTGAGGGAAAGGATTTTACTTACGTTGAGAAGAAACCTTAGGTTTTTTCACTTCATTTTTAGTGTCTTCTATTGATTTTATTTTCAACTTAACAGATAATTTTATGTTCGTCAAGTGATCAGAACTCGTCGGAATAGCACTTGTGGAAGGATTAGGGCATTTCCTCTATGACTCAAAATCACTCTGGATTTTCTCAGAATGAAAAATAGAAATATCATTTTTCATAGCCATCTCTTATCGAAAAGAAATTTCAGATGGTGAAATCTATGAAAATAAAAACTAAAGAGATGAGCAGAGGAATGCGCAGTCATAATGTTTCTAGCAAATGTCTTGTTAACACAATAGAAAAGAAAATGACCCTAGAGGCTGCTAAGTCTTTCGAATCAAAAAACACCTTTGGCTTAGTAATTATGAGGCCATATAGTGATATACCGACATTTTAGGCTTGTAAGATTCTCTGGCCTCTCTTTATGCTCATTACCAGCACTGGAAGAACAAAATGGTGAACAAGTGTATTTGACAAAGATAAACATGACACATTTTGTTGGTCTAATTGGGTTGGCCTGGTACCATTTACATGACCTATTTTATTACTAATGTCCCTATTTACATCTTTTCATCAAATGAACCAAAAGCATCAAGAATGGTCCTATATGGTCACTAATAGCCAACTTTCAGAAGAATATGAATGAATGCAAACATACATAAGTGGATGAACATAAATAATGAAGGTACCAAACATTGCTTGAAGTAATGAAGTGTTGACCCGGGGTTTAATCTAGTATGCTCTTGTATGATCCAAAACCTTCAAGGAAGGAAAAGATGGGGTTAGATCCAAAGGATCTAAGCAATGTCTGGCACCATATTACTGATCCTCATCTATACATTACAAACATGTGCATAGTCAAGCACCATATTACTGATCCTCATCCTATATGGTCGCTAATAGCCAACTTTCAGAAGAATATAAATGAATACAAACATACATAAGTGGATGAACATAAATAACAAAGGTCCTATATGGATGGTTCTAATGTTTTTCCATTACAAAAATTGAGCATTCATCATTTGGTATATGAACAAGTGAAAAACATGCAGACATCTAGACATGTGTACTGTGAGCTTTCCTCCAACAAATGGACTTGTGATGATTTTCACAATAGTACATGTGTTGGAAGGAAACCTCAAAGTACTTCTTAAGAAAATATGAATGTTCATCACCTGTGCATATCAGAGTTGATCAAACAAGGTATATGCACAACAAAACAAATAAAGAGAGATCAAACACTTCACACAATGCCTTGAAGGTAATAGAAATGATTAAACACTTCAAAATAGGGACATCGGTAATAAAATAGGGACATCAGTAATAAAATAATACACTTACTATTTTGAATTTGAGCTCATAAAGATTAAGATATCCCTATTTTATTACTAATGTCCCTATTTACATCTTTTCATCAAATGACCCAAAAGCATCAGCAATGGTCCTATATGGTCACTAATAGCCAACTTTCAGAAGAATATAAATGAATGCAAACATACATAAGTGGATGAACATAAATACTGAAGGTACCAAACATTGCTTGAAGTAATGAAGTGTTGACCTAGGGTTCAATCCAATATGCTCTTGTATGATCCAAAACTTGCAAGGAAGGAAAAGATGGGGTTAGATCCAAAAGATCTAAGCAATGCATGGTACCCTATTACTGATTTTAATCTACAATTATGCATGTGCATAGTCAAGCCATACACTTCTAAAATGAACTATGCTACAGAACATGTGCACTCAGGAATCATATGCATCAGTGAGTAAATCAAGACCAAAATGGAGCAAAAAGTATGATGTCAAATGTGTTATCAAGAAACACCTCATGGACTATGAGTCAACATGGTATATATTTTGTTCATACAAGATTAGTAAAAGGAGATCTACAACCTCAACAACATGGCAATATTAATCCAATAACAGGAAATACATTACAAATGTCAAGCTCACGGTCTCAATGAAATAAACAGTGTATAAAACAATATATGATGCCCGAGCTCAAATTAAAAATAGTAAGTGTATTAATATACGTATGATCTAATAGCACAACCTCATTGATTATTACCTTTGACTCCTCCATCATTATAAAAGAGATAACCACCTACAACTATATTTCATAATTCCTCCTTTGAAGTCATAGGTTAGTTTAAAATGGAGAAAGTATACAAACTCACCAATTTAATCCCAAAATTTCATAACATTGCATTCTTGTTTCTATTATGCATGGTGCACAACAACAGCAAGCATGCAATGACAACAATAACATTGCATGATGTCTGAGCTCAAATTCAAAATAGTAAGTGTATTATTTTATTACTGATGTCCCTATTTTATTACTAATAAATTTTGGGGTAAAACCTTGCAAGTCTTACACAGAGTCAACAACATGGTAGCATTGATCCAATAATAGAAAATACATTACAAATGTCAAGCTCACGGTCTTAATGAAATAAAAAAAATTTAAAATAATATATGGTGCACAATAGCAGCAAGCATGCAATGACAGCAATAACATTGCATGATGCCTGAGCTCAAATTCAAAATAGTAAGTGTATTAATGTATGTTTGCATGATGCCAAATATTAAACAGTGAGCTCATGAACAATGTCAGTATTAAACAATGAGCTCATGAACAATGTACATGATGCCCTATCTTGCAGCCTGTGATCCATCAAGACATTTCCTCATGAAATGATCATAAACGGGGAGTACCACATAGTGAATATCAACAACACAAAAAATAAAGAAAGATCAAACACTTCACACAATGCCTTGAAGGTAATAGCAACGATGCCCTAGCTCTCAAAGCTCGCGGGTCATCAAGCATTCCAAATGCTAAGATGTAAACAATGCGCACTAATAACATTCATAGTGTGCCATTAAATCAACAAATACCATCAAAATGAAATTGAGTTAATGAGAAGACAAAGCTTGAATGCCTACCTCAAGTGCCAATGCCCTCTTCCCACATGGTGTCAGCCTCTTCGTGCATGCCAAACTTGAATTCCTTCTTCGCGCCACGCAACAGTGTAGTGCCATCTTCATTGTAGCTCTTCGAATTCACAAAAATTATAAATGACACTTTCTTTTTCAAAATTACAACTTTACAAAAATTTCATTGGCTCAAAGCACAGAAATTTAAAACAGTAGGATATCTTAATCTTTATGAGCTCAATTTCAAAATAGTAAGTGCATTATTTTATTACTAATGTCCCTATTTGATCTAATAGCATCAATATAACAAATAAAGCACCAACCAATCAAATAGGGACATGAGGTGCTCAAACAGTGAGCTCATAAAATAATATATTTAGTCTTAATAAAAACATATAAAACAACATATATTGTGTGAAGTGTTTGATCTCTCTTTGTTTGTTTTGTTGTTGATATTCACTATGTGGTACTCCCTGTTTATGATCATTTCATGAGGAAATGTTTTGATGGCTTGCAGGCTGCAAGCTAGGGCATCATGCATTATTTATGAGCTCATTGTTTGAGCACCAACCAATCAAATAGGGACATGAGGTGCTCAAATAGTGAGCTCATAAACAATATATTTAGTCTTAATAAAATCTTATAAAACAACATATATTGTGTGAAGTTTTTTATCTCTCTTTATTTGTTTTGTTGTTGATATTCACTATGTGGTACTCCCCGTTTATTATCATTTCACGAGGAAATGTCTTGATGGCTTGTGGGCTGCAAGCTAGGGCATCATGCATTATTTATGAGCTCATTGTTTGAGCACTGGCCAATCAAATAGGGACATGAGGTGCTCAAATAGTGAGCTCATAAATAATGCATGATTCCCTAGTTGTAGGTAGTTATCTCTTCTATAATGATGGAGGAGTGAAAGGTAATGATCAATGAGGTTGTTGTTATTAGATCATACATTAATACACTTACTGTTTTGAATTTGAGCTCGGGCATCATGCAATGTTATTGTTGTCATTGCATGCTTGTTGTTGTTGTGCACCGTATATTGTTTTATACACATAGAACAATAGGTTTGGGGACTTAGACTTATGTTCAATCCTTAGTAATGGTTTGGGGAACTAATTACTAGATGAGTGACTACAGTACCCTAGTTTGCATTATTAGATGATCTTGTTTAATTTGTGTTCATTTCATGCAAAGATACATGTAAAGGAAAATAAATTTTTGCATCTAAAGATTACATGTATATATATGAAAAATAACTTGTATATAGTATACAAGGAAAATAACTTTCAGAAGAAAATGCAAGAGTACAGGCATACATAAGAGGATGAACATAAATAATAAGGGTGTCAAACATTGCCTGAAGTGATGAATTTTTTACCTAGGTATGAATCTAGTGTGCCCTTGTGTGATCCAGAACCTGCAAAGAAAAGAGAGATGGGGGTTAGATAAAAAAATATCTAAGCAATGAATGGCATCCTATTACTAAACCTCATCTACAATTATGCATGTGCATAGTCCAGCCATACACTTCTGAAAGAAAAACTAAGGTCACAGTCTCAATGAAATAAACAGTGTATAAAACAATATATGGTGCACAACAGTAGCAAGCATGCAATGACAACAATCTCTATTTTATTACTAATGTCCCTATTTACATCTTTTCATCAAATGACCCAAAAACATCAAGAATGGTCTTATATGGTCATTATAGCCAACTTTCAGAAGAATATAAATGAATGCAAACATACAGAAGTGGATGAACATAAATAATGGTCCTATATGGATGGTTCTAATGCTTTTCCATTACAACAATTGAGGATTCATCATTTGGTATATGAATAGGTGAAAAACATGCAGACATCCAGACATGTGTACTATGAGATTTCCTCCAACAAATGGACTTGTGATGATTTTCACAATAGTACATGTGTTGGAAGGAAACCTCAAAGTACTTCTTAGGAAAATATGAATGTTCATCACCTGTGCATATCAGAGTTGATCATAGAAGGTATATGCATGACAAAACAAATAAAGAGAGATCAAAAACTTCACACAATGCCTTGAAGGTAATAGAAATGATCAAACACTTCAAAATAAGGACATCAGTAATAAAATAGGGACATCAGTAATAATACACTTACTATTTTGAATTTGAGCTCATAAACATTAAGATATCCCTATTTTATTACTAATGTCCCTATTTACATATTTTCATCAAATGACCCAAAAACATCAACAATGGTCCTATATGGTCACTAATAGCCAACTTTCAGAAGAATATGAATGAATGCAAACATACATAAGTGGATGAACATAAATAATGAAGATACCAAACATTGCCTAAAGTAATGAAGTGTTGACCCAGGGTTCAATCCAATATGTTCTTGTATGATCCAAAACCTGCAAGGAAGGAAAAGATGGGGTTAGATCCAAAGGATCTAAGCAATGTCTGGCACCCTATTACTGATCCTCATCTGCAATTATGCATGTTCATAGTCAAGCCATAAAATTTTAAAATGAACTATGCTAAAGAACATGTGCACTCAGGAAACATATGCATGTAGTGAGTAAATCAAGACCAAAATGGAGCAAAAAGTATGATGTCAAATGTGTTATCAAGAAACACCTCATGGGTTGTGAGTCAACATGGTATATATGTTGTTTATACAAGATCAGTAAAAAGAGATCTAAAACATCAACAACATGGCAATATTAATCCAATAACAGGAAATACATTACAAATGGCAAGCTCATGGTCTCAATGAAATAAATAATGTATAAAATAATATATGATGCCCGAGACCAAATTCAAAACAATAAATGTATTAATATATGTATGATCTAATAACAACAACCTCATTGATCATTACCTTTGACTCCTCCATCATTATAGAAGAGATAACCACCTACAACTATATTTCATAAT
Source organism: Chamaecyparis obtusa (assembly GCA_027943335.1). NCBI lineage: Eukaryota > Viridiplantae > Streptophyta > Pinopsida > Cupressales > Cupressaceae > Chamaecyparis > Chamaecyparis obtusa. Next base: position 182,401 of record BSBK01001911.1, read on the forward strand.
TCCTCCTTTGAAGTCATAGGTTAGTTTAAAATGGAGAAAGTATACAAACTCACCAATTTAATCCCAAAATTTCATAACATTGCATTCTTGTTGTTGTTATGCATGGTGCACAATAGTAGCACGCATGCAATGACAACAATAACATTGCATGATGTCTGAGATCAAATTCAAAATAGTAAGTGTATTATTTTATTACGGATGTCCCTATTTGATGTCCCTATTTTATTACTGATAATTGGGGTAAAGTCTTACACAGACTCAACAACATGGTATCATTGATCCAATAACAAAAAATACATTACAAAAGCTAAGTTCACGGTCTCAATGAAATAAATAGTGTATAAAACAATTTATGGTGCACAACAGTAGCAAGCATGAAATGACAGCAATAACATTGCATGATGCCCAAGCTCAAATTCAAAATAGTAAGTGTATTAATGTATGTTTTCATGATGCCAGATATTAAACAATGAGCTCATGAACAATGCTAGTATTAAATAGTGAGCTCATGAACAATGTATGATGCCCTAGCTTGCAGCCTGTGAGCCATCAAGACATTTCCTCATGAAATGATCATAAACAGGGAGTACCACATAGTGAATATCAAAAGCAAAAAAAATAAAGAGAGATCAAAAACTTCACACAATGCCTTGAAGGTAATAGAAACGATGCCCCAGCTCTCAAAGCTCGCAGGTCATCAAGCATTCCAAATGAAAATATGTAAACAATGCCAATATTAAACAGTGAGCTCATGAACAATGTATGATGCCCTAGCTTGCAGCCCATGAGCCATCAAGATATTTTCTCATGAAATGATCATAAACAGGGAGTACCACATAGTGAATATCAACAAAAAAATAAATAAAGAGAGATCAAACACTTCATACAATGCCTTGAAGGTAATAGCAACGATGCCCTAGCTCTCAAAGCTCACGGGTCATCAAGTATTCCAAATGAAAAGATGTAAACAATGTCAGTATTAAACAATGAGCTCATAAACAATGTATGATGCCCTAGCTTTCAGCCCGTGAGCCATCAAGACATTTCCTCATGAAATGATCATAAATAGGGAGTACCACATAGTGAATATCAACAACAAAATAAATAAAGAGAGATCAAACACTTCACCCAATTCTTTGAAGGTATTAGAAATGATGCCCTAGCTCTCAAAGCTCACAGCTCATCAAGCATTCCAAATGAAAAGATGTAAACAATGTCACTATTAAACAGTGAGCTCATGAACAATGTATGATGCCCTAGCTTGTAGCCCACGAGCCATCAAGATATTTCCTCATGAAAGATCATAAACGGGGAGTACCACATAGTGAATATAACAACAAAACAAATAAAGAGAGATCAAACACTTCACACAATGCCTTGAAAGTAATAGCAATTATGCCCTAGCTCTCAAAGCTCACGGGTCATCAAGCATTCCAAATGAAAAGATGTAAACAATGCTAGTATTAACATTCATATTTTTCCATTAAATCAATAAATGCCATCAAAATGAAATTGAGTTAATGAGAAGACAAAGCTCAAAAGCCTACCTCAAGTCATGGCTGTCATATAAAGACCAAATTTCAAGGCATGAAATTTTATAACTGTACATATATTTTCTTCGACTCCCCCACATTGTAAACTCAATGCTAAGGAGAAAAAAGTATGATGTCAAAAAGTATGAATTTTCATGCCTTGAAATTTTATAACATAATTCCTTAGCAGCTGCCATATGAAGAGCAGTGCAAGGTGGCAACTTTTCCATTTTACCACAGTTAGGGCTCTCTTTTACCATGCTTTATAAGCTTTATGTTTTTACTATGATTTATGAGCTTTATGTTTTTTTTTAAGTGAAGACAAAGATTATCTTAATTTGTTATCTTTAAATTTTATTCATTTTATGATTTTAAAAATTAAAATTAAAAATATAAACTTTTAAGAAACTTTTACATCTTTTCATCAAATGACCCAAAAACATCAAGAATCATCATATATGGTCGCTAATAGCCAACTTTTAGAAGAATATGAATGAATGCAAACATACATAAGTGGATGAACATTGAAGGTACCATACATTGCCTGATGTAATGAAGTGTTGACCGAGGTTCAATCCAATATGCTCTTGTATGATCCAAAACCTGCAAGGAAGGAAAAGATGGGGTTAGATCCAAAGGATCTAAGCAATGTCTGGCACCCTATTACTGATCCTCATCTATAATTATGCATGTGCATAGTCAAGCCATACACTTCTAAAATGAACTATGCTACAGAACATGGGTGTGTGTTAATGTGATTCAAAAGCTATTATGCAAGATTGTTTTATTATTGAGATAAGGATATCTTAATTCTACAAGAATAAATGTTTTGATAAATATTTGAATTTAATTTTGACAATAACATGAGGAGTGATATATTTCAAGCTTCAATGAGACTTCATACCACGCAGTGTTCGTAGATTACGTTCAATGTGTTATTTACGCTTTTATTGGTGGGAAAAGTCTTGAAAATGTGCAAAAGAGATTGCATTCAACCATGTTGTTTACATGACACATGTAGTTTACCTCCAGCCTAAATCAGCATTGCATACAAATCTATGGACAATGCGTGGTATGAAGCCTCATTGAAGCTTCAAAATGATAAGCATTATGATGTTGAGGTATGGTGTGGTAAGCACAAGTATAGTTTCTCGTAAGATGCTATTGGTATAGTTTTTTTTTTTTCAATAGTTGTAGAATCTAGCTTCTCCTATACTTTCATGTATGTATACATTTTGGTCTTGTCTTTAATGTCATGTAAATTTGAGTGAAATGGTAATAATATTTAAGAGCAACAAGTATGGCATTTTAAATAAGTATGCATATATATTATATAACAGGAGGAGTGATATATTTCAATGGCAACACTTAATGAGAAGGATGCCTATATAACAGGAGGAGTGATATATTTTAATGGCAGTGGACATAGAAATTGTAGTGAAACTCTGTAATTTATTATTGTAAGTGGATATAGAAATTGCAGTGTAAGTAGTAAGATGATTGTAAGTGGGCATAGAAATTGTAGTGAAACTCTGTAATTTATTATGGCTCAGTGTTGTATATCCATAGTTAATGTCTATTTAAACTTTAGGATGATACTTATATGATGGCTTAAGTAAATTGTTCTTACCTTGAGACTAGTACACCATGAGATTAGAGGATGGTTGTTATAATAGAAACTATGTTTCTATGGGATACTTTTATATTTTGTATTAAATGATGATACATATGTGTTTCTTCTTTTTACAATAGTTTATATTCTGATACTTATATCTTGAATTGTCAAATGACCAATGAGTGATAATTTCAAAAGTGTATCATAATTAAAAGCATGTGAATTCATATTCTACTTAATCTGAATGCCAATGTGTAATGTTTTTACTTACGATATTAATCTTAATATATCCCTATTAAGATATCCCTATTTTAATACTGATGTCCCTATTTACATCTTTTCATCAAATGACCCAAAAACATCAAGAATGGTCCTATATGGTCACCCAATGACCCAAAAACTTTCAGAAAAATATGAATGAATGCAAACATACATAAGTGGATGAACACAATTAATGAAGGTACCAAACATTGCCTGAAGTAATGAAGTGTTGACCCGGGGTTCAATCCAGTATGCTCTTGTATGATCCAAAACCTGCAAGGAAGGAAAAGATGAGGTTAGATCTAAAGGATCTAAGCAATGCCTGGCACCATATTACTGATCCTCATCTACAATTATGCATGTGCATAGTCAATCCATACACAGACTCAACAACATGGTAGCATTGATCCAACAACAAAAAATATATTACAAATGTCAAGCTCACAGTCTCAATGAAATAAACAGTGTATAAAACAATATATGGTGCACAACAGTAGCAAACATGCAATGACAGCAATAACATTGCATGATGCCCAAGCTCAAATTCAAAATAGTAAGTTTATTAATGTATGTTTGCATGATTCCAGATATTAAACAGTGAGCTCATGAACAATGTATGATGCCCTAGCTTGCAACCTATGAGCCATCAAGATATTTTCTCATGAAATGATCATAAACGGGGAGTACCACATAGTGAATATCAACAGAAAAATAAATAAAGAGAGATCAAACACTTCACACAATGCTTTGAAGGTAATAGAAATGATGCCCTAGCTCTCAAAGCTTGTGGGTCATCAAGCATTCCAAATGAAAAGATGTAAACAATGCCAGTATTAAACAGTGAGCTCATGAACAATGCATGATGCCCTAGCTTGTAGCTCGTGATCCATCAAGACATTTCCTCATGAAATGATCATAAATGGGGAGTACCACATAGTGAATATCAATTGCAAAACAAATAAAGAGAGATCAAACACTTCACACAATGCCTTGAAGGTAATAGCAACAATTCCCTAGCTCTCAAAGCTCGCGGGTCATCAAGAATTCCAAATGAAAAGATGTAAACAATGCCAATATTAAACATTAAGGTCATGAAAAATGTATGATGTCCTAGCTTGCAGCCTGCGAGCCACCAAGACATTTCTTTGTGAAATGATCATAAATAGGGAGTACCACATAGTGAATATCAACAGAAAAACAAATAAAGAGAGATCAAACACTTCACACAATGCCTTGAAGGTAATAGCAACAATGCCCTAGCTCTCAAAGCTCATGGGTCATCGAGCATTCCAAATGCTAAGATGTAAACAATGCCACTATTAACATTCATATCATGCCATTAAATCAAAAAATGCCATCAAAATGAAATTGAGCTAATGAGAAGACAAAGCTCGAATGCCTACCTCAAGTGTCAGTGCCCTCTTCCCACATGGTGTCGGCCTCTTCATGCATGCCAAACTCGAATGCCCTCTTTGTGCCACGCAAAAGTGTAGTGTCATCTTCATGGCAGCTATTCGAATTCACAAAACTTACAAACGACACTTTCTTTTTCTTTTTTTTTGTTTATAAACAAATGGGTCTCGCAATTATGACATCATCATCGCTATTACGACACCATCAGGAGCACTTGTGAAAAAAAACACAAATTGTAGTGGCATCACAAATTAGCATCAAAATTTGACCCTAAATGTTGTAGTGTTCACACACACACACACACACATATTTATTTATATATATACATGTACATATAAACATATGTATGTATATATGTGTAAGCATATGCATGTGTATGTGTATGTGTGTACACACACTATATTTGTAAATTATGTTGGAATTAAGAGAGATATGTACTGAGAGGGGAGGGATGAATCAGTGCCTTCAAAATGTTTACTTGTAAACCTTTCAGATCTATAACCATAAATAGTGATAACTGACCAAAACAACTTGAATCTAATTGCATGAATCAATCATCCATTTAACTTAAGTAAGTAAACAACATGAAATCAATATCACAATCACATGACACAAGTATTTTGGTAACGCAGAAACCCTTGTTAGAAGGTAAAAAATGTGGTGGGGATGACACCCATAAATTCTTCACTACTGCAGATAGAAAAGGTTTGCCTGTTAGGGCTACAAGTTTTGATCACTTCTGATGATCTCACCCTATTAGGAGTGACAAGTTAGATCGGCTAGATCTACCTAGTTATAGGATTTTAACAACACTAATGAAGTGTGCACTCGGTTAAGATATTTACATAAGACTGTTAAGTCTACTCTATTAAGAGATTTTATCCAAAAACTCTATTACAATTGTCAGAAAGAAATAGGTAATTATCATCTATTTGACACTTAATTATCTGATACATATTTATAAGCTATGATAAAATATCACCTTACTTGTGATGAATCTCTGCTCTGAACTGCTCAGTAGCCTCTACTGATTCTACTCAATCTGAATTCCTCTGTACTCAATTCTGCTCTATTAACTGATAAACTTGAAGATAGGCAATTTCTTCAAGTGCTCCATGATTCATATATTAGCTCACACCAAAAATGATGCGAACACACAAATATATAGTGTTATATTTTTTCGCTTTAACAAAATTAGGTTACACAATATAGTCATAACCCTAAGATCTACGGTGTACAATAATAACCTAGATCAACTATTACAAAAGATATACATTGTATTTAATGAATATCATTACATCAAATGTTCCTCGATCTTGGTAAAACATTTATAAACTGTTGTAACTATTTGTATAGAAGAATGTGCCATTCTTGATTACTATGTCATTTCTTGTGATCCTTGGTAAACACTATGTAAACTGATCGGTGTATTCTGCGATGCTCAGTGTTTACTGTCTGTTGGTGTTGGTGTCTCTTGGTACTCGATAAACTGTTTGTTTCTCGATATACTACTTTACCAACTAGTATGTTCTGCCTTATGTTACCGATTAGCTCAATGTAAGTAATCAACCGATATCTTTACAAACCTTTGGTACTAATGACAACCTTAAATGCTCAATAGAGATAACAATCTCCCCCTTTGGCATTAGTATCAAAACTCTGAATGTATATAGACAAAATTTTCTATATAACTTATATCTCTGCCATATACATATACACATCAAAAAAAAATTCCAAGAACTCCCCCTCGATGCATGCTCCCGGTAATATATAGCATACTAGCAACTATGTACATATTTGGCATAACAGCTAATACATTATTTTCCCCCTTTTTGATAGTAATGCCAAATGTAAAATTTTAAGTAGTATACTCACAAGTTGTCAAAAATTAACTGATAGGTTTTCTTCACTGACTCCAAGAGGTTGTCTCATTCCTCTTTCAAGTTGGTGAGAGCGATGTGCTCAAGACCGACTTGTGTATGCATATCAAAGATGTTATCTAACACCAAAATTTTTGGTGTTGCAACTAGTAGCTCGGCTTTGACAATATGTGCCTCAAAAAATTTCAGGTATGGAATGAGTTCAGTTTGCAACTTAGTAACTTGATCTTTTATGTGCTCTTCTTGTTTCTTCAATTCTACTATCAATTGTCAGAGTTCTTGAACTTGATGAATATGCTTTAAGAAAGCATGAGGCTCGATTATAGCTGCATTTATACTCAACTGTATTTATGCTTCCAATCCTTTGATCTTTTCACTGACTTCAATAGTGAAGGTGTCTATAGTACAAAGTTTCAATAAATATTGACAAATTAACTAAGTGATGGATTTCATTTTAGTAATTACCTTAGATAATTTGACCTTCTGTAATGCCACTTCTAGGCTGATTTTCTCTACTAATTTGTGTTGTATCCTGGATTCTGCCCTTTCTTTGATTTGTTTATCTGCATCAGTGTCTAGGGTGTTGATCTTCTCAACAAGTGTAGCAAGTTGATCTATGATAGGCATATCCTCATCAATATTTATCTCAGGTACTACCTGTTGGATGATATCCCGCACATCGGTTAATACTTCTTTTCATTTGTGTTCTTGCTTCAACTTCTCTTGTGCTGCCTTCCTTGAACATAATTCCCCATATTTACTCAATTCTTCAGGGCTTAGAGTCCTTAGGTCACACTCAGGTAGAATGATTGCTTCATCTAGGGTGACCGGCCCTTTTCCTTTCTTCTTCTTCTTTGGTGCTAGAGGTGATTTCTTCTCAATACTAGCAATAGTTTTATCTCCATATTTCAGAGTATCCTTCCCAGTTAACACATGTTCTTCTTTCTTCTTCTCCTCGATAATGGTAGTCTCGGTTGATATAGTAGGAGTCTCAGATGTAGTATTAAGTGGGATCACCTTTGCTTCCTTTGTTTCTTCTATTTCCTTTGCTTCGGTGGAAGGTGCCTCTATATGTATAGGCTCATCTATCTTGGCAGGTTTCTCTATGTTTTGATCCCATGTGATATCTTTGTTTTGCTCGAGATCTGATTCATCAGGTTGTACTTGGGAAATAATTTCAGCTACTTCAGCAAGTATAGGAAGTTCACCTGATAGTGATGTAAATAGGCTTTTAGTGTTTAGTGCTTCATCTTTGTTTGGTGAAATATTTACATCTTCATAATCTTGGTCATTAGGATCACCATTTGTGATGTCTTTAATGAGTACATCATCATCAATTTTCTTCTCCAGTTGAATTTCAACTTTATCTGGTGCATCTTGTGAAACACTTATTTCTTCCTTGTCCTCGGTGATATTAATTGCTTTGGTAACTGATATACCGGTATTCTTTGATTTCTGTGTTGTTCCCTCATCAATACAAATACCTTTACCTTTAGAATTTTGTCTCTTCTTAGACAGGTTCAAGAATGCTTCTTGCTCAGCTTTTTCTTTGGCCTTCAAAATTGATGTCCATATAGAATCTATTATGATATCCATATCTACTACATTGCCATCCATGATCATTAAGGCTCTATTCTTGATCATAAATTTTTCTTGGTATTTGGTCAAGTATTCACTAACTTCTCCAAAGCCTAAATGTGTGGCTGCCCGAACTAGAGAGCATTCTCTCTTTCTCTTCTCAGTGTCCAGTGCAATAGCCCATTTTTTAGTAATTGTATCATCCAATTTCTTCGGTAATGCACAAGAAAATTGCATTGGAACTTTCTTGAATTTTATCATCATTTGGATGACAGCCTCTCCAATCTTGGTTTGATCTTCTTTTGACATTTTGTCAAATCTATCTAGTAAGGGATCGGTGAGGCCTCCATGTTCAATTATGTCTTCAATGATTTCATCTATTGTTTTTGCCTTATTACTGACCACTTTGAATTGATTGACATCATCTTCTATCTTAGTATCCTCAAGTTCCTTATTTCTTATGAGTTTAATCCTTTTCTTTGGTGCCTCAGCTACAGTCTTGTTCTTTCTCTTAATGTATTTCCTTGTCGGTGTAGCTTCTCTTCTTTTTGTTACTTTCTTTGTTTCTTCATTATCGGTAAGTGGTGTTTTTGTTGATGATCATGTCTTCATACCTTCATGTACAGGTGACTGCTTCTTTATAGGAATTTTAGGTGGAGGAACCGGTGTAGGATCTACTTCTTTGTCAGACTTGGTCTCCTCACTATCATATGGTTTGTCAGCTAACTGTAACTGACCTTCGATTTCCTATTCAATCGGTGTTTCTTCAGATGTGTCAGACCCATCTCCATATTTAATAGTGAGATTTTTCTTCATCTTCTTTACCTTTCTAGTTATTTTACCGATCTCAATATTTGTTGAAATTCTAGATTTGGCTTCTTCATATACTCTGAACCTAGTGGCAATGGGATCCTTCGGTAATGCAAGTAGTGCATTAATAGATTTTAGTGCGAAATCATGGTTTATTTCATATCCCATCGGTGCCAACTATTTTATGCTAGGCTCAATTGCTTTTATCAAAGTATAATCGGTGTTGACTACAAAACATATATCATTCTCAAATTTCTGAACTAATTCCCTTGGAATTCTGCTTCTTTTATGCATTGTAGATTGAAATTCTATGAAGTATGCATTAAACTCTACATTCAACTTATCTCCTAACTTATTCATCATTTCACCAATTTGTTTTTTTATCAGTACATCCGGTATCCAATTTACTTTACCGATGCCAGGCACATACTTTTGTCGATAGAAAAATATGCATGCAAGTAGAGATCTGAAATTACATGTGTTAGACTTCTTTTTCTTTATGGTCTTCATATTCTCCTGAAGTTGATGAAATAGTACCTCGGCAAGATCAACCTGGTGACCTTTTACCACAATTTTGTGTGCCATGTCTATTGCACTGCAGGGTACGCTATTGAGTTTGCTCGATTGAAATAACTTGTACCTGATCACATGTGCTGCAAATTTGACTGTTGGGTCCTTGATTATCGAAATCTTCAATGCCCGACTATCCCATTATGCTCCAATAAATTTCTCAACATTCAGTCATGAAGAACTACGGAAGGCCTTAGCCTTGTTAGTTGTAGGGAGCCTAGTAACCCTACTGATCATTTTCTTGTTGACCTCAATCAGTTTATCTAGCCAGAATTTGTCATCGTGATACCTGCTCATAATGATCTTGATCCAATCTGATTTGAATGATTGTGAAAAGTGTTTAAAACATGATAACCCTAATTCCTCAATCTTCTTGTAATTTGATTTCATTTTTCCATCGGGGCCACAGAGTAGTTGATGTGTAGCAATAGTTTCAAAATCTCCAAATTCTTTGATTTTGCAATGAAGATAAGACCTTACGTCTTCTGTCAATAAAACCCTTTCTGGTACGCTTGAAAAAGTGTCCATTGTATCTATTTGAGCTGCAACTTTAGGATGTGGCTTAAACTTAGGTTCGTTGAAGTGTGCCTCAGTATCATGAAGAGTGATGTCGGTTCAACCTAATGTAGCCTTGAATCCTTCTAAAAATCTTTTAGCTTGAACTCTGCTCTTTGAACTCTCCACTCTTCGAAATCACAATGTAAAAATGAACTCTGTTCCCATGTATTTATAGACTTTTCAATATTCCCGCTCAAACTTTCATGCAATAAATGCTTGATCTAACTTTCGATGCGAAACAGCTGTCAACTCGATGACAACTAAAAGTCTTCTTCGCTTGGTTAACATAGGATTTCTTCATCGGTTGATACATGTGCTCAGTTAACCTTAGATAGTGATTACCGATGGGTAACCAACTCTTAGTCTCTCTTTTACTGACTATATAACATTGTTAGCTCATGACAACTAAACCATAATGCATCTTTGTTCATGCTGATTTGGTATAAGAACATTATGCATAAGAAACTGTATGTAAAATGTGATCTTTTGAAATGTCAGTTCCATACATACCTATTTCACCTTAAGTGGAAGTACTGATGTCACCCAATCCAGTGGACGAGGTTTCACCAACAACATTACTTGATTCAGCATTCTCATTAGATGCCTTCTTCCACATAGTGTTCCTTAACTTCGTGATATCTGTGATAGTATATCCATTTTCAAATATATGGTTCTCATCTGGTACTCAGTCTCTACAGTTCTTGCTTAAATGACTAACCTTATGGCAGTGCAAACATGCCATCCTAGTGCTTGTCCAGCTTCTTGATTGTCCAATCTGACTCTTTCTGTAACATTTTGCTGCAATGTGTCCATATCTACCACATACAACACAGTTAGTCCATGTCTTATAATCCCAAACATAAGAGTTACCTTGTCTCTTTGATTGATATGGCCTGCATTGTGGTTTCTCCTTAGGTGTCCAAACTTGTTTCATTTTTGCCTTACATTCTCATGCAGTGTGTCCATGTTTGTTACAAGTGTAACATATTTTCTCCATAGTGGTATTATTAGCAAGATCATTTTTCTTAGCTCTACACTCATAAGCAGGATGTCCAAACTTACCACAGTAGTAACAATATCCATTAAACTTAGGAGTGACAGGAGGTTTACCTTGTGCTTTTATTCTACACACATTAGATGTATGTCCTAGTTTGCCACAGTGATAACATGTCAACAACTTAGGTTTCTAATTTTGACTGTTGTTGACTTGTTCAGCTTGTTGTGATGATTCTCCTTCACCAATGTAGCGTATACCAATTTTGCTCCCAAATCTTCTCTGATTAGTCAAAAAGTCATCAATCTTCTTAGAGCTATCCTCAGCAAGTTTCTTCATTTCATTTTGTTGTTGTTGATTTTTCACTTCATTTCTCAGCTTCTCATTCTCTTCTCTGAGTCTTGCAACATCTTCTAGTTTTCTTGACAATTTTGCATTCACTTGATTTACCTCTTGATTCACAGTCATCACTTGATTAGTTATTTGGAAATTTTGATCAGTGAGTCTTTGTATCTCACTCTCTTTAGTTTGAAGTTGTTCACTCATCTATCTTCGATCATCGATTGCCAGATTCCTTTCTTGCTCGGCTTATTTTTCTTTGTTCATTGTTTCTACCATTCTCACCATCTGAGATTCTTGACTGATTTGTAGTGCTTTCACTTGATCAATTAAATATTGATTCTTTTCAGATAGATCAGTGATTATGCTTTTAGATCCATCGGAGATGCTTCTAGAACTAGATCCAACATGCTTGAGTATTTCATCAATAGGTTCTTCATGGTAACTGATCTCATTCTAAAGAATAGCTAGGTTCTTCCTTTCAATCATTAATTTCTTCAGTCCTTCCTTGGCTTGCTTATACTGTTCCACAAACATTTTCATCTGTATCTTCTAATTCTCAATAGTCTTGTCAAGCTTGTATCTCTCTATGACTTAGATCTTTACCCTTCAGTGGTTAAACTATTCAATAAGAGAACTATGCTCTAATACCAATTTTTGGAATTAGGAGAGATAGTTACTGAGAGGGGAGGGGTGAATCAGTGCCTTCAAAACTTTTACTTGTAAACCTTTCAAATCTATAACCATAAATAGTGATAACCGACCAAAACAACTTGAATCTAATTGCATGAATCAATCATCCATTTAACTTAATTAAGTAAACAACATGAAATCAATATCACAATCACATGACACAAGTATTTTGGTAACGCAAAAACCCTTGTTAGAAGGTAAAAACTATGGTGGGGATGACACCCACAAATTCTTCACTACTACAAATAGAAAAGGTTTGCCTGTTAGGGCTACAAGTTTTGATCACTTCTGGTGATCTCACCTTGTTAGGAGTGACAAGTTAGATCAGCTAGATCTACCTGGTTATAGGATTTTAACAACACTAATGAAGTGTGCACTCGATTAAGAGATTTAGATAAGACTGTTAAGTCTACTCTGTTAAGAGATTTACATAAGACTGTTAAGTCTACTCTGTTAAGAGATTTACATAAGACTGTTAAGTCTACTCTATTAAGAGATTTTATCCAAAAACTCTATTACAATTATCAGAAAGCAATAGGTAATTATCTACTATTTGACACTTAATTGTCTAATACAGATCTATAAGCTATAATAAAATATCACCTTACTTGTGATGAATCTCTGCTCTGAACTGCTCGGTAGCCTCTACTGATTCTACTCAATCTAAATTCCTCTATACTTGGTTCTACTCTGTTAATTGATAGACTTGAAGATAGGCAATTTCTTGAAGTGCTCCGTGATTCATATATTAGCTCACACCAAAAATGATGTGAATACCCAAATATATAGTGTTCTATTTTTGTTGCTTTAACAAAATTAGGTTACACAATATAGTCATAACCCTAAGATCTACGGTGTACAATAATAACCTAGATCAACTATTACAAAAGATATACATTGTATTTAATGAATATCATTACATTAAATGTTCCTCAATCTTGGTAAAATGTTTTATAAACCGTTGTAACCATTTTCATAGAAGAATGTGCCATTCCTGATTACTATGTCATTTCTTGTGATCCTCGGTAAACACTATGTAAACTAATCATTGTATTCTGCGATGCTTGGTGTAAACTGTCTGTCGATGTCAGTGTTTGTTGGTGCTCGGTAAATCGTCTATTGCTTGGTATACTACTTTACCAACTAGTATGTTCTGCCTTATGTTACCGATCAGCTCAATGTAAGTAACCGACTGATATCTTTACAAACCTTTGGTACTAATGACAACCTTAAATGCTCAATAGAGATAACAAATTAGTGTTTCAAAATAATTTAAAATGGGTATTACTAAAATGTATGATTACATTAGTGAGTATGTATTTTTGAATTTTTGTTGAGAGTTCCTTTCATCAATTTAACATTTTTGGTTTCTATCATTTTCTTTGTTCTGTAGACTTCTTCATTGGACAGTGAAGATGAAAATGGAGAAATTCAAATCATGGTGATGCACACATGAACTTTCACTAGAGATCATGTCCTTTGTTAACCTTTGTACCAAACTTTCATGACTTTAATGGTTTTTTGTTAATCACAATCATCTTGATAACACTCATTTCTAAGGCATCCTCCTTCCCTATTATTGACTATTTTATTTACTTAAAGCTATTTGGTTGTGCATTTAAGTGATGTGATTTATTTCAAACTACTTCAATGTCATGCGCCTAAGTATTCCTTTGAATTTACTATCAAACCATTCATTACACATTCTAAAAATATAATTACTACTTTTCAAATGCATTATGTAGTCTTGAGTTTATAGGTAGAATTTCCTTACCATCCCATTAACAAGATGTTGAGGTAACTAAAAAAAATTCAAGCATTCAACTTGAGGCCAAATATTGTGTGGTTCATTAATAACTTTTAAAAGTGAGGATAACTTAATGGATAAAAAAGTAGGAAACATGCCCATTACATATGTGTATGTGCGTTGTATGTATGTGTGTATATGTAGTTATATGCATACATACATGTGTATACATGAATTAAATAAGAGAAGCAAAAACCAAATTTTGGCATTAAAAAGAAATGGATCTTTAAATTGGGCATGCAACTATTCTTTTATTATAAGTTATTCTCATTTTAAAATTCTTAAACCAAATTTTTGCATTAAAAAGAAATGGGTCTTTAAATTGGGCATGCCACCTATTCTTTTATTATAAGTTATTCTATTATTATAATTTATTCTCATTTTAAAATTCTTTAATGGACCATACAATATTTGAGCTCTCAAGTTCAATGCTCAAAATTTTCCCTGTGATTATCTAGCATCTTATAGTGGGTTGGTGAGAATATATTGTCATCTAGAAAAATGAAAATATATGATCTCTAGGTAGTTGGCAATAATTTATCTAGAGAAATATATAATGTATTGAAAATTTAGTAATTTGTATTTCCAAGAGGTGTAATAGATCAATTGATACAAAATTTAAATATATGGGATAAAAATAATTTGAAATAAATCATATTATTTAAATGTTCACATAGATAACTTTTTTAAGTATTAATATGCATTAAATTATTAAAAAGCGAGAAATAAGAGGAAGATGAGTTAGAAATGAGTGGTAGAAAAATGTTTATTATTAATAAAAAAAAATCATCATAGATAGATTGGGAGTTCAATAGAGGTCATGATCTCTAATTAGAATTTGTATGTCTACCACCACAAATCAAATGTCTCTTTTGCCATCTTCAAGATCCAATAGACAAGTCCATAGATAAATAAAATAACAAAACTATAAATATTAAAAGAATGAAGGGAAATCCCAATAATACCTATATATATTTATTTACATACAATTATATGTACTAAAATATGGTGGAAATAGATTGTGGGCTTAGAAATGCAAACTAGGAACTTAGTCATTCACCATTTCCAATTGTGATCATTTCATTGGGGAACAACCAATTAGGTTCTACTATAGTCCTGAAGGAGATTTAAACACTATGATTACTTGTTCGCATTTTTATTTGATTTGATTTGATGTGAGTATGAGTAGGATTATGATTACGATTGCGTTTGCGATTGCGATTGCGATTATACAAGAGTTAAGGTGAAATGATAGAAAATTGACAAGATTTAGCACAAATGGAAAGATATAGGCCCAAACACAAAAGTAGAGATGTGGAATTAGGAGATAGAGAAGAACCAATGACAACTAGAGCTAATAATTTTGGACTATGGAGATAGATTCCCTAGTCTTAAGGTGTCTTCATCAACTGAAATCTTTATATTCTTTATTCTTAATTAGGAGACTCTGTAGAGATTTATTTCCAAAATTTAACCTAAAAGTATTAAACACTTGTAAGATAATTGTCATAGCCCGTGATTTTTTTTCCTATTCAAAATCTAGGACCGTCTATCTTAATATATTATGTGTAATTTTGCAAATTTTGGTTGTTGAATTTGTATGTGTACACACAAGAAGAGGGAACAATGTTGTGTTGTAAAGTGGCTTGCCTAAGCCAATTTAGAGCTTATCCCTAGTAGGGTGGGGATTCAAAATCTTAAATAAAATGTTTGAAATCAAAAATGATAACTTGGATGTGAAATCATTTCATCTACATAGAGCTTGATTCTTGTTTATGGATGTCAATGTGTGTCTTCATTGTGAAGGAATACATAAAACTTGATCATTATTGTTGAACTTGAATTTTATAATTCTTATCAATTGCCTTGAAGATGATTGATTAAATACTCAATTGGATTTCTTGTAGATTGTAAATTTGAGAGAGAGAGAGAGAGAGAGAGAGAGAGAGAGATACTCCATTTTGGTTTTAATTTTCAATTAACTCTAGCATCGGGAAGAACATTCATGCTACTTGCAAAGCTATATGTTATGATTTCAAATATGGGCCCAAAATATTTGTACAAGGGCACTAGGGACCCTACTCTAGGAGGAAAGGGGCTTTAGCCATCCTTTTCAAGGAATTCTAGACCAAAAAATGGTCTCTAAGTAGGGTGGTGTACAGACACCATAAATTGGACCTCGCAAATTTATTAATTTGTCTCACTAATTATTCTTCTATACCTTATAATTAATTAAGATTAATTTAAATAATTATTATCATTTTCTAACATAATTAATTTAAATAGTTAATTATATTTCCCCTTCTTCTAATGTTTGATTAATTTTAAATTAATTAAACATATCCCAACTATTCTTTCTAAGTTTTAAATAATCCTAGTTTAAACCTAACCTTTGATATAATCAGTATTTCTTCTAAAATCCTATTAGTTAATTAATTTTTGATTAATTAACTAATTACCATGATTCCTAAACTCATGAGTCTTTTCCTTCAATTTAAATTTATTCCCTCACATGTGACCAATTTCTTCTAATTTAAAAAAGCATACCTATATGTTTAAAAATCTATGTAAAATAAGTTGAGAGGTATCAATTGAAACATCCATAAATTGTCAATTCAATAGATAAATTTTACAGTCCTATCTTTAACAGGAGGTGTTGTTGAAGCTAATAGAAATCTATGTGAGACCTCACAAACCAAAGAACGGTATCAAAGGTTAAATTGTTTATATAAAAATAGAAACATAAATTGGAGACTAATCAATTTTAACTCAGTGACTCTAATCATATTTCCATGGAAATAAAGTCACATAGGCAACATACAATATAGTGGAACTTTAAAATATGTTTGCAATTAATATATCCAATTTTCATATCAAATCTTAACATGATAAAGTAAGTTGGTTACCAAACCATGAACTACCTTTTAGATGGGATGATAAATGTGAAGAACCTTTTAAATTATTGAAAGAATGTCTAGTGAACCCACTAATTTTGATGGAAAAAAATTTTGGAAAACCACTTCTATTATACATCTCAGCAATAGAAGCATCTCTAGGAGCACTACTAGCACAATAGGATCATTAAGGAATAGAGTGAGCTATATATTGAATGAGTCAGACAATATTTATCTATTAGCTAAATTACACACCAATTGAACAAGAATGTCTTGTAATAGTTTTTTCTTCCCAAAAACTATGGCATTATGTTCACTCATCCTATCAAGTTAACAAGCAAGGTAGATCCATTAAAATATTTTCTCGACAAATCACAATTAATAGGAAGGTTAGCAAAAATGGGTTATGATTCTTATCAAGTTTGATATATGAATATGTGGACAAAAAGGATATAAATAGACAAGTGAATACATACCAACTTGTGGATGCACCACTTATTAATTATCATCTACTACACTTTGAATTTCCATATGAAGGTATCTTTACAGTTACCATTCAACCATGAAAACTCTATTTTGATGGGTCATACACACAACATGGTTCAGGACCTGCCATTTTGTTTGTTACACCACATGGAGTTACTATACGAAAGTGTTATATACTATTCTTTCCTTGCACAAACATTATGGAAGAATATGAAGTATTTTTCATGGGTCTTACAATTGCATTACAATGGAGGATAATAGAACTAAATTTGTATAGAGATTCCTAGCTAGTGATAAATCAAGTAAATGATGAGTACCAAACTAAAGATGAGAATTTTATGCCATCTAAGCATATGGTAGATAACTTTAAGAAGTAATTTTTCATGATCACATTTGAGGAAATACCAAGGCTAGATAATAAAGTTGTAGATGTTATGGAAACCATTGCATTACTCTTAGGCATATAATAAAATCAAGCTCGTTATGAGTTCTTGGAAGAAAAATTGTCTATCTCTGCCTATGATGACTTTGAAACCAGTATCATTCATCATACATTTGGACCTGACTCTCCATTATACAGAAAAATATATACTTATCTTAAGGAGAATATCTTACCAACCAATTTTTCTAATAATCAAAGAAGAACCTTTATATGCCAAGACTTTTTTTATACCATTATTGTTGATACCCTTTATCGATGAGGTCTCAACAATACTCTCCTTAGATGTCTTTAGCATGAGGAATTTCAAACTTCCTTGAGGTAATTTCATGAAGGTATATGTGGAACTCATTCTAGTGGTCTAGAATTGGCAAAGAGACTCATGTGTATGGGCTCTTTTTGGACAAATATAGAGACAAATTCCTATCACTTTGTTTGCAAGTGCAAGAAATGTTAGATACATGGGATATCATACATGTACTAGCTCAAGAACTTTATCCTTTAGCAACTCCTTGTCTATTTTTCTAATGGAGGCTTGACCTTGTGGGTAAGATTCATCCACCTTCATCTAATGGTCACAAACTCATCATAACCACCACTGAGTATTTCACAAAGTGGATTGAAGTTGTTCTTACCACTAACATGGGAAAAGAAATTTCTTCCTTTATTATGAACCATATTATTTGTCACTATGGAATTCCCATGTCCATTGTCATGGATAATGGAATACCTTTCAAAAATTAGGATTTCAAGGATCTTTGTGATAGATTCCATATTCAACACCACATTTCAAAACCCTAATATCCTCAAGGAAATTTCCAAGTTGAGGCTTTCAATAAGAAAATCCTAAAAATACTAAAGAAAATAATGAATGATGTTGGACGTGATTGGTCCATGTCCATTTAAATATCATATTTTGGGCTTACCACACAAGAATACAAACCCCTACATGTCCCACAACTTATTCCCTATTCTATGTTTTTGAAGTCATCTTACATGTTGAGGTCAAGTTTCCATGACTCTAGGTATCATTAAAAGGCTTAGTTCTAGATGAAGAGTATCATGTTTCTAGACTACAAGATTTAGAACTATTGGATGAGTGATGCCAAAATGTTTTTAATCACCTAAAGGCTTATCAACAAAGTATGTCTAGAAGCTACAATCACAAAGTGAAGCCTCATATTTTTTAATTTGGTGATCTCATTCTCATGGAAAACACCAAGAATCAACAAAACAAAGAGAAGGGGAAATTTGAACCAAATTGGCTTGGTCCATATGTAATCATTCTTGCTTATGGATCAAGAGCCTATCAATTGTCAACACCAGAAGGTGATTTGTAGGAAGATACCATCAACAGTATGCATCTTTGAAATTTTCATACCTAATCAAAAATTCCAATGCAAGGGAACCAAAAAGAAGAAAAAAAATTTTAAAAAATCAAATAAAGCTAAAAAGTGAAATAAAAGTAAGTGGTGAAAACCTTAAAATAGGCATTATTTGTGATAAAGTAGATTCTCCATCTATTAGGATTCTTGTTATTTTTTTCCTACCAATGTTTTGTATATATCCATAATAGAATCACTATCCACCATCTCATATTTATATCTCACCAATAAAATCCCATCAAAGCTTGGTTACTAGCTTTCAATTCACCTAGCCTACACTAAAGTTTTCATTCATTAATCTCTCCATATTTTATCCATCCATAATAAATAGGTAATTTTTGTAATTGGGAGAAAATCCTTGACCTAATTATAGAATTGGATCCTTGATGCCCATATTTCAGAGGATAAATAGATTTTATTGTATCATCGTAAAATGTTAGCACCCATGATTGGATGCTCTAGGAACTGTTAGACCCCATTTTAGTGATTTTGAGGTCCAAATATTTGTTATGCCTGATCATAGAAACCTATATTTTCTACCCCCACTTATTTTCACCTTCCCCAACATCCTCATGAAATTTGAGCTCATTCTTCCTAAGACAAGTCAACTAGCTGACTTGTCCTTGGGACAAGTTGACTAGATGACTTGTCCCTAGGCTTTTGGGCCCAAATTTTGTCCAAAGACCAATGGCAGGGTTTTCCTTGGAGATTTAGATTTGTGGTCGGCCTTGATGAAATTTGAATCTTGAAAGAAGGGAGTTAAGGATAAAATTACATCCTCTCCCCTCATTTGGCATAACATAACAAGATTCATCATTCAAGTGAAAGCATTAAAGCATTCAAGCAATCAAGTTGTGCAAGTGAGGATTTGGATTCAAGATTTCAAGGAAAGCATCCAATTCAAGATCTATAAGTCTCCATTTTTTCAAGCTCCATACAAGAAAGGGTAATCTTCTCCAATTGATGCAAGTTTCTCTCCTATGATGGCCAAGTAGATGAATTATCAATCAAGCAAAAAGATCCACACATTCATCTTTCTCTCTCTCTCCTTCTTCATATGGTTATCAAGCATACATACATTCAAGATCTAGGAGTGTAAATTATAGATCCATGAATTTTTGAAGTCATCCTTGACTCTACATATCATTCCAAGGTCAACTCTTTGGATTCTAAGAACATTTCAAGCATCTTCATGGATTTGAGTAATTACTACATCCATTCATGAGGGTTTCATACAAGGTGAATCAAAAATTTACCTTTCACATTACTTTCCTTTGCATAATTTCTATCATATTTCAAGCTTGATTCCTAAATAGGGGTTTGACCAAGGAAAACCTTTTTCCACAACCTTTTTTCCCTTTTTTTGTGCAGGAAGAGGTTTCAGAGCTACAGTTCCATATCTGGGTAGTATAGGTACAATTGTAGGATTTGGGAAAGTTTCATCATCTTTTTCCAGGATCAAGTTGGCTAATCAAATTGTCCCCAAAAATTATACTTTTTCCCAAAAATTTTACTTTCCCATACCATTCTTCAATGAAAATTTTAGGAAAGAAAGATCTAGGTCCCTATCTTCCTGATCTAAAGTTATAGCAAAATTCAAGATTCTAGCGATAGTTAAATTCATATTCAAAGTCCTACCTTCTCCATCAGGTTTCCAGGTGCACTTATTCTTCCTTCATTTCCTTTTCACTTACTTTATCATATCATATATGTCCTTTATACTTTATCATATCACATTTATCCTCTTAGGAATCCAAAACCACATTGGACATAGATCTTGCATTATCACCCTTGCTCCTTTTGGTTGTGCTAATCAGATTTTGTTTAAGGGTGGGTTTGTATTCTAATTTATACTACAATATCTTGGTGACTGATCTATATCTTAGTATTGTTCACCATTTTCTTCTATACATTTTGGTGAACCCTACTTATGATATTTCCACTTTTGATTTGGTAGTTAGATCCTCTTTGCATGATCTCCTTGTTTTCATGAATAACATCTAGATATATAGGCTTATCTTTTTGTATCTAGGTCTACATTATATGCTTCTCATTTCATCTACTTGTGTATTCTTTATATTTCATAAAAGACTCTTTTTTTTGGATTGCATATTTATTTCAAACCCTATAAATTGCATTACACTTATCTTTCCTTTCATTCCCTTATGCATGAGTGTTATCACTTTGAGTCCTAATTATAGCATTCTAGTTAGAAGAATCCGTAGACTTATGGGTTCCTTTCATCTTGAGTCCTCTATCTTCCCTTGTGATCTTGATGCAACCAACATGCATATTAGTGACATCAATCCTATCATGGAGAATAAATCTTGCCATTCTTCTCATGATGAAGATGATGATTTAAGATTCTATCCTATGCAAGTCCAAAAACTTTCCAATGACTTTTAGAAATTTGAACAATGGCTAGGACAAGAAAACTCTAATCCTAAGGTCATTTTCATTTTAGAAGGTTTAAGGAAGCTAATTCATAATTATGAACATAGTTTTAAAATCTTGCATAGTATCTCTCATCTCATTGATACCAATGTCAAACCTATTAGAGATTGTTCTCAAGATTTAGGTCTTATTCCACCTACTACTATTTTTGAGACCTTTATGCCTATTTCTACCTCTATCCCTAGCATTTTCACTTATGCTCCACCTATCATAAAAAATTTAATTCAAAATATCAATCCTACACGTGAGAATTCCTAATCCTATTTCTCCTTCTATTCCTTCAAGTGTGCCATGTGTTTCATTACCTTCATTCATGCCCACTTAAAATAGTGTCCCATTTTCATATTCAACCATCCCTTCAATTTCTAACAATTTTCTAAGAATTTCCAATATATCTCCTCCTACCATCCTTTCTATCGATTCTACCATTAATAACTTAGCTCAAAGTATGTCTTCCTTACATAAACAAATTGCTCTAATGACTCAATCCAAGTTTAACATCCCTACTTGTGGCATTATTTTTCCTTTGTATTTGGATATCATTTGTGTCATTATCCCTCAATACTTGGAGATTCCTCATTTTGAGACTCATAATGATAAGGATGGTCATTTGACATAGTCAAAACCTTTCAAACATTGTGTAGTGATTTCTCTCATAACCATAGGTTCACAGAAAAATTGTTTACTAGGACCTTTTGAGACAACACATTGCAATGGTATTTTTCTTTGCCTCCTTATTCTATTGATTACTTCTAAAATCTTTCTAATGCTTTCAATCAAAAATTTCAAAATGACATTGGTCCTAAAATTTCTTTAACTGATTTAATGCATTGTAAACAAGACGTTAGAGAAAAAGTGGCTGATTTTATTGGTATATTTAAGCATTTGCATTATCATATTTCTTATCATGTGCCCGATATTAATGTGCAACACATTTTTATTTCTAATTTACAAAAAGACATTAGAGATAAGATTTCACTTTCTAAATTCTCTTCTTTCACTCAATTATGTGCAATGCTTCATAATTATCAATTTTAAGTGAGCTATTTTGTGAGCACCACTCCAATGCCTTTGGTTGATAAGAGTGACACCACATCCAACAATTCAAAAAAAATTAGAAACCAAAAACCTTCATCAAAATCAACAACTCATCCAACAATGTTGATGAACAAGTGGCAACGACATCCAAGGGTGTGGCTCCTTTTTCATCTATATTTAGACCTACTCATAATTTTACTCAACTTTTTGAATCTTTTCACAATGTGATGTTGAAGTTCATTAATGCTAATGTGTTAACATTTCCTCCTATCAAACCCATTGACACATCCAAACCGCTACCCAAAATCTTTGATCACAAATCTTTCTGTCAATACCATCATCAACCTAGCCATGATACTAAAAAGTGTTTCAATTTGAAAAATTTTACTCAAGACCTTATTGATTCTAATTCTATATCTTTTGAAGGTTTCAATGAACAAGGCACTAGTAAATTTTAGATTGAATTTCGATGACAATTAGTCAATTTTTTGATGCAAATTGGTCGTTTATTGTTGTCGAACTTTCTGCATCGATTATTTGACACATTATATGTTTGTTGCATATTTGACCTTTATAGTTGTCGAACTATCGACTGATCCAACGTCGAAATCATCACTTCAATCTAGAAGAATGTCTGACATATCTTTCATCTTTTTTAACCAATGTTGGTCATATTTTTGACCACATATGGTTGAAAATCGATCGATGAAATACATCGATTATATAGCATTTCAGTTGAACTTAAGATAGTGTAGTCAAAATTATTGTTGAAATAGAGACAACCGATGGTCAAAAAAATCATCGAGATTATAGCATTCTCATCGAATGTACAATCTTTGGTGGTCAAAATATCGACAACAAATTAAGTTTTTTTTTAAATAATAAAATATATTATGAAATCTATTAATATATTATAGTGATTTATGGGTGCCATCTGTACGTGATTTGGCTATTATGGGTGCCATCTATACATGATTTGGCTGTTATGGGTGCCATCTAATGTTTTCTTCATGAGTTCCATCTAATATTTTCTTCTTGGAATGAAATTATCTTAAGTCTATGAAAGATCTCTCAAAATAATATATGCAACCCTTGAACTAAAGATAGTGAAAACTACATCCTCAAGTCAAAAGGCTAAGGAAGTGAATGCATATATATTAAGAAAATCTACTTATTATCATAGATTATAACTCAAAAAATTTACTTTAGTTCATGATATACAATTAAAACCATACTTATCTTCTCTTAATCACTTCCCCAAAACATTATCTATAATTATACCTTGCACATATTTGTTTACTCTTAACAGTCACTGCTTGCTTTGCATCCACTATTTAGGTCTTCATTGTGAGTGATCAGTACATCACTTTCATATTGATATTTACCACTATCATATCACTATCAACTATCATGCACTTGGTCCTCGTGTCCATAATATCTCTGTTTCCATACAATGTTGGTAGTCTTTGTTGTTTGTGGCAATGATCCCTATATCATAGAACCACTATGTTTCCTTTAATCATCCATTATTTGAAGTATTTATCTTTAATGTAATAAAAAAATTCCCACATATCACTATTTTCAAAAAATGATGTCACTACAATGTCTTTCTTTTGTTCTCTTGACCTTGGGTCTCATTGTGCATCTTCACTTGGACTATCTGATTAATTGATGGTTGCAATCTATATATGATTCTTTACTATTAATGGATAGTTAGGACCATTTTTATCATGGTTGTCTTTAACTCTGTCAAAATAGTGCTTTGATGCCCTGTCCATGTTTACATACTCCTACCATCAAATATACGTGAGGATCATATCTTTGATATAAAAAATCATATTGCACTATTCTTGACCTTGTACTAGTGTAGCAATGTTACAATATTTATTTGGAATGCTATCCTTCAATAGCTATGGCTCTCATTTTCATGAAGCATTAGAAATCCATTTTTTGATCCATCCCACTCTACACAATTATTCTGCATCAATTGATGACTATCATTTGACATATGATTGATGCTCACTATTACACTTCATATTTTATCAATGTCCTATCATCGTGTTTATATTGAAATCACCATTTCTTTCTCATAAATCATGGTTTATTTGTAATCATTGTCTTTGTCTTTGTTTGAAAATTTCATATCATTTTATTTAATCTCTTACTTTTTATTGCATATGAATGTTCTAATTCTTCAAATAATTATACAACTGTTATTCAATGATGAAATAACATGTGACATTCTTTATTCTTTGTTCTTTTTATTGATGTCATTATTTTGCCTCTTAGACTACATATAGGACATTTGGAAACTAAAAATGAATTGAAGAGGATTAAATACCTAAAGAGTGAATGGGAATCTCCAAGGACCAAAACTTGACATGTGTGACTCAACTATAGTTTCCTTAATCCTCGAATCTCTACCATTTGTATGAACCTTTGCTATTCCTAACACTATCTTCTCTTGGTTCATATCTTTCTATTGGACTGTGTGTGGCACATGTTGGTTACCATTGGTCATTTTCATTTCATTATAGCGTGCCTATTGGTTGTTCACTTGTTCCTAGCCTTTAACTATGACTATCCTCATGAAAACATCTACAGATACCTCCACTTTACTCTTATAAAAGTTCCCTTTCTCTTATTGGCATTTTGTCCTCAAACATTATAATAGTCATGTTCAGTGCTATTGATCCATTACAACATCTTATTACTATATTGTTGTTCTTTATTTGTGCATTGAAAACTCTTTTTGGAAATGATTGTCTTCACACAGTCATGCAAATGCCTTTGAATCCTTATCATGAATAATATTATTGTTTCTATAATTATACCTATCATATAATTATCATTTTATGTTTTCAAATCTTGCAAGAACTATCACTTTATGTAACTAGCAAATATTCTATGACTAAGATTTGGCTTCTTTCTCTCTAGCAAGCATTTGTGGGTAGCAGAGTGGAAGGATTTGAAGACATGTAGTAGTCTGACCTTGGGATTTGTCATTCAGGAAATGACATATCCCTTTTCTTTTCATATGCTTTCTTATTTAAATGCTTGTGGGGGACACTATACTTTTGACATTTATTAATAAGGAAAGTAATTTCCTATGGAAATCTGTGTGATTCTTCTTTCTTTTAAACACTTGCATTAAATCTATTGTTCACTTGATAACATCTCTTTCTCATAAAGAAAAATTAATAGAATTAAAGCCATGTGCTAAAAAGCTCAATGTCAAATAAAATATAAATTTCTACAAATCTTAGATGTAAAATGAAGGGTGAATTAGAATATATGAGTACCAAAAGAAGGTAGACCAAACTAATCAAATAACACCAAAAAATTCAACATGATGCCAAAGATATGTTTCTTAATGGTACTCATCTGCAAATAACACAAAGAGGATTTTTTTTATGCCTATCTCTTTTCCAAATGTCGACAACTAACTTTAAACTACTTAATATTCACATGGGTTGATGATTTCATGACACTCAAACTTGAAATGGATTCTAGATATGTGAGTCAAGTATTCAAATAGAAGATGGATCTCCCAACTCAAAGCCAATGGATAGCTTGACTTAGCAGCGATAAGTGTAGATTAATTTAATTGAAAAAATTAGGAAAACCAACTCCATTGTAAGCTCATTTTACTCTTCCTTTCCTTTTCACTTGACAAACTAGCATATTTACTCACCACAAACCTCATCTTAAAATAAACAAAAGAGCATTGAAATGAATCAAGGTGATAAGAGGCCAAAGTGGAGTAAAAGAGAATATATCAAATTTGAGTTTTACATAAAAAAATACCAAGGTTGATGTAGATGCACTAAAATTCACGTTAGCTTTTAGATACAAAACTCAAAATTATAAAAGTAATAAAATGACAACTTTTATGGACTAATACAAAAGTAAACATATGCACAAAAAGATGAAATGGAAATAAAGAAATGGAACCTGTCATTGCCTAGAATGATGAATCCCATAGTTGTTGGCAGCATCCCTGGTTTCCTCTTCAGCTTTAGCTCCAGTTACTTCACCATCCAAAAGGCCTATAGGGAGAGTTAAAAAATGATGTTAGAGCTCAGGGTCACATTTATTTATCTACATTTTGTACCAAAAAGAGAGATAGTCAATGAAAAATAGAGAATATATTGCTTGTACCCAAAAGAGACATAGTGATTCCAAATTTCAAATTTTAAATCAATGATATAAAGGTTAGTGGTCATAAAAAGACAACAAAAGATCATCAATTAAAAATTTACAAGAAGTATAATAATGACTGCCCAAACAATAGTATGAATAAGACATAAATGATTTTCATTAGGTGAATAGAAGATTGATATGGAAACAGTTCTAACATGTTGCCATAGAAAATAGATCAAAATGGCATAGGAATGTTTAGTGAAATTAGAGACAATAACTCTTATCTGAGAAAGGAAGTAATAAAAGTCACAGTATTAGATCATGTTCATTATATGCCAATCAAAAGAAGATATGTAGCATTCATAGGCATGGAGGTATAGAATATCAAGTTACAAATCACCTACATGAGTAGTAGTGATAAGAGCATAAATATATAATACTCAAGGACATGGTATGATTAGTGTCAAAAAGATAAAATTCATAATACAATCATGGCATGGTTAGAAGATGTATTTGTCTCAAGTTCAAAGGAAAAGGGGCTATTATAAGAAGAGGAAGATGCAACCATGACTATCAGAGGAATCTAAAAGAAAAACCATATCCATGCAGTCATATAGAACAACACTGAAAGAACAATGATGCACCATCACAATGATACACATTAAAGTAATAAGGACACTATATTCCACAATCACAAGGACAATCCATACAAGGTATAGAAGAGTGGTAAAATTATTGTAATCAATTATGTACAATGCAATGTTAATAGTGGATTATAAATAATTATGAACACAAAAATAAAAAAAGCAGTGGATCTACAGCATGGAAGAAGAGAAAAGAAGTGTGACAATGCAAAATACCTAGCACCTATAGAGTTTCTTTCACAATGGGTCTGGAGTATATATGGAAAGAAGTGAAAGTATCAAACTTTATCTAGGAACTTTATATCCTAAATAGTAGACATAAATTTCAATGGTAGTACACATTACCTTTATTTTCTTTCAGGAAAGAAATCATTTTAAAGGAAGTCATTATTGGAAATACTTGATTACATAAAGTATAACTTCTATATGTCCTTATGTATAACTTAAAACTACCCAGTTTAGTTAAAAAATGAGTCAATACAAAGCATTAATATTAATATGGAGGTTTTTAAATCATACCTAAGGAGTGTTTTCAACATGTGTGGTGCATAATAGATCAAGTTCAAACATCTTTAAATCACATACTATTGAGACAATCAGTTTTAGACTGTTTAGGGACATTTTTGGGGTAGTTAGAAATGGTTGTAGTTGGTTTTAGGGAATTAGAAGTCTATATAAATATTGATCCATGGGTTTGGAGACATGGTGTAGAGTTGGTGATGTAAGGATATCAAGTCAATAAACAACAGTGATTCTTGCAACTATGTCTCTACTCGTGGGTACATTCCACCATAACAAGGTAACATTGAATTATCATGTTCATTTAAAACATGATCTTAATGGGATGATAATGTAGAATCACAGACTAGTATTTTATTTACATGTTTAAGCAACTATATCATGTTTGGATTGTTCTTGAGATAGAGAGATTGACTGGTATTTGGATCTGTGACTGATTTTTGGGTACAATCAGCATTGTTGGATTGAAATCCTTTAAGTTGATGTAACTCTCACACCCCTGTGGCCACTGTGATTGGTGGGAGAGGTTTAAAAGATGTATATTATCCTTGTATTATAACTTTCCTATGCAGGGATAAGAGGTGTTGATGTTGAAGACCACATAATGGTGGAATTTCTTGAGTGAAGGAGAGACAGCTTGACACCAGTCACTTGGGAAGCATTTTCCATTAAGAATAGTTGCATTGGATAATGGAATATGGATGTTTGTATCCATAATGATGTGTTATAACCAAAGAATTGATCTGGATATGATTATGAAGTTGATTTTGCATAGGCACTAGATAAATGACCCTAGGAACAAGGGTTTGATGATTAGATGAATAGGTGGAGAGTAGTTTTCATTTAGCAACTTTTGCAACAAATGTTGCTGACAACATTTTGCAATATTGTGAAAAACTTGACAAAATTACTCCTAGGGTCTATCCAAGGTGTATCTAACATATTTTGATGTTAATAACATCAATTCCACCATCCCTAATACAATTCTACCCATCCACTTTCCTGTCAACCTTAGTGAGCCATAGAATTTATAAAATGTGATTCTTTGTTAGGCGTATATTTGATATTTTCTATCGAGCTTTAATTTGCATTTTTCACTCTCTTATCCATAAATCTAATTTGATGAACATGGTGATGCAAATTGGTTGATGAACATGTTTAAGAAGTAAAATGTTTCTTAAAGTGAATGAGAAATAATATGGAATAAGAAGTAGGTGTTTTTGACCATTGAATCTATGTCATTGGTTTAGTTTGAGCTTCACTTGGTTTCGAGAATAGTTTAATATTCTCTACTTAACAAGGCCAAACATGTGAAGGTGGAAGCTCATTTGGCCCCTCCCCCCCCTAACATCACTCTAAATTCCCAATTAACATCTAATAACATTCATTAATTCATTCATCCATTTTTGAAATATAACATTCAATCATTATAATCACATAACATTCATTAACACATAAAATTCATTAACACACAACATTCATGAATAATTCATTAACACATCATTCATCAAAATTTACCAATACAAAATTACATTCATTAAGACAATGTTCTTTCATTAGCAAAAAATGTTAATTACAATCATTTCTTTTTTGGTTTCTTTCTCATTTTTCTAAGGTAACGGCTAAGCGGAGCATCAATATCCTCATCATTCCCCTCCTCTACTGGTTCTAATCTCAACACATGTCTCCTCCTCATCTGTTCAGGAACAGGAGGCTACTGCACCAAAGGGGGGTCCGATGCAATAACAACTACATCATGGGTTAAATTCACACCATTTTATATTAGTGTTACAAATATTTCATTAATTAAAATAACTATAAATCAAAAAAGAAATTTAAAAGAACAAAACATAGATAATGTTTACCTGAATGTGACACATCATCTACATGGTGATCACTCTAAACATCCTCCACTCGTTCAGCATGACATTTTGTATTCTCTAAAATATACACAAAAAGGTTACACCAATTTCAATTTAAGATGTTAAATTGTATTAATAATTACATAATTAATTTTCAATATCAAATGAACACCTCCATTGACACTATGATGCACATCAAGGCCTTCATCATGCGGCGTAGGTTCTATGTTAGGATTACGAGGCTGCATTGCAATGTCATGTGCATTATTATCATTGTTTTCTTTTTAAAAACAAAAATAGTCAATTTATGTTTGAAATTGAAATCAAATAGATTGTTGCTCAAGTATTCAATTTCAAATATATTTTTTTGGCATATTTACCTGTTCAACCGATGCAGGAGACTCTTGGGTTGGGCTAGTGGAAGCTTGGTGTAGGTGTTCAGCCACGGCTTGATAACCTTCCTTGAAGGCAATTTTTTTGTGTTCTCTTGTGGCCTCTATTTTAAAATCTAAGCCCTGCATTTTTTGATTAAACAAAATTATTTGCATTTTATAAATAATTTTGATTTGGAATTCATTTACTACTACTTACAATTCATGCTTTAATTTTTGAATATCCACCAAAGCCAAGTTTGTGTTGCCCAATCTTTTGCAGTCTGGCCTTTGTTGCCTTTGATGTGTCCTGCAACCTATGAAAAGTTTGAAATATGTTAGATGATATAAATATAAAGATCACTAATTAGTGCATTATTACATTCTACTAGTAGTTAATATTATTGCATACCTTCTTCTCTCATTTTCTGGTGTAATTCCTCTTTGAGCATCCCCTTTCTCCTTTGCATCCAAAATGAACTCATTCCAATCCCTCACTTGAATAAAGGGAGGACATTCATACTTTGGGTTATGGACAAAACTCCTTCTATATGAGTCCCTCACAGTCTTAAGATGTTTGGCAGTTTTTTCTAAAAAAAATTTCTCCTCAAAAATGTCACTACCAAACTCATGCTCTAAATCTTTTATGAGCTGATCTTTTAAATTTTTTTCTTGTACCACATTTCAAGAAAAAATGCAAAATTGTTAGATAGAAAAATTAACTAAAGTTGTGTACCTTGTGTAAGTACCTAAAATGTCTAAGAATACTAAGGAAGCTAAATATTCAACAAAACAAAGAAGATAAACACTTATGATAAGACCCACAAAATGAAGACAAAAACCCAAAAGGAAATGCAAACCTCAAAACCTCAAAGTCTTCAAATGTGGAAGATTTGTCCAATAGATTGGATGTGTGCTCATGAACTATGCTTCAAGCTTCAAGAGAGAAATGAGCATAATAACTTTGTTTCAATGGTGGATGAAAATGAAGGAGAGCTTCTCTTTTATAGAAAGAAGGTGTGAAATGGACGGTCAAGATTAAGAGGCAAAAGGGGAATGAGCAATGGTGGAGATGCATCCAAGAGAGAGCACATGGATTGTGCTTTCTCAAATGCATAGCATTGTGACAAGTGTCACAATGGGGGAGGATGAGAGGAGAGGCCAAATGCTTGAGGGATGTGTCCACTTTGGAAGGTGTAAGAGGGGACAAGTGTGTAAGAGGTGTGTAAGAGGCTTTATGATTTATCATTGGAGGATGTGGAGGTGTTGGACATGAGGGTTGACTTGCGATGGATTAGCATTTCTTAATTTTGGATTATGATTGTGCAAATGTTTAAGGGGTGATTAGGCTTGGTTTAGAGGGTAAGTGGAAGATTAGGAGGATGTGATGGGAGGAGAGAGAATGAGTGGAGAGTTAGATTAGCTAAGCATGGATTATTAGCTAATGGAGGAGAATTAAGATTTTTAGAATTAAATATTTTATTTAATTCCAAGTGGGAGGAAAGAGGGGTTTATGAATTAATTTATTTAGATAAATGTATCCATTTAAATTAATAGAGGAATAGGGATTTAATTAATTATCAGACTATAGGTTTGTCATTTAGATAATTAATTGGACTATAGTTAATTAATTAAATTAATTAACTAGGGGATGACATAAATTAATTAAATAATAATATTTAATTAATAAAATGCCCTAGGAGAAGACTAAATGAAATTACCAAATAATGTAATCAAATTTAGGTGTCTACACCTTGAATATAGTAAAAGAAAAGGCCTGAATGAAAGGAAAAATATTGTACCAATTAATGATATGCAATAAAAATGGTGGGATAGGGTTAGTTCACTTATGATGTTCCACCTTGTACACATGGTGGGCCCGAATATCTTCAATGTGAAGTCATAAAGCATCTTATAAAAAGAATTGTTTCCTCCAAAAATTTCATGGGATCATCAATCCAAAACTTGTTATGAATAGGTAAATGCATATTACAATATAAATAATAATAATTTTAAAATACCTAGAAGCTTAATACATTTTAAAGGCAATAATTTTTTATCGTCAATCAACAATGACATCTGCATGACTCCCGTGCTAGAAACAGGTAGATCCAGGAAATGATGGTGAATTATCACCAATACAGGTACTTTGATCTATATCTGGTGTAGCAGACGGTGTCAGTGTATCTCCTACTCCACAAAATTAATCCACTATGAGATGCACCCAAGATTAAAGTACAAATTATCAAATCATAATTAACACAACCAAATATAGCAAAACAAGGATTTACCAGGCATAGACCATGAAGGCGTCGATGTTTGCATGCCCCTTGTTGCTAACATTGCACTCAGCAATCTCAGATGGACGTCGATCGACCTTCTAGGAGGAGTCACCTGCACTTGATCACCTGAACAATACATTGTTAGCAAAGACATGCTAAAATAATAAAATTAAGAGTAGCTTTCAATAAAGTTTGAGCAAAAATTTTCTTAAAAATTTTGAATTAGTTGTAACTGTACCTTTTCCTATAGTTGTATCTACGATATCAGTAAGTCCAATGAAAAACATACACTTCTAATTAGTAAGTCCAATGAAGTTTTTGAATGTTCCAAAGAAAAAATTATTTGTAACTTGTTAACTTAAGGATTATTTTACCTGAGGTGACCAGAGCTTTGCTAGTACCGGCCTCATTGTGATGTCCATGACCAGGTACTTGAGTAAAAAAAAGATCATGTAACAAGAACACATACATATTTTAGTTCACGACATAAAAGAGTATAAAATATAAACCTTTATTGAACTTTTGTTATAACTAAATATGCATTACTGCTTACTTCATAATGACGTGTGTGCACCATCATTTCATCTATCCTCTTCAACATCTCCTCAGTTGGATTTGAATCTTCCAAAATGCTAATAATTTATGCATTGACTTTTTTTAGTTTTTTCCTCACCGTATTTATTATATTAGGGATTTCTAGGATATCCTCATCCGTATCTACAACTATTGCCTCTATTGTTGCAGGTGTTTTTCCCCTATCTTGAACATCAATTTGTGATAGGAATAGCAGTAAAACTATTAGAATAACTCCAAAACCCTAAATAAAATAACATAATAATATAACATTTTTCAACTATCTAATTTGTACAATTACAATAAGGTTTACCATTGCTGAAGAATGGGTGGGAGGAGCATCCCCGTGGCCTCTATCATGTGGGATATCCATGTCATCCTTTGACAAAGATTAAATATAAAAACTTCAGCGAACTGAAAGCAATAGACTTAGCAAAAAAAACTTTTTAATAAAATGGTATATTGGAGTCATAAACTTGAGCTTAGTTTAAATGGTATATAGTACTTACCACCCTCATGATAGTAACTTTATTTGTATCTATGCAATTTAAATGGTAATCTATTAGCAGTTCTTCCCCTCCAGTTATTGATTTTATTGCACATACAAAAACATGATTCCCCTCACGTGCCTCAAATATGCAATTGGGTTGCTTATTAGTTGAGGAAGGTCACATACTATTTATAAAATACACAATATTCCTTGTTGCTTTTGGTCTCCCATCAATGTACATAGAAAATATTTTACTTTGATCATTTTCTTTCCATTGTATATAATTTGTTAATAGTGCATACCTACACATGCTTTTTTTATATTGAACAATCTACATCCAATCATTGTAATTATAACAAGGTCAGCCATACTCCATCAATTCAAAAACTTTGTTGTAACATACCTTTATCCCATCCATAGAAAATAGGCCCAAACCATATAATGAGGATGGAGCTATTCGATATATCCTCTTGTTAACACAAAAATTAATGTTAATTGGAGGTAGCTCATTGGGTACCCATTCTTTCTCAAGATGTGTGTACCGAAAGGGCACCTTGATGTCACCTTTGGTCTCATCATCATAAGAACATGACCCCCCTTTAGCAAGGAAAAATTTCATGTGTTTATTGAAGTTTTTTCTAATCTATTGACCTCTAGTTGATCTCCCTATTTTAGTTGTACTACGTGTCAAACTTTCATCTACCATTCCCGCATTTCCCCCATTCAAGGAAGATAGATTTCACAAGTACCTATTTGGTGGGTCGTGCAATCCATCAAATCAAATATTGTCATGTCCCCACATCAAATAGAATTTTGATAATAATTAAATAATATATATAGAGTCATGACCCATATGGTTCTTCTTTGTCTATACGTGGGAGATATAAAATGTAAGTTGAAAATGAAGGAAAGGCACAAAAAAATAGGAATCATATAAAAGGATAAACAAGAAGAATATAACATGTTGAACTTTCTACGTTGATTATTCGACACATTATATGATTATATAATATGTCTATTTATAACATACGTGCTTAGTGATAAACAAGAAGAATATAATAAAATTATGTCTATTTATTGACTTATACCTATTGATACATGTCATTGGGTAGGATCTTCGTCAAAGGGGTTAAATTTCCTGCATATGTTAATCATTTATCTTAAGTTAGCTAAAGATTACATGATACATATGCTAAAAATTACATAGAAGACAATATGAACAATATGCAAGATCTTAAACATGAACACATTACCTTTACCTTATATATGGAATGCAAGATCATCAACAAAAGGCGTGACGATGTGTGTAGTCAATTGCCTGTTTCCAAAAAGGGTGACAATCAAACAAAATATATACATGTATCAGCCACAATTAAATGAGCATCATAAGAAATACATTGGTAATTGTAAATCACATATGTTGTAACTAAACTAAGGGAGTTTCACTAATGCATATGTGAATCATTTATCTTAAGTTAGCTAAAAATTACATGATACATATGCTACAAATTACGTAGAAGACAACATGAACAATATGCAAGATCATAAACATGAACAAATTACCTTTACCATATATATGGAATGCAAGATCATCAACAGAAGGGGTGACAATGTGTGTAGTCAATTTCCTATTTCCAGAAAGGGTGGTAATCAAACAAAACATATACATGTATCAGCAGTAATTAATTGAGCATCATAAGCAATACATTGGTAATTATAAATTACATATGTTGTAATCATTAGAATTGAACACAATAAATATGTAATCATTAGAATTGAAATTAATAAATCAATATTAAATATATATATTAATCAATATAAATATATATAAATAATTAAATCACATACCTTGTACATTTCAATCATGTCATTGATCATCTTCTTCATCCATCTCATCATCATCGCCATCATCATCATCATCAGCAGCAGCAGCAGCATCATCATCATCGCCACTATCATCATCATCATCATCATCACCACCACCACCACCATCATCTTCTTCTTCATCATCTTCTCCTTCTTCTTCTTCATCTTCAATATCTTCTTCTTCCATCACATTATACTTTATCGGCCTTCCTCTTGGATCATGTCTAACAATAAATGACCAACCCGGTTTATGTGGAACCTCTAAGTAAAACACTTGCTCACATTGGCTTGGAAGAACATAGGGCTCATCTCCAACTGGCTCAAATGACCTTGTATTAATCATTGTAAATACATTATCATGTTGAATGACAATTCTATCAGGATCATTTTGATTCAGTCATATCATGTACCATTTGACAACGAATAGAACTAATTTGAAGGAGTTAAAGTCGCACTCAAGTATATCATCCAAGATGCCATAGTATCAATTTTGAGATAGTTGAGGTGTCAATCTACCTTTTCCCATCAAGTACTCCCCTTCAAATTTTTTAATGGATTTGGGATCCCAAATATGATCTACATGGATCTTTGTTGCAAACTTAGGAAGATATTCACTAATATACACCATGGTCTGGTATACCATATATCCCTCCACCATAGAACCCTTGGGATGTGCTCTCTATCGAACCAAGCCTTTCAAAAATTTCAAGTTCCTCTCAACCATCCACATTGACCTAGTTTATACAGGTCCACACAATTCAATCTCCTCAACTTGATGTATGAGATAGTGTTCTTGTGCATTGAAAAAAGTTGAAGATAGACACTTTTACATTTCACACATATGATGAGGAATTTTTCTCTTCCAATATTTTATATCTTCTTTATTGATTTCTTTTGATGATAACCACCTCATGTATTTTCCAAGATCATATATAACTTGTTTGACATTGTTTTCAAAGTGGTGTGGGAGAGATAAAGGTAGAACGTACTGCAATATTTCTAAAATCATCTTATCAATATTTTATAACATAATGCAATGAAAACTACATGCAGTATACAAATATACAGTAAATACAAAATAACATGAATTACCTTAATAAATGTATGATAATCATGTGTTTTCATCCCTGGCCTAAATTCACTTTTCTTTGATATGAGATTGTTTATGTTCGCAGCAAATCTTGTGGGAAAATATTTTTTTTTATGACTTATTTTATAGCATTGCTCTATTGCTCCGACAATAACCAAGTAAGGGCACTTGTATCAATTTGGCCTCCATTTTTATTTGATTGAATGACATTTTTCATTGCATGGTTGGATTCTTCAATGTCACTACAAGTTTTGACAATTTTGTATTTGTCATGTCTTCCATCCAATATTTTCCATAATGTCTTTGTTACATTCTTTCCAATATGCATAGCATCAATCAAATGCATGATTGGGAGTTGCTCGTAGTACGGCAACCTACTAAATTGTGTAGGATGCTTTTTAGTCATTTTGAAATTTGGTCATTAATGCCTTGATGACCTTCACGAGCATCAATTACATCATCAGTAAACAAAACACAATATCAAAATATAAATTTCAAACAAAAACTATTAGATGGAATGACATTATCTTGACGATTTATTTTATTGTATTCCAACTTCCATAGGTGAGGTGTCATCCTCTGTGGCTTTGATGTAGTCTCTTCTTTCCCATTGAAAAGATATTTTTTAGTAATTCAGTACTTATGATTTATGTGGAGAAAGTGTCTACGCTCATCAAACACCTACTTTCCTAAACTTTTTGAATGACGAGATTTCATCTTTGGACCACAAACTGGACATGCAAATTTTCCCTTTGTTTGAAGACCTACAAGATCGTGTATAATTGGATTAAATATGTTAATTTTGTGTTAACACTATAACATACCAAAAAATAGGTTTTAAGAAGAGAACATACCACAAAAATGTGTTAGTCCAAGGGCATCATGTATTGTCCATACAAGCATTGCATGGAATTGAAATTGTCTTTATCCTATTGGTCTAGAAATATCATACATAGTGATCCCATTCCATAACACCATCAACTCATCGATAAGGGGCTCAATATATACATTCATATCTTTAACTTGGTACTTACCTAGTTGAATGAACAAAAACACTACATAATTATTATGATAATTTTGATGGATTATTTATAATAAATTAATTTAGATGACTATTAAATGAAAAAATACCTAGAACAATCATTGCCAACATTATGTGCTCCCTCTTTACAGACATCCAAGGAGGAATGTTATTGTTGATAATAAAAATAGGCCACACCGAGTAAATAGATCTCATCTCTCCAAATGGATTGACATCATCCGCTGCCAATGAAAGCTTGAGATTACGAAGTTCTTCTTTAAAGTGTGACCAACTTTCCTCTATTTCCTTAAATGTCAAACCATCCATAGGCATTCGCATAATGTCATCTCAAATTCTATTGCATGCATGGTAATCCATAAATTGTTCCAAGCTATTGCACCTGAATAATCGTTGCAGACGTGGAATAATAGGAATATATCGAAGAACCTTATGAGGAACCTTTTTTGTTATTTGATCTGATTGATATCTACTAATATGAAAATTAGGGCATTCTATTGCAAATTCATGTTGTTTATTATATATAACATGATCATTCAGAAATGCATGTATTGTTTGATACTCCATTCCAATATCTTTCATAATGGCAGATAATTCTCGGTATGAGAAAGGTAGAATGTTTGATGGTGGTAACAAACACTCACTTATCAACCTACGACCAAAAATATAATTTGTTAATATAAAGAATATTAATTGCTACATGATTCACCCTTTATTAACTATAAGAGAATTATAACTAAAAAAATGAAAAAAGATGGCATACCTTAACATACGTGTCATTGCTACATTGGATAAACTATTCATAACATTCAAGTTCACCAACAATAATACATTGGCACGAAGAGTTTTTTGGAGCCTTCATATAGGGGCTCGTATGTCTTCTCAAGTATAGATACATCAAGATCATCTGCATCATCATTGTCATCTTGATCAACATGATCAGCTTGATCATCATGATCTTCTTCCATGGGATCATTACCTTCTACTTCTATATTCACGCCTCCATGTTCCCTCATTTGGAAATCCACATTCTCTAGATTGTCATGGTCCATAACATGAAACCCAGGGTGGTTGACCTATATCAAAATGATGACCTTAAATTAACCATGACCATGATTTCATCATCAAATCATGTCTTGTGTATTTTATAAATTATTAAAATACATACCAATGGACAAAATTTGTTTCCCCCTTTAATGTGACCATGTTGCCTACAATGTTCCTCGGTTGTTTTGATTAGATATCTTCGAGTCTTTAAGCCCTTAAAATTTTTGCAAGGACAATAACATTTTCCATCACCTTTTCTTTTAAAGTTAGACCACAATCTAGCAATTGTCTCCCTATTTTGGTGTGGGTTGATATTGTCAGACATGGTCTTTCTTGAATGGAATGAATCATTGGTGGAAGAAGGATGATTTGTTTGCAACTTGCAAATACAAATCGTCACTGGACAACCATTTTCTCAACACAAAGGGACATTTATCATAGCCATAGAAACCTAATTATTTTTATATGGAATACACCAAGGAGTACCATCATAAATATTAACCATTTACAAACATGAAAAGTAAACCTAAATCAAATAGCTTATTTTTTTATCAGCACGTGTAGTCTCTATGTATATGAAAAATGAATGAAATATCAAGCTGAAATAAAATAGTGAACAAATAGTATTTCACATAGAATGAATGAAATATACCATCAAAAGAAGGTGACAAAATCCTATCACCAAGCACAGACATAAGAAATCAAAAAGGGACAAAAGACAAGAAATAAGACAAATCATACAACTATAGAAAAATCATTAAGACTATAATCACAAAAAGAAACACTCTTTGTCAACAATGTTCAAAATCATTAGGACTATAGAAAAATCATTAAGACTATAGAAAAACAAATTCTAGAAATGGATGTTCTGATGCTTTTCCATTACAATAATTGAGCATTCATCATTTGGTATTATGTATTCCATTTAAGTATTTCAGGCACAAATTTTTCCATTTAGATTTGACAAACATGAAGATTTGACCAAGCATTACTGGGAACTTGATCTAGTAGCAAATGGACTTGTGATATGATTTTCATAATAGTACATGTGTTGCTAGATAAGCTCCTAGTAGTGCTTAGGAAAATTTGCATGTTCATAATAGTACATGTGCATATAAGAGTCGATCAGAGAAGGCATATGCATAGGTGGCAAACATGCAGATTTGTTGACCAAGCATTACTGGGAGCTAGAGCCTGCAACGAATGGACTTATGATCATTTTTCACAATAGTACATGTGTTGCAGGGTAAGCTCCCAGTAGTGCTTATGAAAATCTACATGTTCATCACCTATGCATATGAAATGGCTCTAATGGAAGATACAGTCCCTGAACAACCATTTTGTCAACTCTAATTTTCTCAACAAAGAGGGACATTTATCATAGCCATAGAAACATGATTATTTTTAAATGGAATACACCAAGGAGTACCATCAAAAATATTGACCATTTACAATCATGAACATTAAACCTAAATCAAATAGCTCATATTTTTATCAGCATGTGTAGTCTCTATGTATATGAGAAATAAATGAAATATCAAGCTGAAATAAAATAGTGAACAAAAATTCAAATTCAAGGCCTAATTTATCAAGAGCAAGAAATAATGCAGAACCCCATGACAATCAAAAAAAGAAACACACTTTGTCAACAATGTTCAAAATCATGTCACCAAGCATAGACATAGGAAATAAAAGAAGGGAAAAAAGACAAAAAAAAAGAAAAATCATTAGGACTATAGAAAAATCATTAAGACTATAGAAAATCAAGTTCTAGAAATGGACGGTTTTGATGCTTTGCCATTACAACAATTGAGCATTCATCATTTGGTACTTCTTAGTGTATTCCATTTAAGTATGTCAAGTACAAAGTATTCTATTTATATTTGAAAAACATGTAGATTTGACCAAGCATTACTAGGAACTAGACCCGGCAACAAATGGAATTGTGATGATTTTCACAATAGTACATGTGTTGCTAGGTCAGCTCCCAGTAGTGCTTAGGAAAATTTGCATGTTCATCACCTATTTCTTTGAAAATTTTCTAGATTTTAAGAAGATTTGTGAGTGGAAGCCAAAGAAGGGATATTTGCATGAAGGTTTCATAGAGCTATGTTAGTTTTGTCCCACCTCAACTCGGTAAAGAAGATATTCTATAGAATTTTAGAGATCTAGCAAATCTTCACAAATATCCCTTCTTATAGCCTCCACTAAATATACATGTTCTCATAATCTAAAAACTTTGATCATTAATCTATTTTCTTTTGACACAAGGCAATGATCTTACATAACTATTCGCTCAAGGACATGTTTCCATAAGCAATTTAATTCACTGTTGTAGTGACTGTACCCATGGGAAGAGATTTACTATTGCAAGGATGATTTTTATTTATTTATTGGAATCATTACAAATTTGGTCTCTTACACATCCCACCCTACTTCTCTCCTTCCACTCATGGTGCAAGAGCACCAAGGTCAAGGACAGGACCTAAGGAGTGCACCGTGGTCACTGATAGATCCTTGGGTAGAGGTGAAGACAACATGGCCCTCAAGGGTCATTTGATGATGCAATAGACCAATAATAGTCATGCAATGATGTTTTGATCATATACTAATCATATTGTAATGAGATCAAGGATGTAAGCCTTTATGGCATTTAAAAGGATAAAGTGTACCTAGGGGTCACTAGGGGTCATTATGTTAATCCTAGAGAATATGAGTTGGTGAAAGACCTATAAGGTCAATAATATTTGTATTATGGCCAATAGAGCCTTAAGAGTGATGTTATGCTGTCGAGTTGACAACTTTTGTTGTCAACTTGACAACAATCTTTGGTTTATTTTGTTGACAATTAGTTTAGAATGTTTAGGAACAGTTAAAAAAATAGTTAGTTGGTTTTTCAAATTTCATTTGTACGGACTCTGTCTATTTTGAAGTAATAGAAAACTGATTTCTAGAAATTTTTTGAATTTTTCTTGATTTAATATCAACCATAAGCTTGGTTATGGTTGCATGATAGGTTTTAAGACATATTAGATCAAGTTTGGACCTCTATAGCTTTATTTTATTTATTTAGAGTTGACTATCCTGTAGAAGTTCACAAAGTTGCTTTGGTTTCCACCATGGATTTCTAAGATCTATCCCCTTTTTGTACATATTGTAACTTGGGGATGGATCCACATTTATAACATGTATTTCTAACATGAATAATTAAAAAACAAAAGGAAGTTTGCAATGATTAATGTTGGAGAGTCAAATGGACAGTATTGGAGGGTTACATGCATGGTGCACGGTTAATGCAGTAGGAGTTTGAGCCATTAGAGGGGGTAATTTTGTGGTTCAATCCACTTATTTATGGCATAAGAATGGTTAATCATCCCTTTATTTGAAAGTATAGCATTGGGAGCTCATACATTGACCAAGCCCTAGATTATAGGGGTTTTAGAGGAGCAAATTAGGGATTTTGCATATGGAGAATTATGAGGACCAAATTGGTTGTATAATCCATGGTTTGGGATCATTTAGTAACTCTTCTAAAATTCTCAAGGTCTAGGATGAAGAACTATTAGGGGTTTCTTTGTAAAATGAGTCAAATAAGCCCTCCTAGTTCAGGGACAATGTCAGATTTGAGAGGATTGGTCAAAAGCACCTATGGTTGATTTTTGGGTATGTGGTAAAGCTTCCAAAAGGGTATTTAAATATGTGATTTTTTTCATAGTTTTTTTGGAAAGGTTTGAGAAAATATTTGAAAACCCTCGCTGTTGTACTGGCAGGACTGTGCCAGACTGGGCAGTTTGGAGAAGAGGGACATATTGCTTGCAAGGATTTTAGATGTTTGTGTGAAGATGAATGAATAATTTTGGGATCCTTAGGAATTTAGGATCACCTTGTAAACAAGGTCCATGTGTTTGGTTGATGAACACTATTGGTTGAGGGGTGCACTTGTATGGAGCATGAAGTAGGATTGAGTAGTTTGGGTTTGAGATCCAAGGTGTGGAGTCTAGTGGAGTTAGGGTGATTTAATATTGACCTCTGATAGGTCTATGGAGTGGGATGGGTCTTAGAGTAACCTTAGAATGAAGCTAAATAAGTTGGTTTCATGGGAAGAAGGAAAGAAGTTATGAAAACTACAAAGAAAATATTACTTACCACTAGCCTAACTATTCTACTAGTGGATACCTATTATGTCAAAGTGACCTATAGCATAGTCTTTGTCACATCCCTAATATTTGAGTACAAATATTTACTGATATATTTCTGAGTAGGATTCAAAGATTGAAGGATATCTATTTTGCCACTAGATATCCATTCAGCCAAAATGGCCTAAAATAGAATCTTGACACCATACCTTAAATTATACCTCCAAAGATGTTGATTATGTAGTGCCTTCTCTTTTTATTTTGCTAAACTAAATACATTCCCAAAGACCCATTTAGATGACTTGTTTGATAACAATTGTACTACTAAATAGCTGGTGGTCCAATTTTCTATCAACAATTGTATTGTGAAAGGAATGGTCATAAGAAAGTTTACTTTCAAGATTTCATATTATTCACGAGTTTATTTTTCTATTTAATATTGGCATAAGAAGATTTACTGATATATTTTTTTGCTAAAATTTAAGGATTTAGAATATCCATTATACTAATGGGTATCCAATCTATCAAACTAGCCCCAAAAAATTTGGCATCATCCTTGAGAGTGGAGTACTGAGATTTATTGATATCTTTCTAGCTCAGAATCAAGGAGTGGGGGTATCCATTCTATCACTATGTGTCTATTCTATCAAAATGGGCAAGGGTAGAATCTTGGCCTTATTGGAGTACTCCAAAACTCAACCCACCTCATAGATTTCAATACCTTGACTCATAAACTCAACAAGATGAAACATGGTACCATACAATCATATGAATAAAATTTAAAAGTTTTATTCAAAGTCAAAAGTATCCAAGTAAAAATTGAAAGTGTTGATTTTTGCAATTTACTTTCCATTGAAGATAAACTTGACCACAACTCAATTTAATTTTGACCAAAACTTAACCCATCAAAGAGACCTCAATGCCTTGACTCATTGACTTGTACGTTGAAATGATACCATGCAATCATACGAATACAATGTGAAGATTAAACACAAACTTCAATCAAACTCAAAAAACTATTGATCAAACATGAAAGCACATGCATTCAAAAGATATATTCTCATTTCTGACACAAGTAAAGCTTGAATATGATACGATACTACTTTAATCAAGCATTAAAGGAAAAAGCTACAAAAAATAGAATCATTCTTCATAGTTTTAAAACAATTTGTTTCTCTTCTTTTATTGAA
Source organism: Chamaecyparis obtusa (assembly GCA_027943335.1). NCBI lineage: Eukaryota > Viridiplantae > Streptophyta > Pinopsida > Cupressales > Cupressaceae > Chamaecyparis > Chamaecyparis obtusa. Next base: position 226,399 of record BSBK01001911.1, read on the forward strand.
CTCAAACGTGTAGTGTATTCTATTATTGTGGCCGTGAATTCTTTCAAAGACTTGTTTGTGGTTCATGAAAATACGCAAGCCTATTTTAGGAAGAAAAGATGACAAAAGAGAGAACAAGCAGACCTAAATGAGAAGTTAATCATAAATCCAAGTTTTGATGACTAATTGCTTGTCTCTCATGTCGACCACTATCTAAGAAAAGTTGAACATAGAAAAAAAAATAGGCAACTGGTTATCAGTGTTAAGATAATGTGCGTTATCTAAGCATGACTGAGAATTTTTGCAAGTCGATATCTTGATAGGATGACAATGTGGGTCAGCTAGGGGTGGATGCCTTGTTTTCTCTACACCCATTATGATGCAATGCCCTCTTCAACATCTAAGAAGTTTCTTAGGCATAAGTTTACTTATAAAACATAATTTTTTTTTCTCAAATTTTGGATGTAGGGTAAATGTTTTTAATCTAATCAAAGTTATGAATGGGTTGTTGGATATTGCTAATGCATGGGGAGGTGATTGAGATATTTAATATGTTTAATCACTACATTACTGAATGGGCATTCATATTGTTAGCATTTGTGTTTTGTCATTGATGTCAACATATGTTTCTATGAGGGAATCAGACTGGTTATCACAATGTACAAACACTGTACGGATGTTTCAAATGTTGCAAAGACAGATGAGAGTTCAAAAGGATGTTTTCATCTTATATCCAAGATTGCATCATGTAATGTTTCATACGGGATGAGTTACAAATGTTTTGGTGAAGACTGGTCATTGACTATGATAGTGAGAAATGACAGAGTTAGTCTCTATGTTTTGTGTATATCTTTCAGAAGATATGAAATCAGTACATGCAAACTTCAGTGATGAAAGATAGAGTATTGAAGAGTGTTCTATGAACTGCACAAGGTATGGAATGCAAGATGACATCATTTGTGGTGTGTACTCTGGAAAGTGATCTATTTGGAAGCTAACTACAGAGATGTAGCATGTATAATGGATGGTGAACTTGAATTAAGGATGTTGATCCTTAATAGTTGTAATATAATCATTGTAGACTTGTTCTAGATATTGTGTGTATCTTAGCAAGGGTTTATGTAATTTTTTGTAATTAGGAAATCCTTATGGGCCGACTTGTTTATAAGAATTGTAATAAGGTATAAATGAAAGGTATTTTCTTTGGAAAAGATGTGTATGAGAAGAAGATGATATAGAGAGGTTGTGAAAGTTGTGAGCTTGTGTCTATTGTATGTAGAACAAAGGTTTATTGGTGGACTTCATTGGAACTGATCAAGAAAAGACATTTGTTTCTGAACAATTCAAAAGATTATGTATTTCTTCATATACACTTGTTGCGAACAGTGAGTTCTGAAGATGGACTTGACCTTCTTTGGGCAGTGAGCCCTCCCTTTTGTTCTTGACTCCTAACAGGGTTTTTCCTCTAACAAGGACTATGTACTGTAATGTTTCAATAAGCTCCTAACAGGGCTATATCTTCTAACAAGGATAACTATACTCTCAGTACATCATTTTTGGGTGCTAATTCCCACTGGGGTGTTTACCTTTAACAGGGTTTCCCTGAGACTAAAATAATGTGTTATTGTGTTGGCATTCATTGTGTTCATTGGATCTAATATTGTGATTCTTAAAGTTTAAATTTTAATGATTTGTTATACAACTGATTCACCCCCCCTCTCAGTTGTATTGTGGACTGTTATTCCTAACAATTAGTATCAGAGCTTGTGGTCCTCATAGAGAAAGCTTAACAGCTTGAGGTGACCTTGGAGATGGCATTCTATAGGAAGAATAGTCCAAAGTTTGATCCTTAAAACTTTGACAATTGGAAGAACAAGATGTGAACTCACCTATTTTGTTTGGGGATCAACTATTGGTTGATTATAAGGAACAAGATAGATATGAAGACCGAAGATGAATTGACAACTACTACTGAGGATGAAAAGAAGATATTTTCACTGAACATGATCACAAGAGAAGCACTGATTAGCACACTCTCTGAAGGAGAGTTTACTAAAGTTAAGGACTTGGATTCGGCATTCCAAATTTTGGTAAGATTAGAGGCACTATATGAAGGATACAAGTATACCAAATAAGCGAAGTTGCAAAACTGGAAGACAAAGATGGAGAAGCTGCAAATGAATGAGGATGAAAGCATTAGGGCCTATGTTCAAAGGGTTACAAAAGCTATAGTTGGAATCAAAAATTGTGGAGGCACTTATGATGAAGAAGAAGCTATTGTGAAGATCCTCAGATCACTAACACCTGCTTACAAGTTCAAGGCTATGTCTATTCAAGAAACTATACCTCTGACTCCAAACTTTAGCAAAGAGATGTTGATTGCAAAGCTAACTACCTTTGAAGCTATAGAATTAGGAGAAGCTATACCTAAAGTTAAATCTGCATTTAAGGCATCTGCACATAAGAAATTGTCTACAATTCTGAGCACCAGCAAAGAAGACCTAAAAGAAGAGCTTGGTGAGTATGCTGAGGAATGGGAACAGATAATGATAGAAGAAAGAAAGATGGATGAACTTTTTGCACTGATTGCTAGAAGAGAAAAAAGAGGTAAGGGAAAGTTTGAAGGAAAATTACCCTTGAAATGTTTTTCATGCAATAAGGTAGGTCATTTTTCATTTAGATGTCCTACAAGAGTTTCTTGTTAGATTTGACAAACGCAAATCTTCCCAAGAACACCTGCATGCAAAGACTGCTACAAGAATGAAGACAGAAGCTATGGTGGCCAAAAGGCCAGAGACTGAAAAAGCATGTTGCAAGAATGAATTTCTATTAACAACAATAATGAATTACAATCTCCTTTTGAAATGAAAGAAGTGAATCCTTATAAAAGGAAACACGAAACCCTAAAGGCTAAAACCCTAAAGAATTATAAAGCGCCTAAGTGAAACTTAAGCCTAGAGTATGATAAACTAATAATTAAATGATTTAATTATTAGCTAACATAAGACTACTCTAACACCCCCCCTTAAGTGTAACTTAGGGAGAAGCAAAAAAAGCTAAACTACTGCAGAAAGCAGGAAAGATGGGTCCCGGCAACTAGGCCTGATCAGGTACCCAAACATAAAGCAAAAGATGTCCCAGAGAAAGGAACAAGAAGAGAGCAAGAAACTCCTCTAAAGCATGTCTGAAAACTCTGTCAGAAGATACTGCTGGAACCCCCACTGAAGTGCATGACCAGGTAGAGAAGACAAGTGTCTGAAGAGCTGATCAATCGAACCAGGAAGCAATAGAACCAACAGGTGAACCCCCCCATAATGCTGAACTGGGAGAGGTGACAGGAACACTGAAATGCAGTACCAGAAACAGCTGCAGAAGAAGAACCAGGAACACCAACAGTGCAACAGAAGCACACACACAGGATAAAGGGCGGTGTCATAGACACAGTCTACATGGGCTAATGTCATGGAAGGTATGCTCACTTGACAAGAGTGGATGCGCCTATAGTGGCAAATGCATCAGAATCCCCCCATGGCACTTTATAACTGAGTGCGAATACTAAAACTGAACCAGGTGAAAAAGATCCCAGAAAAGCAGAAGAGGCACTTTATCTCAGTGCGTTTACAGAAAAAAGAATGCAACAGAAAGAGCATGCAAGCTCAGAAGTCAGAAAGAAGAGTGCACTAAGAAACCAGAAGAAGAGATCCCCGGACCTGTAGAACCAAGCACACCACCCGAGGGCATAAACTGCATAACTCGGAGGAGTGAAAACCTGGAGCAGAATCTGGAAGAAATACCTCTGCCACTGAATAGTACACAGAATCAGCTTTCCGACAATATCTCGTTTGCCGAAAAAGGAGTCCGGATGAGCCAGATATGACTCCCGGAAGGCAAAAAGAGACATCAGACTTCAACAGCAAAAAACACTGTTGAAACGGTGGAACCAAAAAACCTAACCTTCATCATCGGAAAGAGCTCGGAAAGATCTTTCCGACGATATATCGAAGTCAGAAAAAGACCCCCGTATGCACCCTGTAGAGCGAAAAAGGCCCAGGTACCCCCAAAATACCCACCAAGGCAAGTTTTAAGCCCCAGGGGCTAAAAAAAATAGGCCCCCGGACGCATGGCGCGCTCCGGGGACTGGGCCGCAGCCCCTGGTCGGTCATATGACCGGCCGCTAGGCAAAAGAGAGCCGCGGGGGCTGCATAAAAGGCCGCCACCACTGGGGGAGCGATGGCGGAGCGGGGCCGGGAGGCAGCTGGGGCCGCGGAGCGGAGGCAGCGCAGAGGAGCGGGCGGCGCAGAGGAGCGGAGGCCGCGGGGGCGGCGGAGCCGGGGTGGCGGCCGGGCCGGGCAGCGGCTGGGCGGGCCTGGCGGAGCGCGGCGGAGCCGGGAGGCGGAGGGCGGCGGAGCCGGGAGGCGGCGCTGGGCGGGCCGCGGAGGAGCCAGCGGCTCGGCGGAGGCCGCGGGGTGGCGCCCGGGTGGCCGCTGGGTGGCGCCCGGGAGGCCGCCCCATGAAAAAAAAATTTAATAATTTTTTTTGAAAAATCGCCGTCTCGGAGTGCGTGCCAGGGCCGTACGGCCTTGGTATGCAAAAAAATTTTGCCTCAGATGCCACTGTGTCCAAAATGGACAAGTTTTATATGGATTTAGGGGTTCTTGGGCCTTCCGGACACAATGGTGGTGTCCGTTTTTGCCCAAGGTGAGCCAAATTTTGGCTCCCCCCCAGATCCACACAAAAAACCTCTGAAACCCTTGAAAACTTTCTGCTTCAATAAAACTCAAACAACGAGCAGCAAGATGGCTCTGATACCATGTTAGATTTGACAAACGCAAATCTTCCCAAGAACACCTGCATGCAAAGACTGCTACAAGAATGAAGACAGAAGCTATGGTGGCCAAAAGGCCAGAGACTGAAAAAGCATGTTGCAAGAATGAATTTCTATTAACAACAATAATGAATTACAATCTCCTTTTGAAATGAAAGAAGTGAATCCTTATAAAAGGAAACACGAAACCCTAAAGGCTAAAACCCTAAAGAATTATAAAGCGCCTAAGTGAAACTTAAGCCTAGAGTATGATAAACTAATAATTAAATGATTTAATTATTAGCTAACATAAGACTACTCTAACATTTCTAAGTACAAACCTAATTATGAAAATATTAAAAGGGATAGATAATTTTATTATGCTAGTGAAGGAATCTTTGATGATGATGATTTATATTGTGAAGAGATTGGATTTGTTGCTATTAGAGATGAGCCAGTACATGAAGAAAAAGCTTTAGTATCTCATGTTGACAAGAAAAATGAATGGATAATTGACAGTGGTTGTTCTCATCATATGACTGGTGATAAGAACAAGTTTGTTAAATTAGTAAAGTATGATGGAGGTGTTGTGAGGTTTGGGGACAATCTCCCTAAATCTATCATAGGAGTTGGATCCATTAGTCTGGATGAAAAGACTAATACAAACAATGTACTTCTTGTTGAAGGATTGAAACATAATTTGTTGAGTGTTGGATAGTTAATGGATAAAGAGTTTCAATTAAGTTTTGTTAGTGTTAAATGTTTTATTAGAAGTAAGGAAGGAAATTTGATTGAAACTAGTACAAAATCTAGAGGTAATGTATTTGAATTAAACACATCTAGAGCCTCTTGTTTTGTTGTGAAGGTAAATGACAGTTGGTTATGGCATAGGAGATTTTTTCATGTTTATTTTGATAACATTATGAAGGCAAGTATGGCTAATGCAATAAGAGATCTGTTGAAAATTGTGAAACCATCTAACACTGTATGCAGAGAATGTGTTATGGGAAAATAGACTAGAATCAATTACAAAAGCAAAGCATATACATCAAAAGGAAAGTTGGATCTGGTACATACAGATCTGTGTGGACCTACAAGAAAAAAATCATACTATGGTGAAAGGTATTTTATACTCTTTTTTTATGACTTTTCTAGAATGATGTGGGTTACTTATTTAAGAGAGAAATCAGAAGCATTTGATAAATTCAAGTTGTTCAAAGAAAAAGTAGAGAATGAATCAGGTTTAAAGATTAAGTGCTTAAGGTCAGATAGAGGTGGAGAGTTTACTTCAGACTTATTCAATTCATACTGTGAAGAGTGTGGGATAAAGAGATAGACATCTGCTCCTAGGACTCCACAACATAATGGGATAGCAGAGCGAAGGAACAGGACTGTACTTGATGCTGCTAGGACAATGTTGATTGAAGGAAATGTATCTCATGTACATTCAAGAGAGGTTGTTAGAATAGTAGTGTATACATTGCACATAATTCAAATTAGAGAAGGTACAAGTAAGACTCCCTATGAATTATGGTTTGATCATACTCCTATAAAATATTTCATAATATTTGGTAGTAAGTGTTATATCAAGAGAGATGATCAGATAGGGAAGTTTGATGCTAGAAGTGATGAAGGAATTTTCCTTGGTTACTCTGTTAAAAGTAAGGCTTACAAATTTTTCAATCTAAGATTAAGGAAGATGATTGAAAGTAACAATGTAAGAATAGATGAGAAGTTTCAAATACAAGAAAGAATGTATGACAGTAATCAGATTGCAAAGATAAAAGAAACTACTACTGATGCAGAAGGAGAAGAACTTGTTGAGGTAGAAAGTGAAAAAGAGGCTTGTGATGCTAGCACAAGTAAGGCTACAGAGACTCCTAAAACACTAAGGTATGTAAAGAATAACCATCCTAAAAATCAAATGATTGGCAATACTAGTCAGGGAGTGCTAACTAGATCAAAGGTTAGAGAAGAAATTTGTTTGATTTCTCAAGTTGAACCAAAAACTATAGATGAAGCATTTAGAGATGAATCTTGGATAAATATTATGAGAGAAGAGTTAGATCAGATAAAGAAGAATAATACTTGGGAACTGGTTCCTAGACCTAAAAACAAAAATGTAATAGGAACAAAATGGGTTTTTAGAAACAAGATGGATGAAGAAGGAACTATTGTAAGGAACAAAGCAAGACTTGTGTGTAAGGGATACTCACAGAAAGAAGGCATACACTTTGAAGAAACATTTTCTCATGTTTCTAGAATAGAGGAAGTAATATTATTCTTGGCTTATGCTAAACATAAAAACTTCAAGGTGTATCAGATGGATGTGAAATCTACATTTCTGAATGGAGATCTTGAAGAAGAAGTTTATATAGAACAACCAAATGGATTTCCTCTATGAAAAGATAAAGACATGGTGTGAAAATTGAATAAAGCTTTGTATGGGCTGAAGCAAGCTCCTAGGGCTTGGTATGCAAGGTTAGACAAGTATCTACTTTGGCTTGGATTCAGAAAAGGTAATGCAGACAGTAATTTGTAAAAAGAACTAGTGAAGATGGAATCCTAATAATAGAAGTCTTTGTGGATGATATTATCTTTGGAGGTAATGATGACCTATGTAAGAAATTTTCTAAAGAAATGGAAAGTGAATTTGAGATGTCCATGAAAGGTGAAATGAAATTATTTCTTGGATTGCAAATAACTCAGAATGAGAATTGTATTTTTATTTCTCAGACCAAGTATCTCAAAGAATTACTTAAGAAATTTGGAATGGAAGATTGTAAACCAGTAGGAACACCTATGGTGACTGGTAACAAGCTAATAATTGATGATGAATCAAAGTGTTTTTTTTAGACCTTGTATAGATCAATGGTTGGAGGACTTCAATATCTAACTCACACCAGACCAGATATTGCTAATGTTGTTCAGATTGTGGCTAGATATCAGGCAAAACCTAAAGAAACACATCTAGCTACTATAAAAAATGATACTTCGATATCTAAGAGGAACCATAGACTATGGCTTATGGTATGATAGAAATGATAGCTTTGAACTTCATGCATATACTGATGCTGATTGGTTAGGAAATATTGATGACAAAAAAATTAATAGTGGTGGTGCATTTTTCCTTGGGAAAAAGTTGGTTTCTTGGCTAAGTAAGAAACAAGATTGTATAGCACAATCTACTACTGAATCAGAGTATGTTGTTACTATTATAAACTACACTCAAATTGTTTGGATGAAATAAATGCTAATAGACATTAGAATAACTTTTGATGAGGTTATGGTTATCCATTGTGATAACACCAGTACAGTGAATATGTCAAAGAATCCAGTGATACACTCCAAAACTAAACATATAGCTATCAAGTATCACTTCTTGAGAGACAAGGTGGCAAAAAAGGAAATCAAATTAGAATATATCAATACAAAAGAGCAGATTGCAGACATCTTCATAAATCCACTGCCAAAAGATACCTTTGAATATCTCATAGGTATGTCGAGGTTTCAGGCCCCTCCTAGTCAGAACTAAATGATGCAGAGATGCATCCGTTCAGGGGTTTTCAGAGCCTTATCATAATCTGGACTAGATGTAGGGATCTACTCCTCGGGGGGAATGATCATGGAAGAAAGATGTTGAAAATCAATTGATGACTCATGGCACCCTTTTCCATTGTTGTCAAAGGGGGAGTGTTACTATGATAAAATCCTTACTGAATGGGGAGATTGTTTGGTTGCAAGACTTTGGATTGATATAACTTTGGAATAAGATTTTCCCATATGTTGACATCAATGCCAAAGGGGGAGATTGTTGGATATTGCTAATGCATGTGGAGGTGATTGAGATATTTAATATGTTTAATCACTATGTTACTGAATGGGCATTCAAACTATTGTCATTTGTGTTTTGTCACTGATGTCAACATATGTTTATGTGAGGGAATCAAACTGGTTATCACAGTGTACAAACATTGTACAGATGTTTCAGATGCTGCAAAGATAGATGAGAGTTCAGAAGGATGTTCTGATCTTATATCCAAGATCACATCATGTAATTTTTCATACTGGATGAGTTACAGATGTTTTGGTGAAGACTAGTCACTGACTGTGACAGTGAGAAATGATAGAGTTAGTCTCTGTGTTTTTGTGTATATCTTTTAGAAGATATGAAATCAGTGCATGCAAACTTTAGATATGAAAGATAGATTATTGAAGAGTGTTCTATGAACTGCACAAGGTATGGAATGTAGGATGACATCATTTGTGGTGTGTACTTTGGAAAGTGATCTATTTGGAAGCCAACTACAGAGATATAGCATGTATAACGGATGGAGAACTTGAATTAAGGATGTCGGTCCTTAATTATTGTAATATAATCATTATATACTTGGTCTAGATATTGTGTGTATCTTAGCAAGGGTTTATGTAATTTTTTGTAATTAGGAAAGCCTTATGGGCCGACCCATTTATAAGAATTGTAATAAGGTATAAATGAAAGGTATTTTCTTTGGAAAAGATGTGTATGAGAAGAAGATGATATAGAGAGGTTGTGAAAGCTATGAGCTTGTGTCTTTTGTATGTAGAGTAGAGGTTTATTGGTGGACTTCATTGGAACTGATCAAGAAAAGATAGTTGTTGCTGAACAGTTCAAAAGATTGTGTATTTCTTTATATACACTTGTTATGAACAGTGAGTTCTGAAGGTGGACTTAACCTTCTTTTGGCAGTGAGCCCTCCCTTTTGTTCTTGACTACTAACAAGGTCTTTCCTCTAACAAGGACTATGTACTGTAATGTTTCAATAAGCTCCTAACAGGGCTATATCTTCTAAGAAGGATAACTATATTCTTAGTACATCATTTGTGGGTACTAATTCTCACTGGGGTTTTTACCTTTAACGGGGTTTCCCCAAGACCAAAATATTATGTTATTGTGTTGGCATTCATTGTGTTCACTGGATCTGATGTTGTGCTGCTTAAAGTTTAAATTTTAATAATCTGTTATACAACTTATTCACCCCCCCTCTCAGTTGTATTATGGATTGTTATTCCTAACATGGGCATCATATACAAAGTTATAAATTGACATTACATATGGGGACCTTATCATTAACATGAATATTCAACAACAACATTCTAAATGAGATTTGAAACTTGGTGGCAAAAATCAGTATGTCTATTTTTGGCAAGCTAAGGACCAGCTATAGAGCTGACCTAGGCTACTACATATGGTCTTCCATATAGAAATAGATCATTAGTGAACTATACAGAGACATACGAGGCTACTTCACCAAGAATTTTTGTGATTTGGTATCTTGGTAGGATGGTAGTATCGATCGACCTTCTTTTCTTTAATGAAAAATTTGTACATTATTTATGATGTGATACCCTCTTCAATATCCAATAAATTAAAGACTAGAACAAAAATCCCACCGTTAACATTAATAAACCCTACATTTACATTGGTGATTTGTTTTCCCAATGTTTTTACTCAGATTTGGAAATGCAAGCATTTGTAAGGTTGGGGTTAGTTTAAACTACAAATAAGAATCAATAAATTAGAAGAGGGGAGTGACATACAAAGTCGTTAAAAAACCAGTGAAGAGATGAAACGCAGGCAACAGTAGCACGAAGGTGAAAAGGGTTCAACTTATTGATTGAATTCTCATGTTTGAAGAGTGGTGCCAGAACTTACAAGTGCAGTGTCCATAGATGCCCTCCTTCCCTCCTTCACCTCTCCTTTGCTTGCGATCAATTAATTGCAAAATAAAATAAAATGAAACCATGAGTTTTTTGTTTAAGTTATATTCCCGTGTTGGTCGGAGTTATGACCACCTGTCATAGTCATAATTTTGACCAACACGGGAATAGATTTTAAAAAAATCAAATTTTTTCTTCTATAAACTAACCAAGGAAAATCATTTTAATGCTTGGTCGAAAATGTTGGTCAAAAATGTGGGTCAAATGCACTAGTGAGGAAACAAATCTATATCACCTCCTAATCAAAACTTGCAAATCTATACTAACCCTTTTCCATATCATTCAACCAATTTTATTGAGTATACCCAACCTTCATCTTCCTCTTCCACTCAGTTTATTGACTATGATAATAAAGTTCACGAAGCCAATCATGTTGTCAACCTTATTGATCAATTTGAACACAAAGTTGATCCTAAGCCTTCCATTACCTTTGATCCTACTGATACAATTAAAGCACCTTATGGTCCTCTTTATATTATCACAATGGTTAATGGCCATCATTCTCATGGTATCCTTATTGATCCTACTTGCATGGTGAATTTGATAACTGAAGACCATCTCTTTAGTAGACAATTGCAATGTGATTTTTATGATAAATATGATGTTATAATCCAACCTTTCAATGGTTTCTTTTATCCTTCCTATGGTTCTATTTCATTTATTGTTGAAGTTGGTGGTAAAGTTTTAGATTTTACTTTCATTGTGATCCTAACTTTTGATCAATATCAAGTCAAACTAGGTCTTCCTTGGCTTACCTCCATGAAACTTGTGGCCTCTCCTATTCATAAGTGTTTTAAATTTCCTCATAATGGACAAATCATGACTATTAACCATAGTTTTTATCAACCTTCAATGCATCAAGACTTAGTTGACCTTGATTTATTTTGGCCTTCCATGCCTCAACCAACCCAAACTCATCTCGATAATATCTACTTATCCTATCAAGCTTACAAAGTCCAAAATATTTGCAATCTTAGTAAACCCAAGGATGTTCTATCTCCTTTTCCTATACATGGACTTCTTCCTACACCTCCTATCTATGCTTTTGTTCCACCTCCTATATCTTATAAACATTTTGGAGATGTTATCCTTCAACCTAGTGTGGTTCATTTTGTTCTTCCGCCTAAAGAAGAAAAGGACCCAATGTTGATTGATCCTGAAGCTAAACTAATTTCTAGTAAAACTAAATGTAACCATCATGCTCATGACCTCCATCATAAACATTGTGCTAGAGCCTTCCATCATGATTCCCAAAATATTTCTTCACCTCAAACACCTACTAATTATTTGATTCTCTTTAATCAACCCATGCTTGAACCAAAGGAGGAAGTCAACTTGAAAAATCTGAAATTGAATAAACATGATAATTCTATTTGTATCTTGGATTCTATTACAATTAATTTGGATGAAGAAGATACTCTTTATGATGATTCTTTTGATTCTAATAATGATATTAATGCTAGTTATTTTGATGACATGTATGAGCTTATTGTATTTAATCATGATTTGTCGGCTATGTTTTCACAACAATTATCTATCACTCCTAGTGACAAACAAAGTGACCCATCTTTACAGCATGGTCCTTTTTTAGAACTGGTCATTTTTATATTTATTGTTCTTGATTTTTTTCCTCTTACAAGTTTCTCACATCCCCTAAACAATACAAACCAAGATGGAGGGGTCTGTGATACGCTTGACTAGCTCTTCTTGTGTGGTGTATTTTTTGTGTTTGCCTATTGTAATATTATCCCCCATGATGTGTTGCATATTATCTATTTTGTTTAGACTTCTTTAAATGACCCATGTTTCTCCATTGGAACAAGGTGATAAAGGAATCAAAATATCATAAATATTCCTATGTTTGTATCTCACTTCTTTTATATGTTACATATTATGCCATGCATGTGCCTTTGTTTGTGTAATTAGGGATGATGCAAAATAGTAGGTACCTATTCTTTTTGGTCTCTATGATGTTGGCCCAAAAATATTCTTCTTCATAACGCTCACATGTCATTCTTCCATTGTACTTGTAGTTCTACTACCTTTGGGGGATGATGACAATTCATTTTGATATAATATCTCATTTATTATCATATGATCATACTAACCCTAGGGTTAGTAAATCCCTTTTGTGCTCTCTTTTTTCATGTTCTTATTTACCTTAATTTGTCCTTTCTTGGGGGCATCTCACCATGGAAACATTTCTTTTGTGTGCATGTATGCTCTATTAAATCCATTTCTCTTGTTAGGGCATTTGCAATCTCTTTAACGTGGGGGTATACACTTTTCTTTGTGTTTCACATTTTTCACACACATACGTAATGATTTAATGGAATCTCTCTTTTGGATGATCAAGGAGACAATATTTTCCTTGTGTTTATCCTATCCATTGGACCCTTATTCCTTAAGGATTGATCCTTCTTATTTTGATCCCTAAGAATATAATTCTTTCCTTAGGCCCGGTCATTCTTTTTTATCCCTATGGAGATAATGCTTTCCTTAGGCCTGATCACTTTTCTTGATCCCTAAGGAGACAATTCTTTCCTTAGGCTTGATCACTTTTTTTACCATTATGGCAATAATTCTTTCCTTAGGCCCGATCGTACCTTTTTCATACCCTTAATGGAGACAATGTTATTATTAAGTCTTGATCATTTTTTATGGATTGACTAGTATAGAATAGCTTGCAAGACCTTTCCATGCCATCTTTTGTAGTATTTTCATTTTTTGTGATCCATAGTAAGACAATCTCTAACGAGGCTAGTGATCATTCTTTTCTCTCTCTTTCTTTCTCTCTCTTTTGAGTGATGTCTCTATTATCTTGGTTTTGGATTTGATGAAGACTTGAATCACTTGGGGGCTTAATATTTCTTTGTCTTCTTGACCTTGATGAGATTATTCCTATGCATTTGATATACTTTAATATGAGCATGAGTTCATCTCATACTCCCACTAAAGTGGGGGCTAAATGTATTTTTCTAAAAACTTTTGACCCATAATTGGATGCTCTAGGACCTATTAGACCCCATTTTGGTGATTTCGAGGTCTGAATGTCCATTATGCTTGATCACAGCAACCTTTATTTTCTCCCCCACTTCTTTTCACCTTCCCCGACATCCTCATAAAATTTGAGCTTATTTTTCCTAAGACAAGATGACTAGTCGACTTGTCCCTAGGACAAGTTGCCTAGCTGACTTGTCCCTGGGCTTTTGAGCCCAATTTTTTCTCGAAGCCCGATGGAAGAGTTTTCCTCTGAGATTTATATTTTTGGTCAACCTTGACAAAAATTTAGTCCTGAATGGAGGGAGTTAAGTATAAAAGGACATCCTCTCCCCTCATTTTTCATAACATAACAAGATCCATCATTCAAGTACAAGCATTCAAGAAATCAAGTTGTGCAATTAAGGATTTGGATTCAAGATCTGAAGGAAAGCATCCAATTTAAGGTCTCCAAGTCTCCATTTCTTTGAGATCCATCCAAGAAAAGGTAATCTTATCCAATTGATGCAAATTTCTCTCCTATTATGGACAAGTAGAGGAATTCTCAATCAAGAAAGAAGATCCACATATTCATCTCTCTCTCTCCTTCTTCATATGGTTATCAAGCATATATATATTCAAGATCTAGGAGTTTAAATTATATATCCATGCATTTGTGAAGGAATACTTGATTCTACATCTCATTCCAAGGTTAACTCTTTGGATTCAAAGAACATTTCAATCATCATCATGGATTTGAGCAATTACTACATCTGTTAATGAGGGTTTCATACAAGGTGAATCATCAATTTACCTTTCACATTACTTTCCTTTATGAAATTTGTATCATATTTCATGGTTGATTCCTAAACAAGAGTTTGATCAAAGAAAACCCCTTTACACAACCTTTTTCCTCATTTTTTTGTGTGCAAGGATAGGTTACAGAGTTGTAATTTTGAATCTAGGTAGTACAAGTACAGTTGTAAGATCTGGGAAATTTTCATCAGTTTTTGCCAGGAACAAGTCAGCTAGCTGACTTGTCCCCAAAAAGTTGACATGTTCCCAAAAATTCAACTTTTCCCTGTCATTTTTCAATGAAATTTTGACGATAAAAATATTTAGGTCCATGTCTTCCAAATCTGAAGTTACAAAATAATCTGAGATTTTGACAACAGTAAAATTTAGATTCAAATTCCTACCTTCTCCATCTTGTTTCCAGGTGCACTTATTATTCCTTCTTTTTATTTGCACTTACTTTATGAGATCAAACCTATCCTTTATACTTTATCATATAACATTTATCCTCTTAGGAATCCAAAACCCCCTTGGACATAGATCTTTCATTAGCTCCCTTCCTCCTTTTGGTTGTGCTAATTAGATTTTTTTTAAGGGTGGGTTTGTATTCTAATGTATACCACAAGATCTTGTTGAGTGATCTACATCTTAGCATTTCTCACCATTTTCTTCTATACAGTGGTAATATCTCCAAATAACAAATAAAATGACAATGGAACTCAAATGAAACTTTGGCATCACACATTAACTTGTACCAAATCAAAAAAATCCATTGCTTAATTCTTACCACCTATCCTATCATGACAAGAATATAAATCTATGGAAAGAAGACTAACTTATTGGTATTGGTCTAGGTCTATGTCTTGCTTTTTGTTATCATGTCTCCTATGTTATTATAGGATGTTTGACACTAGAATATCCATGACGGGGCATGATATTTTTAATTTTTAGTTGGCTATGGACTGGACTTTAGTTGTGTAAGGACTTGTCTAAGGACATGATTGGAAAAATATAATTGAGGATATTATGGGTCTAATCATGAAGAGGATAATCCATGTTTGTGTATACATGCAAGTGATACTAAGGTCAACTAAATTTAATTATACCTCGATGCTTTTATTACCTTTCTAAACCAAAATCCATGTAAGGAATACTCGGGTCATCTTTGATTAATTATACCCATGTACTTGTGTTTACTTATAACATTAAAATATCAATGATGATAAAAGAACATAAAAAATGTATACAAGATGACTTCATCATAGTTATCTTGCATTTCCATTTTAGTTATCTTGCATTTTCATTTTAGTTAGCTTGCATCTTAATAATAGTTAGCTTGCATTTTCATTTTAGTTTTCCTGCATCTTCATAATAGTTAGCTTGCATTTTCATTTTAGTTATCTTGCATCTTCATAATATTTAGCTTCCATTTTCATTCACAATTCACTTATAATCATTTTACATGGCATTTTAATAAGTTTCATGTCTCATAGTCCTACACATATTTCTTCATTCTTCCTAAGTCTTTTGTGGTCATCATCTTTTATTGATGATTCACTACACTTGGCACTACAAAAATTAAATTATTCTCTTATATTGCATTTTAGTTACATCATAGTTGCATTATCATTGGCATCTAAATAATTTGTCATTCACTAGATTTTTGTGCATATAGATCTCATAAAAACAAAGAAAAGAAATATCATCTGCGTCAAAATATCTCATCATATGTACATACATACAAAGAAATGCATTACATTATAAATCTCATTTCATAAGCTATTACATTGCATATGCATATAAACATTCATGTGTATCATAGGTTATAAGGAAATATGAGCATAAAAGTGTTAAATAGAAAAGCATAGCATTTATAAATACAAGCATGTAATCACCATTGAAGAACCATCATCTTATAATCAAACATATCATATAGAAATATGTACATATCCAATGTCATGAGTAACACCATAGGAATCATCACATTGATAACATCAGGAAGAATCATATGTCTAGAATCAGAAACAATGCATCTAGAAATCTTAAACATAAACATCATAAGTGCATCATCAATAGAAAATATGCATAACAATTCACTAATCATATATCATAGGTCATCAAAATAATCAAAATAAAATTATGATATTGATATGGGGATTCAACTGTGTATTTTTTTATTCAAACTCATTGACCCATGTTTCATGAGTAGTGGTTCACAAGAACCCATCTCTCATGAGAATGAATGGAACACTTAGAAATAATTTCAATTAGGTGATGCTCATAGAGTTGAAGCATCAAGACTTCCCAGAAGGTCACCCATCCTAGTACTACTCCAACTTGAGCATGCTTAACTATGTATTTTCCTCCATGGTTAATCCCACTCTTATTGCAACCCCATTTGCAAAACCTTCAGCAAGTGTTGTTGATTATGAACCTTTCATTAGAAATCCCATTAAGATCATCAATTAATAACTAGGATATATTTTCCACAGTGGGTCAAATTATGATATTTCTTAGTGGTATTTATAATGAATGGTTCATAAGGCACAACACTCATTGAAAGTTTTTTAAATGGGGTTACAAGTAGAGTTGGCTTAACCCTGGATGAAATTTTGTAGTTAAGTGTGCTCAAGCTAGAGTAGTACTAGGATGGGTGATCTCTCAGGAAGTCTCGATGCTTCACCTCTGTAAGCATCACCTATATGAAATGAGTTCTAAGTGTTCCATTCATTCTCATAAGAGATGGGTTCTTGCAAACCACTACTCATGAAACATGGGTCAATGAGTTTGACTCAAAAAACTACACAGCTAAATCATGATAGAAATATCACAATTTGACTCATTGTGGAAAATATCTCCTACTTATCTAAATAAAATTGTTCAAGTGTACAATTATATCAAAAATCAAAATAGGTATCTCTAGTCATAACAATTCCAAGAATCATGTCAAAAAGATTAGGTACATGCCCTAAAAGGTCTAAGTAGAACTACCGCCCAAAGTAGTAGGCCTCTACTACTGGGTAGTAGAGGGCCCTACTCCTATCTCTGGCCTAGGTGGCTAGCTAATAACTCATGCACTATCTTTGCATACATGCTTGTACAATCTCCCCTGATATTTATCTATAAAACTTCCTACTCTATGCTTAGAAGGATTAACTTTCTCATATGTTGATTTCCTATAGGAAATATCCTTCCTAGCATGAATCATAATCCTCATGCTCTCATCATGAGGACCTTAAGTCATATTCCTCTTAGCTACTCAAGTGTACTCTTGTCTCACCCATATCATTTGATGGCAGTATCCCTCTCAATACTCAAATATTGTATTTTCCTCTACTAGTGCTTAATCAACCACTCTAATTCAGGGATCCACTCAACTTGTGCCTAAATATATACTACCCATCAAAGCATGACTACTATATTGACCTTAGGTTGGTTTTGAGGATCATCCTATGGTATAACATATACTAGTGTAGCTATAGCCTGCACCTAAGGTTGTGGTTTCTCCTGTAGAATATCCAATGCATGTGCATGTGCCTCAACTTGGGGTGCTTGAATATCTATCAAATTTTGTATCTATTAAACAAACCTTGATTGGTCATCTACATATCTTCATACCACCATATTTTCCTTCTCCCCCATCTCCACCATCATCACATCTGTCACCTTCCAATAAACCACCTAATGTCTATCTCCTTCTCCTCTGAGGTCTCTATAGATCATTACCTTCATCCTCTACATGTGGTGGTACTTCTCTAGATCCTATCAATCTAGGAAAGGGATGCTCTATGAAATGAATACTTAGTATGCATCCCTAAATCTATAATATTGTGTCTCATGTACCATGTGTGGTAAGGAATACATAGAAAATAAGCCCATGCTTTCTCATATGAATACAAAGGACCCCAATCAGCTCACTCCTTGTGTATCTGAGTAAACTCAATAGTACCCTATGGCATCCCCTAAATCCTACCAAACTATTGGAGTAAAGGAGTAGCAATATGTCTCTCAATATTGAAATGAGTGTGACCTATTTACCATAAAGTATAAAAAACAATATGGTAACTCTAGGCCCTCATCCTCCCACTCCTCATAGTAAATATAAAGCCTCCAAATGATAAAATCAATCATATCAAATGCATGATTCCATTACTCTAGCTTCCCCATCTTGGGATATCTAAATATGAATAAGTGAATGGATTTATTCTTGTTCTAAACCTCATACATATTAGTCGATTGATGGCTATGTTCTCTCAATCCCAAATGTAAAACATTATAACCTCTGCGGAGAGACTAGTAGTCACAACATATACAAGCTAGTGAAAATTATGATAAAGGTGAGCAATTAAATAGACTCCTCTTGAGTATATCACACCCTCTATAACTATATGCTCTAATATTTGTCCCTAACCAATTGAAAATCCATGAAACCTCCTGTCAATACAAATATAACCAAAAATCATACCAGTCAATACTAATGGAAGTGACTCATACAAATCCACCATGTCTCTCTAGTTGATCTCAGATACATCAATGTCATCATCATCAAATATGTGGCATACCTCTGACCCTCCTCTCCTATTATGCTCATATTGAACTAACTCACTAACAATAGGTAACCTCATAATGTAATAAGAATCCTCTATAGTCACTAACATCTCACCAATAGGAAAGTGAAATGAGCTATTATCATTGTGCCACCTCTCTACAAGGGTGGTTAGAACCCCTATATTTTTCTCAGTCTTAGGAATATAAGAAACATACCATAACCTAGTAGACCTCAAAATACACTTGTCCATAGGGAATAATCAATGTTGTAAGCTATGCATAATGGGATATCACTCACATGACATCATAAAAACTGATAGATGCTTCTATAAAAATAAAAACAAGCAAGTGTCTATCAAACAAATTACTATCCATAAATCTTATCTATTGGTTATTTAACTGATATAACAACCTATCCTAACAACCAAATTGTGATTCTATCAATCTCATTGGGCATCTATTAGTCAACCAGTTCCATATGATGATGTCGACTAATCAACACACTATACAAAATAATGCAATTTTAGAAAATGTATAAGATTATTGGAGTAATTGTGCAGGTACAATGATCATATGCACAATTCACTTACATGCACAGAAATAAATATTAGATAAACAACAAGATGCATAAATATGGAGGAGTAGTGGATGGGCAAATTCAGAGCATGTATGGATAGGATTAGGATGAATATGCAGCATTATTTCTTATATGCACATAAATGAGTTCCTACACATCCATCTATCCTAATTTTTGACCTAAAATTTGACCACAATAAATATAGAAAAAAATCAAAAAGAAGGCATACTTATCGACTCTTCATACTCCTCTGGCCTTTGGAAGTGTCAGACATGCTTGAACCTATGTGTGGACCTCAGAATCACCATCTTTGTTAGAACTACTATGCTCTCCTCTACTCCCCTTCTCTCCTCTTCCACTCTCCAAAATCAAAGTGTGCAAATGAGTTGAAAGGGACTCTTCAACCCTATTCATAGCCAAATGAACCCTAATTGGAGATGTATGTATCATGTTATCTAGACATGTAAAAATCAAATTTTGGAGGCTAAAATACTACCCATTTTTCATCAAATCAGACTTTCACAACCACGTACTATCATGGGATCACTTGATCTTCAAAAAAATCAAAAAAGAATCATCAATCAATTGCTTGAGAGGGTATACTAGAGGTGTTACCACAGGCAAAAAATTAAGTCAAGGGAAACAAATCAGGGATTGAATTCTATTCTTTGAGACAACATGATAAAACACATTTCCTCAAAGAGTGGAAAATAAAAATGTCTCAAAAGGCTTGATAAAATTAATTAAATATTAATTATTTAATTGATTTTTATTCTTCTATCACAAAATTAATTAATTAATTTTATTTTTGTATTCATGTCTAGTTTATTCTTCTAATTCCTAGGTCTTCTATATTAAATAATTCTAAATTATTTTATCTCTCTTTAATGAAAAATTCAATTCCTCTAGAACCATGTCATCCCCCACCTCACTTGCCACCTAATTTTCCACCTCACTCATATGTGGCTAAGAAAATTAAATATTTTTAATATTTATTTATCTATTTATCCTCAACCTTATTCCCTAGTCATATGGAGGGAATGACCTAGGTATCAATGTATTCCCTATTCATTCTCTGCATTTCCTATTTTGGAGGCTTTGGTCTCTACACCTCATCATGGTAAAAGGTGACTCATAAGACACATGTCTCATGAGGCCTATATTCTCTCTCACATTCTAAAAACTTGGAATGGTTCTTCTACCTTCGTCTCATGGTCATGGATAAACTCATGACATGTGTCTTCTTCTTGCATATTTCCCTCCACCTTGTCAATGTAGGAGGAACATCCTCCTTACTTTTAGCTTACAATCTAGAATTTTCCTTACTTCACTCTCTCAATTCAACTAAATTCATCTTCAACATCAATTCTCAGCCATTTATCTTTTCCAAATAAGATCAAATCCTTGGATTGTCTATAAAAGGAGGTCATTTCCACTTATTGAGGGCTAATAGAGAATAGAGAGATTTCATGCTATTTATGCTTATTGTGCTCATTTATGCTCAATATTTTCAATTGGGTTCCTTTAGCTTAGTATTATCATCACCATCCCTTAGTGTTATCATTTGTATCATTTCATCTTAGTATATCATATCAGCATCATGTCATTGTAGCATTATCATCAAGTATCATCTTGATCATCGTACATTATAGCTTGCATCCATATATCTTCATCTTAGCTTGCATTCTAGGTTCCACTCTAATTTCATTTTAAATAACCACATGATTCAACTCCTTTGAATTCATTTTGGAAGTGTCAAAGTTCTGAAAGAGAAACAAACAAACAAGATCTCAATAGGAAGAATGACAATGGAACATATTACAGGTAATAGTTAAATAGTATAACTTTTGTATTTAGCTTGTTTCTTGTTGTTTCATTGGTACACTTGATAAAGGTAAGATTTTTAAAGTATTTTGTGGTGTACTATTTGAATCTACCATTTTAACAAATTTCAAGTATACGAATATCTATTTTGACAAAAAAAAATCAAACCCCAAATCTGCAAACAACCCATCATAACAACAAACTCAAAATCCTCATATTTGCAATAAACAACCTCAAAAACCCTCATATCCTTCCATATCTTTCATTCTTTCATGCATTCCATAAATTTAACTCCTAGGGTTATAACACCAAAACCATGGCTCTAATACCACTTGTAGGGAAACTTGTATCCAAACATATAATATTTTCTACATAACCTATATGATAAATCAATTAAATATGTTCTCAAATTCTATATGAAATAGAATAGACAACATACCCACAAAAATGTGACATAATATATACCTTATGAAAACCCCCGAGAGAGAAGAAAACCCAACCTCCAAAAGCATCCATAATTCATGTATTATCCGGTAATGCCACATTAAAATACATCCATGAAATCCTCTGAAACCCCAACCACTAAGAACTTCATGTGAACAAGCATCTAACCACACATCCCATTCCATGCTTCCAACCACCACATATGTTGACCTAGCTTACCTCATCAACTACTCTTGTGGTTGTTTTTATAGAAATAAGCTCCCACAAAACTGCCAAGTAATATTACATTAACCATGTTCTACCTAACCCCTTGGTGCCACATTTAATATTGGGTAATTTATTAATTTTCTTTTCCCCAGTATTAAATAATTAAAATAATATAATATTACAATGTTACAATACAACATCAAGTGGCCCCAATAATATTCCTAAATAATTTCTACATGATGCACATCCATCTAGGTGCTCCTAGGTGCAATATGTATCATCTTAAAATGGAAGCACTTCCATATTGATAGGTTTAGCACCCTCTTTTAGTGCATTTATCATGATAGACTTGCATTTAGGATGCATTCTGCACTTGATTCCTTTATTCTAGGTGAAATTAGGCTTAGGATCCCAAGGATTATCCTTAATTTCCCTCTTCTATGGATCTATTTTTCTAGGTAGGACTTAAAAATAGGTCCTCTTGGCCTTCATCATATTCATCATAGGATTTTGTGCCACTCCCTCACACTCTACCCTATTTTGACATCATTTCTAGGTCTCCAGGTATCCCCGGGACCTCATGTTTCTCTTTCTGACTAGAGCTGGACTCCTGGGTCAAGGATGAGGTCATCCCTAACCTAGGTCAGAGACTAGGTCATCCCTAACCTAGGTCAAAGATGAGGTATTCCTTGACCTCCTTCAGGATTTGATCCCCCTTTTCAAATTTGGTCTTGACGGGCCCCAAAATTAATGTTGGGCTTTCAGATCTGAGTGCGAAAGGGTTCTAATTTGAAATTCATTTAATTATTTTCCCTCCTTAGTTGGTTATTGTGATTGGACCATAATTTGAGGTGAAATTTGAATTATGGGTCCTCGCATGACTCTAAGAGCCTCACCTTGAAACCTCTATATAAAGACTCTCATTTGCCTTCATTTGGATCAAGTCATTTTTCATGATCAAGTATCTATCAAGTGGAGACAACACAATTGAGCAAGCAAGGGATGGTGAAGTGAAGATGCAAGATTGAAAGAGGATGATATAGAAGATCAAGCCATTGTTGATATCAAGCATTTTTGTGAGCACACCATTGTGAACATCTATTTGGAGCAAGAGAGATCATTTCTTCCTTGATCCACCATTATCAATATTCAAGCATTCAAAGATACAATCATGGGGTAGAAATTATGGATTATGAGTTTGGTAGGAGTAATTTAGCCTTGGGGGCTTGGTATGCTTTCTTATCTTATTCAAATCCATGCATTGCTTTCTCATACACATTCGTGCTAGGGTTTTAATCTAGAGGATTAGATCTTGGCATTACACATTCAATACACACACATTCTATTACAACTGTCTATTCCTGGAGGTGGAGATCACCAAAATAGGGGTTTGACTAAGGAAAAACCCTATATAACCACCCTAAAACACCATTTTCAAATATCTACAATCATTATTTCTAGAATTGAAGTGCAAATCTAAGTACCCTTTTCGGTGAAATTCTGAGATCCATGAACAAAAATTTTGTCAGAGCTGTGAGGGGTAGGATCTTGCCCCTAGGTAAGACCTTGCCCCGCTATCTGGGTCAAAGATGACCTGCTTCCAAAAAGCCAAAAGTTTTCTAGGTTTTCTCTATTGCAATTTTCTGGTCTTGGATCTGGTTGTAGAATTTCCTGAGACTGTACATAGGCATCAGAAAACATGTATTTTATAGATTTATTCCATCATGAGGTATGTATCTTACCTTGTCTGATTGCCAAGCATTTCTAGATTTTCATTACTTATTCAATTCCAACTCAAGCATACAAATGAATAGTGATGAATGTTAGATGCATTATTAAAGCTCCATTTTACCTTTATTCATTTTGGTGAACCTATTTACGAAAACTCTTTCTTCTTGGTGTTAGATTTAAATCTTCCATGCTTATAAGATTAGATTTCTTGCATTTATATCTTTCTTGCATTTATATTTCAAAAATACAAAAAAATTGCAAAATCTCTTTAAAATACAAAAACATTTACATTTTCATGCTTTTAGAATTTCTTTGTATTCAACATGTATGATTCTTGTTTTGAATACTTTGATGAGGATTTTATTGTACAAGAGGATAGATTCCCTAATGAGGTACATGGTAGTGAGGATGAAAATTGTCCGAATAAGATCTCCATTGATCCTATTCCTATTTCACTCTCCTCCACAACCTCTCCAATTAACCTTTACCATAGGGTGTGTGCATGGTTACCTTCATGTCCCACTATTTGCAACATTGATAAACCTAAAATGATATACCCTACACCTTTGATGATGGTAAAAGGATGTCCTCACATAACGATTAAGGGTAAACCTAGAGATCCCTTGGATTTCTTTGATAACACTAATTCTATTTCACATGCTTATCGCACACGGAATAACCCTCAACCTACTGTTTCAATTTCTTTACCACCTTCTCAACCTATGCATCCTCAAGCACCTAGGTTTCCTTCTACCTTTAAGGAGTATAACTTAGTTAACCAATTACATGCTACTCCTACTAAGATATCTTTATGGGAATTACTTCAAACTTCCCCGACATATCATGAGGCATTGAAAAAAAATTTATCCACTCTTCCTGCTTCACCTCCTAATCAAGATAACATTCATTCTATTTTAGATTGCGTGCACACTATGCCTTATGTACCTCCTATTGTGTTTTTCAATAATGATTTACCTTCTCTTGAGGTGCAGAATCAATATGATGCTCTTATGGTTGTTGTCTCTATCAATCAGAGTATCAGTCAAAGAACATTAATCGATAATGGATATGGGCTTAATGTTTGTAGCATGGATATGCTTAAGGAAATTAAGGTTGTTCTGACAACTATTCAACCTAATAATGTTCCTGTACATGGATTCGACAATATTGCAAAGAGAACTTTGGGTATTATTACCTTACCTATTAAATTTGGTCCAATTATTATAAATACACCTAATCAAGTTATGCCTGGACCTCTTAATTATAACCTTCTTTTAGGAAGACCTTGGTTACATACTATGCATGTAGTTCCTTCTACTCTTCATCGCAAGGTTAGGTTCATCTATAACAACTTAATGTAAACATTACATGCAGATGATGCACCAAATCCTTTCTTGAATGTAGAATATGCTAAAATCTTTGAGCCTCTTCAACCAAGTAAAGAGATTGAAAAACAACCTGAGATACAACAACAGGAAGCTCCATCTTCTTCTTTGACTGAGGATGATTGGGGGACATTGGATTTTAATCCTACTTTCATTGGAGAATATAAGGTCTCTGATGTGGAATTCATGAAGCAACAAAATGAATTTGAGAAAAAAAAATTTACTCCTCCCCTTTCTGAGGAACTAAAAAGTAATTTTTTTACTGCTTCAATTAATGAAATGATTGAAAATATAAAGCCTGATTGTTATGATACTATGACATATGTTTCTCCTTGGACTCCATCTGATATGACTAATCGATATGGTCCTAGTTTTCATTTTCTTAAGAAATCAGGATTTAATGGGAAAGGATGTGGTAAATATGAACAAGGTATACAAGTACCTTTGGATAATGAAATTTATGATCATACATTTGGATTAGGATTCAATCCTTATAGACAACCATCATCTTTTCCTCTTAATGTTAATCATATCTATGGTGGACACTTGAAATTGGTTAACTGACTCCTTATTGACATTAATCAAGCACCTACTTTGGATATTTTTCCTGAAGATGAAACCTTAATGGAATTTTTAAGGGTTTATGAATATTTACCTAAATTCCATCACAAACGATGGAAGCCTTATTGTTTAAGTACTGATGCTTACTTTGGGGAACATGATGAACAAAATATTATTCCTTTACTGATTGATCCTCTGATACAAAGTGATTTGTTAATAACTAAGACTATTGATATTCAAATGGATGAGAATGACATTGAAAAGATGATAAAGATTGGGAAATGTTTGAATCGGGATGAACATGATCAGTTGGTTTCCCTTTTACTTGAATTTAAAGACATTTTTTCTTGGACATATTCAGATATGTCGGGTATAGATTCTAAGATTATTACTCATAAAATTGTTTTAAAACCAAATATGAAACTTGTGAAGAAGAAAATTTGAAAGATGAATCCATGAATTGCTTTATTGGTTAAAATTAAAATTGAAAAGTTATTAGATTCTAGATTTATCTATTCTATTGCTTACTCAGATTGGATTTCAAACATTGTGCCTATTTCAAAAGGAGAAAACAAGATAAGGATGTGTACCAATTTTAGAGACTTAAACAAGGCATCCTTAAAGGATGATTTCTCATTACCTAACATTGATATGATTGTGGATTCAACAGCGGGACATGCCTTGCTATCTTTTATGAATGGTTTTTCTGGATATAATAAATTTTTTATTCCTCCCGAAGATCAATTTAAGACCACAGTTATAACACCTTGGGGAACATTTTGTTGGGTCATGATGCCTTTTGGATTAAAAAAATGCGGGAGCAACTTATTAACGAGCTATGACTTTGATTTTTCACGATTACATTCATAAGATTCTTGAAGATTATGTGGATGATATTTTAGCAAAGCCTATACAAAGAGAAGATCGTGTTACTATTTTACAACAAATATTTGAAAGGATTAGACGTTACAACATGAGATTGAATCCTAAGAAATGTGTCTTGGAGTTGATTCTGGTAAATTATTAGGATTTATAATCTCTAGGCAAGGCATAGAAGTAGATACTAAAAAGATTGAAGCTATTGTTAATATGCCTCCTCCTAAGAATATTTCTCAATTACGAAGTTTACAAGGAAAAATACAAGCTATTCGGCACTTTATTTCTAATTTAGCGGATCGTACTATTCCTTTTACTTCCTTGCCTAGAAAGGATACCACTTTCTCTTGGAATGATGAATGTAAACAAACTTTTGAGCAATTTAAGGAGTATCTTGCAAATCCTCCTATCTTGCAATCAACTAAATTTGATAAACCATTCCATTTATACACTTTAGTGACTCCTAAGGTCATGAGTGTGTTGTTAGCTCAAAATGATAATGATGCTAAAGAAAGACTTGTGTATTACATTAGTCAAACTTTACTTGATTATGAAACAAGATACATATATTTGGAAAGACAATGTCTAGTTGTAGTTTATGCATGTTAGAAACTCAAGCATTATCTTAAAAATGCTGAAGTTAATGTGATAGTTAAATTTGATCCTTTGAAACATCTTTTTTCACAAACTGATCTCTCAGGTCATTTGGCAAAGTTGGTGATGTTACTTATAGAATTTGATCTTAATTTTATTTCTCAGAAGTCTATTAAAGGATAGGCTTTAATAGATTATTTAGCTGAAGCTCCTTGTCCTCATCCAGATACATGTTCTACTTCAATGGAATTCCCTGATGACAATATTCTAGCTATTCAATGAGATGATATTTGGGAATTATATTTTGATGGGTCTAAATGTAAGACATGGTCTGGTGTTGGTATTATCTTGATCTCTCCTACAAAAAAACCCATTCCTTTATCATACAAATTAACCTTTCCTTGTACTAATAACATTGCGGAGTATGAAGCTCTTATAGCTGGCCTACGAGAAGCTTCATCCCTTAAGATCAAACACTTGCAAATATATGGAGATTCACAAATAATTGCTAAACTAATTAAAGGAGGTTATCAAACTAAGAATGATAAAATGACACAATATAGAGATTTAGCTCTTGATGTGCTTTCACAATTCTCTTCTTATATGATTCAAACTTTACCTAGGAAAGATAAGCGACATGCGAACACCATGGCAAGCACAGATTCTTTGGTTTGTCTTGAGAATAATGTTGAAAACTTTCAATTTACAATACAAACTCTTTAAAGCCCTGCAATTTCTAAAAAAATTACCTCTGATTGTTTCAATTTTCATTCAGATGAATGGTATTCTCAAATTTTTCATTTCTTGAAAGATGGTACTTTTCCTGAATCAGCAACAAGGAACACGCGTAATCATATTAGGAAGCTTGCAACACCTTACATCATTCTAGGAGATATGCTTTACAAAATTCTTATGAAGGATTATTATTAAGATGTCGCAATAGAACTAAAATCCTGATAGCTTTGGCAAAAGCTCATTCTGGTTCTTGTAGTGGGCATTTTGGTGGAAAATCTCTAGTTAATAAATTGCTTAGAATGAGATATTATTGGAAAACAATGGAACAAGATTCTTTCATGTTTGTTAATAAATGTCCTCAATATCAACAACATAGTAATTTGATTCATGCTCCTGCTTGTGAGCTTTGTAATCAAGTTTCTCCATGGCCTTTTAGTATTTGGGGTTTTGACCTTATTGGAAAAATCTCACCAGCTTTTTCTCAAGGACATACTTACATCCTGACTGCTACGGATTATTTCATGAAGTGGGTCGAAGTTGTCCCTCTACATTCAACAATTGCGGATGTTATTTGTGATTTCATCCTTAACAATATCATAACACGATTTGGTATACCTTCAATGATAATTTCAGATAACGGTACCTCTTATAAAAATAAAGAAGTCACAAAATTCTTGGAAAAATATCAAATTCAACATAGATTTTCAACTCCTTATTATCCTCAATCTAATGGACAATCTAAAGAATCAAATAAAATCATTGAACAAATTTTGAGAAAAATAGTTAGTAAGCATGTGAAAGATTGGCATACTCAACTAACTTATACTTTATGGGCTTATAGGAATAGTGTTCACACTACCACAGGTACTTCTCCTTACAATATTGTCTATGGTACTGATGCTATTATGCCTTTAGAATTAGAAATACCTTCTCTACGTGTTTCATTTCATGGGATAATTGATAAGGATACTTTTCATGAACAACGCTTACAAGAGCTAGAAATGTTGGATGAACAATGAATACATGCATTAGAACATATAAAAGCTTATCATAAATATCTCCAGAATAATCATAAGGTAATTGAACAAACATTTTCAGTTGGTGATTTAGTCTTATATGAAAATCAATGAAATGTGAATTCTTTACCGAGCGAAAAAGGAAAGTTTAGCCCTAATTGGCTTGGACCTTTTGTTGTTATTGAAGACTTTGGTTCAAGTGCTTATAAATTGGTTGATATGGATGGTGTTTCTTTTATGGAACCCATTAATATTATGCATCTCAAACGTTATTATCCTTAATTTCATTCTTTATTTCCTTGTGCATTTATGTATTCCTTATAAAGTTTGTTTTATAGGTTATGTAGTTCTAGAAAAATTACATTTTGAATATATTTATTCACCTTTCTTTCTGTTAAGTTGTATATTGATGAAAGCATAGTAATCAAACATAGAACTAATTAATAGAGAAAAAATTTCATTCATAAAAAATTTTTTAAGTTCTAATACATATGTGGCCCATGGCCCTATTTATCACTACGTCTATCATTGTGCTCTAATGGCCGATGGCTCCCAAATTTCTCTGGCATATGATGGGAAGATGTAGATCTGTGTATCTGGTTGTGGCTCTTGGATATGCTCATACCATGTGAACATCCTTGGGCACTCTGTAGCTCAACTATCAGCTTCTCCTCCCTTTCTCTGCATAGCCTCAGCTCTCGTTGGACACATGCAAAGATATCAGCATGCCTATCGGGATCTCTGTAGCCAAGAGAGGATTCTCACTCACTCACTGGTAGTCGGTAGGATATACATGTATCCTCAGAATCTCAGATACAAAGCTCCTCCACTCCACTACGCTAGCTATAGAATGAAAATTACATTTATCAGTTTCATGCCCTTTCAAATCAAATTACACATTTAATCAAATCTCATATTTTTATACCTAGGTCTCCCTCCTAGATGTCAATAAAGTGTCTAGATGGTGGGGGCATGGAGTGACTACTCTATCCATGCTCACTATGTCTAGGCCTTGGTGGTGGTGTCTTTGTGTGGGGATGTGGAGGCCATCATGATATCAGTGGTGATGCATGAAAAACATGTACATCTGCACCAATATCACCAATTGGGGGCATCTCCTCTACTCTCTCCTCCTCCATGGGATCACCCTCAAAGATGTACTCCTCCTCATCTCTGACATCCTCATCCTCTTCTATTGTACCACTATCCTGGTGTGTCCTCTCTGAAAGACCTAGATAACCTATAGGATAATCCTCAGGGAAGATGGGGTGGGTCCCCTACAGACTCCAGTACCTAATGTAATCTCAGCTCATGCCTGAATAGGTCACATCTGATGGTACCTATCTATCCTCTATCTCATCTACATCATTGTCCTCTATGTCTGCTATTGATGGTCGTTGTATGATGTCAGTTCTCTAATAGTACCTCATTGGATGTGCATAGCGAGGTACTACTCTAGGGACTCCTTGTAATAGGATGAACTATCTCATCACCCGATTATAATAGTATGGCATCACTATATGATTCTGATGACCCTCTAGCAGCTTCTATTGTTGTGAATATCTCATCTAGAATCATGTATCTAGCCACTCTGCCATCTTCCAATAGGGTCTCCATATCACATCGATGCTCAGAATGCGGCCTAGACATACCCTCCAATAGAGGATATCTCCAAACTACCAGGCATCTCTCAAAGGATACACAAAGACTCTCGAGGTACTCACATCTACCATCACTAGAACACCATGTGGATGTGTACATGCAAAATGCTCAAATAGCCAAATCTGCAAGAGTGTGCATATCAAAAGACTCTCTCTCTAATATCTCACTAGATGACATAGCTCATGGTATAGCTGGGCTAACATGTTGTGACCCCATGAGAACACGGTCCCCTCACTCTCCATCCTCTGTACAAGATGGGTAAGAGGTGTAGAAAATATGGTACCCTTTGTGTTGGGTGACACAACCAAAGATACTATACAAATCATCACCCTCTGTACTAAAGGTGTAGGGCCTGATAGTATGGATGACAAAAGGACATGATCTAATAGAGTTCACATTTATGGAACCCATCTTGTACAATACTCTGCATCTGCATGGATCTCCTCATAAACTCATTGTGCTCTAGGTCTAACGGTCTCACCTCAGACTGGAAGCCGTAGGATCTTGTAGACATCCTCCAGTGTCATTGTAATCTCTCCTGAGGGAAGATGGAAGGACCATGTATCCTCATCCGACCTCTCTATCAGAGCCAATAACATGACTCGGTGTAGTCTAATCTATGGTAGAATTGATACCAAGTATAGTCCCACATATCTCAGTAACTGCATCTCATCATCATCAAGCTCAGACAGTTTCTCTCTAACAAGGCCTAGCAACTCTCCAAAGGGATGCTCTCGGAGACGGACTGTGTTCTGTAAGAAAAAATAAACATCACATCAGAAATCTACATCATCAAATATGCAAATATAGCTTTAATAGGTCAAGTTCAACCTCAGTTAGGTCAGGTTTGACCTTCCTGGGTCAAGGTCGACCTTACTGGGTTAGGGTCAACCTTGTTGGGTCAAGGACAACCTCATCCTAGAAAAGGTGGAGACCTTCCAGTCAATGTTGACCTTCTTGGATCAAGGTCAACATAGCTAGGTCAAGGTCGACCTTACCTTTAGAAATTAGGAATTTAGAAAGTACAAGAACAAACAATAGCAAACTCACCTCAGGAAGTGACCATCTAGTAGTGAGGCTCTATCTCAGAAGCTCCATCCGCGTCACTCGAAGTTCCTCTCTCCTTGGCATCTTGCTTCCTCTTTTCGAATCTAAAAATGGTAAGAATGAGTAAGTATGCTTTTCTTTTTATTATTTATAGTTAGAATTAGGTTTTCTTTTAGGGTTTACTCATGATAAACTCAGATTTCCCTTCTTATGCATTTAGATAGACATCCACTCTTTTAATCATAACTTGAGTTTTGTAACTCCCTTTTTAGTACCATCAGTGGTGTTAGAATCATGATTCAGATACCTAACTCCTTGAATCAGTTTAGGAAGGGTAGGAATCCTTCTAATTTGTTTATGAAAGAACTTTTCAACAAGCTGCATATCCAGTGTATAGAGTTTTCCTTATCACCCTGTTTCACCCTTCAAAAGTAGAAAGCCGAAATAGGGGGCATAAAGGGGCTTTATGCACTTCTGAGATTATCATATAGTAAGCTCTAGGTGATTTATGAATTTTCATTAACCTTGTGTGTTGCAAGTTCAAACAATTTTTTGCAGGATCTCTGTAAGGAAACTCAGGTGTGGAAACAGGTTCCTACGCTAATCTCTATAGGAGAGTATTGTGCAAATTCTTATAAATCCTTACAATTTCAGATTCATTAACTACTTTAACAAAGATATTGCAACCACATACCATACATACAGAAAAATAGAGAATGATACAATGATATACCCTGGGGAAAATCTTTCGATAAAAAATCCCAGCACTCCAAAACCTGCACAATGTATTATCTTCAACACAATGATTACAATACACTTGCAATGCAATTTCTTTTAGGAAATGAGAGACAAAGCCAACAAGACTTAAATTTCTATTATATCTCTCCCATAGGAGCAGCATCATATATATAGACTCCTCTAGACCCAAAAATAGGCACAACCACCAAGACCCATGCACAAAGCCACATGTACACAGTTGTTACATGCAATCCCAAGAATAGGTGTCCATCCCTAGAATAGACTATGACAGCTTGTCATAGAATCTGCCAAAAATAACGGTCACAAGAGAAGTGTAAGAGAATCTGTCATACCAACCTATTTTTGGCATATTCTCTTACACACACCAACCACTTCTTCTTGGGTGCCCAAATAGGCCCAAGTCATAAGATGCTCTTACACCTATCATAGCACATTCCTTAAATAGTTCTTACACATCATAGGATTCTATCATGACCATTTTAGTCATGATCTCCTTATACACAAGATGCCGACACATCAAGTGGAGTGACACATCAATATGCCAACTAGACAAGTACACTCACACTTAATTACATTATTTGCAAAAAATACATTTACAAAACAAATAATAAGAATAGGAATTATCCAAGGTTGAGACACCTTATTCCTAACATTCTCCCACTTTTCGAACACCTTGTAAGAGCAACAGGAACATAATAGGAACTTTAACCGCTATAGGCCAAAAGGCCCATAGACTCCGAACACCATCTGAACTTCTCAATGCCCACTGGTTTCGTTAATGCATCTGCAACATTCTTCATAGTATCTACCTTCTCCAAATTTACCTTTCCATCTTCCACCATATCTCTCACAAAGTGAAACTGCACATCAATGTGCTTCGTTCTGGCATGGAAAGTTGATTCTTTGCAAGACAAATAGCGCTCTGACTGTCACACCAAATAGTAATTTATTCTACATCAACACCAACATTAGAACACAATCTTCTAAGCCAAATGGCTTCTTTACAAGCATGAGTAGCAGCCATGTACTCAGCTTCTATAGTGGACAAAGCAACCACAGGTTGTCGCTTACTCATCCAACTAATGGCACCACCAAACATAGTGAACACATAAGCACTAGTGGATCTCCTGCTATCAATATCACCTGCCCAATCTAAATCCACAAACCCATGAATACAAACTAAATGCGGAGATCCAAAAGAGTTACCATGATAACATATGGAGTAATCTGATGTACCCCTCAAATATCTAAATACTCGCTTAACTGCATCCCAATGTACCCGTCCAGGATTAGCCATAAACCGACTCAGGACTCCCACTACTTGGGCAGTGTCTGGTCTAGTACAGACCATAGCATACATAAGACTACCAAATGCACTAGCATAAGGTACTCTACTCATGTCCTCCACCTCACTAGGAGATTTTGGACAATCATCTACAGATAACTTTGTTCCCACAAAAATAGGAACACATAGTGGTCTACAATCTGCCATGCTGAACCTGTCCAACATAGACTTCACATACTTACTTTGACTCAACCAAAGTTTTATGTTAGACCTGTCTCTACTGATTTCCATACCCAAGATGTACCTAGCTGCCCCAAGATCTTTCATCTCAAACTGTGCTGACAACTGAGATTTAAAATCAAAAATCATACCCTTACCCTTCCCAAACAGCAACATATCATCAACATATAATGCAACAATAAGAAGGTGATCATTTTCAACTCTGAAATAAAAACAATGATCTGATTTTGATCTTACAAATCCAATTGACAACACAAAGGCATCAAACTTAAGGTACCACATCCTAGGAGATTGCTTCAAACCATATAGAGATTTCTTTAATCTGCAAACTAAGGATTCTTTACCTTTAACAATGTAGTGCTCAGGCTGTGACATATAAATCTCTTCCTCCAAATCACCATGAAGGAAAGTTGTCTTCACATCCATCTGTTCTATCTCTAAATCATATGATGCAGCAAGAGATAACAAAAATCTAATGGATGTCAACTTTGCAATAGGAGAGAATATTTCACCATAATCTATTCCCTCTACCTGTGAATACCCCTTTGCAACCAATCTAGCTTTATACCTTTCAACACTGCCATGTGCATAGAATTTCTTCTTGAACACCCATTTACAGCCAACAAATTTTCTCCCTCTAGGAAAAGGTACAAGGTCCCAAGTTTTGTTTTTCTCCAATGAAGCCATCTCATCATCCATAGCCTCAATCCAGGAACCTGCATCTTCCATGCCCAAAACCTCTTTCACAGATCTAGGCTCATCAGTGTTAGTAATCAAAGCAAAGGCACAACTAGAATCTAACATAGAATAACCAAACCTTTCTGGTTTCTTTCTTTCTCTCATGGATCTCCTCAAGGGCTATGGTTGAGGTTGTTCTTCCTCTTCTTCTAAACTATCAGAGCTACTAGAGCTCTCCTCATCATTAGGCCCAACATGGTCTCTCAGTTCAGTCTTCTTAGGGGTAGGAGGCAACTAAACAACATCTTTTTCCTTTTCTTTTTCATCTAGTTGTAGCACAATAGGAGAAGATGTTAACTCTCTAAAAATAACATTTCTACTATACAACACCTTAGTAGTCACAGGATCCCAAAGCTTGTATCCTTTCACACCAGCACTATATCCAATGACAATACATTTAACGGCTTTGTTTTCCAACTTAGATCTTTTCTCCTTTGGAACATGTGCATAAGCTTCACAACCAAAAACATGAAGATGTCTAATTGAAGGCTTCTTACCAGACCACACCTCCATGGGTGTCTTACCAACAAGGGCTGATGTAGGAGATCTATTAACCAGATAGCAAGCAGTGGCCACAGCTTCGGCCCAAAACCTTTTTTCTAAAATAGCTCCACTAAGCATACTCCTAGCCTTCTCCATCAGTGTCCTGTTCATTCTCTCTGCAACTCCATTTTTCTATGGGGTATAAGGAGTTGTCTTATGCCTCTCGATACCTTGTTCTTTATAGAACTGTTCAAACTCTACTGAGCAAAACTCACCACCATTGTCAGTTCTCACACTTAATCTTCTTACTAGTCTGATTCTCTACAAGAGCTTTAAATTCCTTGAACCGACTAAAGACTTGTGTCTTACTTTTAAGGAAATAAATCCATGTCCTACTGTAATCATCTATGAAAGATACAAAAAATACAGACTTGGAGATTGAAAGAACTTTTAAAGGACCAAATACATCAGAATGAATAAGATCCAAAACATCAGAAGATTTGTGAGAACTAGAGTAAAACTGAACATGATTTTGTTTACCATAGACACAGTGTTCACAGAAGTTGAACTTGAGATTGCAATCATTTAACCCCTCAATGAGATTTTTATTTTTCAGGGTTCTGAGACCCTTTTCACCAATGTGGCCAAATCTGATATGCCACAACATTGTCTTTTCTGCAGGAAGCTTACCTTCCAAAGTGTTTGCACTACCATCAGAACCAATAGCCACAGACTTCTTCACTACTTGTTTAGATGGTGAGGATGAAGAACTATTACATAGAGGAATACATGCATCTAGCTGAAATAAGGTACCTCTCCTAGTACCCCTTCCAAGCACTATCGATCCTCTCATCATCTTGCATCCTTCTTCCGAAAAAACAACTTGCACACCTACATCATTCAGCATACTTACAGATAATAGGTTTTGTGCCAAACCTGGAATGTGCATAACTCCATTGATTCCCTTTACTCATCCATCAAGAAATTTGATAGTGACCCTTCCGCGTCCAACTATCTTTAGGTGAGAATCATCACCCAAGTACACCTTTCCACCATCGAACTCTTCATATTTTGAGAACTAGTTTCGATGAGAGGTCATGTGAAAAGATGCACCTGAGTCAACCAACCACACATCATCAGATGCATGGGCTGCCAAAGCTGTGATGAATGCATCGCCATCTTCTTGAGATCTTTCTGAAGCTGAAGCTGAACCTTTCTTCTTCTTCTTCGGCTCTTTGCAGTCT
Organism: Chamaecyparis obtusa; assembly: GCA_027943335.1. NCBI lineage: Eukaryota > Viridiplantae > Streptophyta > Pinopsida > Cupressales > Cupressaceae > Chamaecyparis > Chamaecyparis obtusa. Next base: position 262,672 of record BSBK01001911.1, read on the forward strand.
TTACGGAAGTGCCCAAATTTATCACAGTTCCAACATTTTGCCTTGGACTTATTGGAAGTCTTTGACTTCCCACGGGATTTGGATCTACCCTTATTGTCAGACTTATTGTCATTTTTCTTCCCTCTTTCAGTGGATCTCCCACAAATAGCAAGGGCTTCTTTTTTCAAAATGAAAGCCTTTCTCCGCATCTCCTCTGATAGCAGCGAAGACACCACATCATCCATTTTGAAGGTGACTAAAGTGCTTTCGAGAGCCATCACAAGATGGTCCCATGAATCTAGTAAAGAACACAAAAGTGTGTAGCAACGATCCTCCTCCTCTAACTTGACACCAGCTGATGTCAATTGTGCAACCAATAGATTAAATGCATTTAAATGATCTGTTAAGGATCCACCTTCCTCCATTCATAGAGAGTAAAACTTCTTCCTTAGGAACAACTTGTTCACCAAAGATTTGGCCTGATACACGGCCGCAAGTCTTTCCCACAAACTATTTGCGGTTTTCTCATCTAGAACATCCAGAAGGACTACATCAGTTAAATAGAGTCTTATGAGACCCTTATCTTTACGGTCTTTGATATCCCAATCTGCTTGAGCTATAGTTGCTGGTCTTGTAGCATTTGAAGTTGCTTCCCATAGGTCACGATCTTCCAACATGTCTTCCATCTTGAGTTTCCACAACTCAAAATTAGTGCCATTAAATTTCTCCACCTCCATTCTTCCATATGATGAACTTTCCATCTCAATCTGCAAATAAGATTTTGAATGCTATGCAAAAAACTCCCACTCAAACTTGAGATTAGCTCAAAAAACCCTACCCAACAACTAGGATCAAAAGTTGATCAAGCTCTGATACCACTTGTAAGGAAACTCAGGTGCGGAAATAGCTTCCTACGCTAATCTCTATAGGAGAGTATTGTGCAAATTCTTATAAATCCTTACAATTTCAAATTCGTTAACTACTTTAACAAAGATATTGCAACCACATACCATACATACAGAAAAATAGAGAATGACACAATGATATACCCTAGGGAAAATCTTTCGGTAAAAAACCCCAGCACTCCAAAACCTGCACAATGTATTATCTTCAACACAAAGATTACAATACACTTGCAATGCAAGTTCTTTCAGGAAATGAGAGACAAAGCCAACAAGACTTAAATTTCTGTTATATCTCTCCCATAGGAGCAACATCATATATATAGACTCCTCTAGACCCAAAAATAGGCACAACCACCAAGACCCATGCACAAAGCCACATGTACACAGTTGTTACATGCAATCCCAAGAATAGGTGTCCATCCCTAGAATAGACTATGACAGCTTGTCATAGAATTTGCCAAAAATAATGGTCACAAGAGAAGTGTAAGAGAATCTGTCATACCAACCTATTTTTGGCATATTCTCTTACACACACCAACCACTTCTTCTTGGGTGCCCAAATAGGCCCAAGTCATAAGATGCTCTTACACCTATCATAGCACATTCCTTAAATAGTTCTTACGCATCATAGGAATCTGTCATGACCGTTTCAGTCATGATCTCCTTACGCACAAGATGCTGACACATCAAGTGGAGTGACACATCAACATGCCAACTAGACATGTACACTCACACTTAATTACATTATTTGCAAAAAATACATTTACAAAACAAATAATAAGAATAGGAATTATCCAAGGTTGAGACACCTTATTCCTAACAATCTCTACATCGAGGACTTGGCTATATCCTTTTTATTTACTATGATGTTTTCTTACTTTAGCTTGCATATTCACGTAGTGTCATATCTAAGCTAAAGTGGGGGATAAATGTATCATCTTAAAATGGAATCACTTCCATCTTGATAGGTTTAGCACCCTCTTTTAGTGCATTTATCATGATAGACTTGCATTTAGGATCATTCTGCACTTGATTCTTTCATTCTAGGTGAAATTAGGGTTAGGATCCCAAGGATTATCCTTAATTTCCCTCTTATATGGCTCTATTTTTCTAGGTAGGACTTAGAAATAGGTCCTCCTAGCCTTCATCATATTCATCATAGGATTTTGTGCCACTCCCTAGCACTCTACCCTATTTTGACATCATTTCTAGGTCTCCAAGCATCCCTGGGACCTCTTGTTTCTCATTCTAACTAGATCTGGACTCCTAGGTCAAGGATGAGGTCATCCCTGACCTAGGTCAGAGACTAGGTCATCTCTAGCCTAGGTTAGATTAGGTAGTCCTTGACATCCTTCGTGATTTGATCCCCCTTTTCAAATTTGGTCTCAGCGGGCCCTAAAATTAATGTCAGGCTTTCAGATCTGAGTGCAGAAGGGCTTTAATTTGAAATTATTTAATTATTTTCCCTCCTTAGTTGGTTATTGTGATTAGACCATAATTTGAGGTGAAATTTGAATTATGGGTCCTCACATTACTCTAGGAGCCTCACCTTGAAACCTCTATATAAAGACTCTCATTTGCCTTCATTTGGATCAAGTCATTTTTCATGATCAAGCATCCATCAAGTGGAGACAACACAATTGAGAAAGCAAGCGATGGTGAAGTGAAGGTGCAAGATTGCAAGAGGATGATATAGAAGATCAAGCCATTGTTGATATCAAGCATTTTTGTGAGCACACCATTGTGAACATCTATTTGGAGCAAGAAAGATCCTTTCTTCCTTGATCCATCATTATCAATATTCAAGAATTCAAAGATACAATCATGGGGTAGCAATTACAGATTATGAGTTTGGTAGGAGTACTTTAGCCTTGGGGGCTTGGTATGCTTTCTTATCTTATTCAAATATATGCATTGCTTTCTCATACACATTCATGCTAGGGTTTCAATCTAGAGGATTAGATCTTGGCATTACACATTCAATACACACACATTCTATTACAACCGGCTATTTATGGAGGTGGAGATCACCAAAATGAGGGTTTGACTAAGGCAAAACCCTATATAGCCACCCAAAAACACCATTTTCAGATATCTACAGTCGTTGTTTCAATAATTGAAGTGCAGATCTGAGTACCCTTTTCGGTGAACTTTTGAGATCCGCTAACAAAATTTATGTCAGAGCTATGAGAGGTAGGATCTTGCCCCAGGGTAAGACCTTGCCCTGTTATTTGGGTCAAAGATGACCTGCTTCTAGAAAGCCAAAAAAAAATTAGGTTTTCTCTGTTGTGATTTTCTAGTCCCAGGTCTGTTTGTAGAATTTCCCGAGACTGTCCATAGGCATCAGAAAATAGGTATTTTCCATATTTATTCCATCATGAGGTATGTATCTTACCTTGTCTGATTTCCAAGCATTTCCAAATTTTCATTACTTATTCAATTCCAACTCAAGCAAACAAATGAATAGTGATGAATGTTAGATGCATTATTAAAGCTCCATTTTACCATTATTCACAATATTACTTAATAAAGTAAAATGTTACAACTATAAACATTATTATGCAAGGTGTACAACACCTATTTTCCCAACAAGATTATGTATCACTTACTAGTGAAAAACTCCCAAATGGATAAATTTTATTTATGGATGTGTGAAGAATCAATCTTTCTAATAATGCATTAGATGAGTGTAGATGTTTTCTACAACAATCAGCTTCTCCAAATTAAAATAGTCTCAACACCAAGGCTTTCATTTTCCTTCCATCCTTAGAACACGTGGAAATGTCGCATGGGTTTTTATGGTTTCAAAGTCTTTACTCCCAAGAAGATCCATTAAGTTGACATGTGGCAACATAGTGGGACCCAATAATTCCATTAAAAATTTATTCTTGAAGGGCTCTACCTACGTGATGTGTGTCAGGGGCATGCCTTCAAGGCCCAAATAGTTCATCTCGCACATTAGGAGATAAAGATCCTTTTTTTAAAGGCGTCATGGGATTGATTTTAAAAGAAGAATGATGCCAGGTGGCATAAAAGGGACATATCCCATAAGAAAAATTAGTAGGTTGCCTTCTCATGATGGTGAATTAGTTGAGAAAAAATTTCCTCGCATCCATACCACATGCATAAGTATTAATGATGAAAATATCTAGCATGGAGGTATTAATGATGAAAATATCTAGCATGGAGATGGTTATAACCAATGTCATGATTAAATGATCGCATCTCAAAAAAGTAAAATAGGGGAATGATCTATAAAATCCCATTCTATTTTATTTATTTTAAAGAGGAGGCTATTAGCTCTAGTAGGAGCTCTTCATTTTTTGGAAAAAAGAGCCCATTGTTTATCTTTCTAGGAATTATTTGTGTATAACAAGAGATGCATTCTATAATAGTTGTAATATGCAACCTATATTCTAGCCTTAGCAAGTTTTATTTAATAAAATGTTGAGACTTTTAAATAGTTGTCTTTTTCTTATTATAAATTTGTTTTGTGCTATTAATCTTCATACTTGCTCCTATTTACTAATGTCACTCTCATTGCCTTCCACTTATTTTGAAAATTTGTGGATCATGTATTCCTTTTACTCTTCCATGTGTCTTCAAAATAGAAGATGAATTTTATCAATTGTAGTGAATTCCCCAAAATGGTTAACTATTGCAAAGAATAGGATATGCGTACTTTTACCTAACCCTTATAGGAACTACTTATGTCTAGGAATTGAACATTGTGCCACTCTATGCTTTGTTTTGATCCAACCTACACGGATTGCATCATGTTTTTCTTCTCATAAATTGATACATTCCTAGGGAAATATGTGCCTTTAGTTGAATTTTTGCAAGTGCTTCCCACAGTTAGGATATAAAAATTACACTTTATGTTCTTATCACTTCATGTATTTTGTTCTCACTTCCAATAATAAAGGGTATGTTGTTCATCATATCTACTTTTAAGAAGGTGATATATACCTAAGTTTGAAGAGTTTAGAGTGTTCTAAAAGATTTTGAGAAAGGTTTTAAAGTGTTTAAAGATTCTTGCATTGATGTATTGTCGTCTAGCCTAGCTCCTATTTTAAGGAGATCTTGCTTCCCCCTTTCTAAACCCATGATTATGAAAAGTTAACTTATAAAATCCCATAGGTTGTTTCACAAGGTGCAATAGGTCCCATACGTTTGAAACTTCTCAAGTGCCCTTATTTAGGATTGAGCCTCTTAAGGATCAATAGTTTTTGTAGCACACTTGGTGGGACCAGTTTTGGTCTCTCTTTTCCAAAGATTTGGTGCATTCTTCAGTATTTTTTTCTTAAAGGAAACAATCAAAGAACCTCGTGAAGTTGTATGCTCATATGACTTAACCAGAATGAAAGAATGGATTGGAACTATTAATAGCCCCCCTATTTAGTTGCTACTCAATCTCCTCCCTTTGAATCTACAGTGGATCATACATATAAGCAATACCATACAATTTCACTACAAAATGGAGGAAATCAAAGAAGAAAAATCAAGGCAACATGGCCAAATTTTCTAACATATTCAGATACAATTCCAAGTGGTATAATTGGCTACCCCATCAACAATTTCAAAGATTGAGGAAATATTTATCCGCTCACTAGAAGAAATCACCTATAAACAAGTTGATTTTGAATTAAAAGATTGTTCCTCTAACTCCTTTGAAAGAGTTCAATATTTTTAGAGTCACATTCCTGATACAATCTCACTATTCAAAGGTGGCCCCATAATCTAGAGATCAAATCAATCAAGTAGACAAAGTCGGGATACATTGTAGTTGAAGACTCATGAGACCCTATGTATGCTCAAGTCTCAAACCCATACAAAGATGAAAGATATTGGGTCTCAGTTGGACCAAAATGATGAACTTCTTTTGAGTAGAATAGAATAAAGGAATCTAACTATTTCCTCAAAAAAATCTCTTTCTTATCTGAAGCTAAAGAATAGATAAAATCCATTTAAAGGGGATAATATATTAAAGTACGAGTGGAGATGAGGCATATCCTACATCTTGATATTCTTGAAGAAGAATCTTTTAAAAGGGACAAAGAATGCTACCTCTTAGGAGACCCAAGTGAAGAGCAAGATCCCAGTGTAACCTTAGCCCAAGAATAGGCTAGCGTCGAAGATTATGACACACTATTTTGGCATGACCTAGAACTTTTTTTCTAATCACTCAAAGATATCTCAATGCCTTTTAGAGGAAATGTTGAGTAGAATAGAATGGAGGAATCTAACTATTTCCTTAAAAAAAATTTCTTTATTTTCCAAGGATAAAGAAGAGAGAAAATCCAATTAGAAGGGATAATATCTTAAAGTACAAGTGGAGATGAATCATAACCTATATCCAGAGATTATTGAAGAACAATATCACAAAAAGGACAAGGAAAGAAACCTCTCAGGAGACCCCATGTGAAGAGAAAGATCCAAGTGCGACCTTAGCCCAAGGATAGGCTAGAATCAAAGTTGATGACACACTATTTTGGGATGACCTAGAACTTTTTTCTAATCACTCAAAGATAGCTCAATGCCTTTTGGAGGAAAATCTAAGTAGAATAGAATGGAGGAATCTAACTATTTCCTCAAAAATATCTCTTTCTTCTTGAAGGATAAATAAGAGATAAAATTCACTTAGAAAGGAGAATATCTTAACTATGAATGCAGAAAAGGCACAACCTAAATCCTAATATCCTTCAAGAAGAATCTTGCAAAAATAATAAAGAAAGCCACCTCTTAAGAGACCCAAGTGAAGAGAAAGATCCAATCACAACCTTATCCCAAGGAAAGGTTAGCATCAAATATGATGACACACTATTTTTGGATGACCTAGAGTTTTTTTCTAATCACTCAAAGATAGCTCAATTCCTTTTGGAGGCAAATCACACTAGTCATTGTGAGGAAGACACACATCTAGAGTCATCAATCCCAAAGTGCAGTAGGAAACAAGTGGTAAGGGCTTGTCCTAATTTTGGTAAGAAACACATAGCACCTATGTGGGGGTGCCTCATTAGGTATCTAGTAAATAAATAATATCACCAATCACCCCCACTTATGTTCACATGGAAACATGAGGATAGTCCATTAAAGGTAATTCAATATGTTCTCAATTCGTTAGGAAGTGATTCTAGCATTAATAGTTATGTCATTTTTCTATTGTGTTAAGAATTTTAAAGCATGAATGTCCACTTCCTAAGCATCCTAAATTGTGTGTAAAACATATGTGAAATGATATAAATTAGGTTGTAAGGGAAGTTATTTCTAAATTCCAATTAATGGATCCCTCTACTTTGACAGGTAGCCAGTTAGGTTAGGGTAGGTATGGTTGTTTTCCCTTCCAAGAAGAGATAATGCTCATGTTTCCTTTTCAAAAAGGCCCCTTGCATATTTTATGCTTTCCCTAAGTGCATCCAACACATGTTTCCAAGGGTCCTAGTAGGAGTGACTAGTGTAAAAGGTTGGCTTATCAACTAATGTCATCATGCTACTAAGTAGAATGGAATTACAAACATGGAAAAAATATTGCATGCAATCATACCCATATCACATTCAAGTGCATTATTAGAGCCAAACATGCTAAGGCTCGAACGAGGTTTTCTTAATCCTACATACATCTCTCTCAAAGAAATGAATTTTTATAATTTATCATTGTTTACTATATACACCTGATGCATTCCTATTCATGATATAAATTTTATTTTTAAAAAAATCTTTTTCTCTGAATTGCAAAAGAAAGTGCTCTATGTTTTTATTAATTCTTTCTCTATCAATTATATATTATGAAGAGCCACAAATATAATTTGTTCCATACCTATAAATCACACTTTTCATGTTCATAATTCAAAATTGCATAAGAAAAGAGATTTATTAAGTGAATTGCAAAAAGGGAAATACAAATTTTATGCAAAAGAAATATTTCATTCATAAAGTGTTGTATATATTCATTCATAAGGTGAATTTTTACACGTATATATTTTTTTCCTTTTTTTAGAGAAAAGTGTTACAAAAGTTTTTTATATTTATGTATCGTTAAAATGGAAAAATAGGAAAGACTAGGCATTGGTAGGGTTTGGGTTATCAGTAGGGGCATCATCCTTTCCATCCCCATTGTCCTTGTCTTCCTCCTTTTTAGCAACAAAGAGGTCCTCCTCTCATTTCCCATCACTACCTAATCAATCCTTGTTCTATGCATAAACCACCCTAGCTCAAAACTTATCCACCCCCTACTCAATATCCATTTCAACACTAGTGAGCCTTTTTAGGAATCCAAGTGCTTGACCTACATCATCTCTATGAGAACTAATTGACAAGGTGTGAAAGTTAGAGGCAAATGGAATCCAAGGAACAACAACATCTCTTTGCAAGTAAGCCTTCAAATTTATGGCTAGAGGAATGCCAATTCCATATCGCACCAGCTCCAGAACTTGATTGAGACTACCAATATAGTCATTTCCAAAAATCTTGTGAGTCAATTTTGCAACCCCCTCCTCTATATCACCCAAATCAAGCAAGGAGCTAGCAAACCTATACACTATATCAGTGTTCACACAATATTTATCCTCACTATTGAGAAACCCTCTACTATTATCTACTTGATAGTAGGTAAAACTAAGTTGTCATCTGTGGTTACCAAATGCATGTCTCTTGTTGGTAATGTGGCCTAGAAAATAGTTCTAGGGCCTTGTGGTGATCAACCTAATAGGATTGTCCATATAATAGATATTTCTGCTCTACTAACTATGATAATCACTTAGGTAAATCACGTGGAATTTCTCTAATAAGAATGATTTACTAATGCTAAGGTGGTTTAATTTTATATCCACTTAGGCCCTCTTGCATGTGTGAGCTTTCATTGTTTTGGCAAGTCATTATGATGAAGAGACACTTGACAAACCAAAGCTACATTTTTTAGGCTTTCCTTATCTTGGTGGACATCCAATTCATGCATTTGGTCATGTGATAGTGGGGATAATAAGAGGTATCGTACTCCTTAAATTTAGAAAAAAATGCATTTAATATTGATGTTTATGGCATAAGATTTGCCTTGATCTTGCTAGGATACTAACTCTTAAATCAAGATGTTTGATATTTTACAAGTCTCATAAAGTACATATGGCATCTTCCATGAATTCTTGACATAAATATATATTAATTATTTTTGTAATATAATAGTTGGTTGAGTTTTAGACTCTTATTTAGTGAAAAACCTAAAGGTCAAAAAAATAAATGAAAATTAACTCTACCTAAGCTATGGATTCTCAACTAGAAATAGAGTTATGCTCTACAAAAATTGAGGTGATATCCTTTTCAAAGGTATATATGTTTGGTTGGTAGCAAGACTCTATTTGATTGACTATGAGGGATTCTCCTAGCTAGGTAACTTAATTTGGGAATAACTTTCATCTTATACTATCTCTGGAAAGAAAGGAATGAAAACACATGCACATAACTGAAACTAGTACTTGACGCATATTATGAGATGGGATTGTGTATAAATGATATTTTGATTTTTGAGTTGGTGGCCATTCCTAACAAGGATAACTTTAAGAAACCCCCTTCTGGGAAAATGTGTAAAATCTTGGCGAATCTTACATTATTTTGTGGGGAGGGATATAATATTGTTGGCAAAACAGAAATTCACAAGGAAAAAATATTAATTGTACTGGTGATATTTTTTTGATTATATGAAAATTCTATAAAATATTGGCAAATTTTTCATTATCAAAGAAAATCATGATGACATGCACACATACCTAGAAACCATCATTATTCAACAGGGGTTTGGGGTAGCACCCCCAAGACAATATCGTGACTTAATTTTCTATCTGTTGACAGGAGCTAACCCTACTTTTTGTAACCATTGGATGATTCGAGATCAATGGTTGGGATTCTATTTCGGGCCAAAGTTTTAAAGGACACAAAGATTCCCCCAAAAGTCTCTGGAATAGAGATGCGTGTCAAATATATTTTGGGACAAAGTTGTAAAAGATATAAAGTTTCATTGAAAGTCTCTGGAATAGAGACACATGTCAAATCTATATATGTAACTCGTACCCTAACCTTAAATGTCGACCACATATTGGTGAATATGGTTGTCAATTACGAAAAGCTTTGGAAATTGTAGGCGAATTTTTTCAATGTATGGTGTCCAACAATTAGATTTGATTGGCGATATTGTGAAAGAAAAGGGGAAAAATACATAAACCAATGGGCGATGGACTTGGGCATTCGACCCAATATTTATAAAGTCTGGGCGACACAGTCAACCTGATATACACATTATATTCGCCAAATCCCAAGTTGCTGATATGTGACATTTGCCAAATGGCGAATATTCACCACTAAAGTTTTCCCTATTCCTATTCTCCCAAACTAAGCATGCATATTTAATACATCTCCTCTTTATTTTGGTACATGGGTAGTGCACCTCTTATTATTTTTGTATGATATGTGGTTTCATTTTCTTTTGTATGTCATCCAAGATGTATTGGGCTTTGGAATGATGTTTTGTGTGCATGTTTTATACACTTGTTATCTTTTGACCACATTCTAGAGTTTTTCACGCTAAAAGGCTCATTGCTATGATGACACATTTCCATTTAAAGTTGGCAAAATGCAAGGTATATTTTCATTTCACCAAATCAATTAATAAGGTTTCTGACTTTGATAATTACCATCCATAAGGAAATTTTCAAGAGAAATGATGTGTCAAACTTAGAGGATATCTTTTACTTTACTCAATTCCTTGCTAAGATTTGATCCAAGACAAACACGAGCCCATTAAGAAAAAGTATGCCCAATGGATGAGAGATCAATTTGCAAAACTAGAGACTTAGGGATTTTTTCTCAACAAATAGATATCCCTTTTGATTCGTCAATTCTGTAAACATTTTCTACAACAGTCATCTTCCTTGACTTGAAATAATTTCGATGCCAAGTCTTTCATTTTTTTTCAATGCCCAGAAGATCTTTACTCCCTATTAGACCCACAAGATCAACATGTGCTGACATTGAAGGACACAAATAACTCCATTGTGGAACCATTTTTTAAGGCCTCCACCTGCATGACGCGTATTAGGGGTGTACCTTTGAGGCAAATCCCCAGAATTGTTAGCTATTGTGAAATGTATGTATGTTTACAAAACCCTTGTAGGAACTATTTTTGTCTAGGAATTCAACATTGAACTCTATGCTTTGTTCTGATCCAACCCAGAAGGATTTCCATTCCAACATGTCTTTCTTCTCAAAAAGTGATACATCCCCAGCAAAATATGTGCCTTTATTTGGATCCATGCATGTGCTTCCCACAATTAGGATTTGAACATTACACTTTATGTTCTTGTCACTTCATGTGTTTTGGTCTCATTTCCAACAATTAAGGTTTTTTGGTGCATCGTGTCTTCTTTTAAGAAGGTGATATATCCATGAGTTTGAAGTGTTTGAGGTGTTCTAAAAGATTTTGAAAAAGGTATTAAAGTGTTTCAAAATATTTTCTTTGGTGTATCACCATCTATCCTAGCTCCTAGACTTTAAGGAAATCTTTTTTTTTCCCTTTCCAAACTCATTATTATGAATAGCCAACTTCTAAAATCCTAGAGTTTGTTTCACAGGGCACAACAAGTCCCATAACTATGAAACTTATTGACTGCCCTTATTTAGGTGTGAGCCTCTTAGGGATTAACAATGAGTATCTAAATTTTTAAGAAATTAACAAGAACATTATCTTCACATGGTTCCTCAATATTGAGAGCTTGATTAATTGTCAAAATAGGTAATCTATTCAAATCATTGTTTATCCATAAAGAGTCTTCTATCTCCAACAAGGTTCATGTCGGTGGGTACGATTTTAACTAATTTTTATGTTCTCCATTAAAAATAATCATGTTCCTAGACATACAGTTGATAAATGCATCGGTGGCCGCTAACAAAGGTCTATCAAAAATCAAGGGGTGTCCCCCCAGCTTAATTTTTCCATCAAATTCATAAGCTTAGTTGGATACTCTCGAGAATCAACATAAATTATTATGTCTTCAATCACACCTTCAAGTTTGACTAATGACCAATATACCATTTGAAAAACTATGGGTGTAGGCCTGAATCCTTGAAGAGAACAACTTCCTCTTTGTTTCATTAGTCATAAAATTATTTTTTGCATATAAATCAACAAGTGTATTCAGAATGACATTATTACTTTAATGTGGGGAAATAGAGCTCTCTAACTTGTATTGGAAATTTGTGAAGCTGTATCTATTTCCGCTTTAATTACCTTGACAAGGGAGTGATCTAATTGGATCAAGATGTTGAGCACAACATGGATCCAGTAGTCTCTCATGATGAGTTGAAAAATCTTATGTTGTTATGAAAGACGAATACAAGATCTAGGGCAAAGTATGACAAAATTATGATTTTCAACATATACAACAAAACAAAAAATATGTATGTAAATATTACCAATAGATCTAGCATATATGGACAAAGAGGAACTTGCAGGTGAAATTTGGAGAAGATTCAGAGGAACTCAGTCGAACAGATCGAGATAGTCCCCAGACTTATTCGATTAGATCAACATAGTCATGCCCCTTTTGGATCTACAAACTGAGGTTATGTAGGTATTTTGATGCTCAATCTGATCCTAAACCCATGTGTCTATCATTTGTTACCTACACGCAGAAAAGAGAGAAAATGTTGGGTTGAAACTGTTTAGGAATTAACCTAGAAATTGAAATGAATTGAAATGGAAATTAAAAGCGTGTTGATATACAACAAAGGCTAGATTTGAAAATTGAAATGTCTATACCTTTTTGATGCAATACTCTTTGAATGCGATCACAAGTGTTGATGTAATAACATGACTCCACAAGGCCTAAGAGGAAAATCATGGACACGTGCTTGCATGGAGGTTGTTGAGGATTTCTACAATGTTAGATCTCAAGAAGAATGCCTTGAACGATTTAATACTTGAGTGCTTAATCATGATGTTGAAATTGGAAGTGGATCATGTGTGTTCAAATGAAGTGGGTAACTTTCTTTTACACCTCTCCCTCTAATTTTGGGTTTGAATTTTGGAGTAGGCTAACACGGGATTAAATTTCCTGCTCTTGCAAGCTAGTTATTACATGATTTAAATTTCAGCCTAGATTGTCGAGACTCAGTCTCCCTAAGAGACCTAGTCCGAGACCTAGTCGATCAGATCAACTAAGTCCCCCTCAACACAAGTTGAAATTAAACCAAATACCTAGAATGATGTGATGATGTCATATTTTCACCTAATGTAACCTAGAATGAACAATATCAAGCATGGGAGGCCATATATGCTAAAATGATGCCTAAGGTAAGAAATACATTGTATAGGAATGCAATTTAAAACACCACAATTACCAATTCATACCATTATCATAAGGATTTATGGGTCTAATTACTTAGGAATAGACACATTCCCTACCATGAGATTGGCAATTTGCCCAATGACTTGAACAACCTTCAGATGTTGCTTCTTTTTATTTCAAGTAAATAACTCTTGGGTCATTTTTGTGCATAGTGGAATGTCCTTGATAGCCTACAAAAGAGGAATCTTAATGTTAACATTTCTTAATTCATTTACAAAATCAAATTTCAATTGAGAAGTTTCCTTAGGTTTTGGCTCAAAATAGATAGGTTAGTGAATGGTAATTTTTATTGGGGTTGATGAGTAAACAACCCACAGCTCCCAAGAACACTTGCATACAAACACCTATCATAGAAAGAGAGAGAAGCAAGAAGCTAGAGAGGCTTGAATGCATGGATCCATGAAAGAGGAGACATTCTTGATGTGCAAAAACAAAAGTTACAATTCAATAAAAATTAATGTTTCTCAATAAGATTACAAGAGAGATCAATCCTTATAAAAGGAGATTGAAACCCTAAAGGGTGTACAAACCTAGGTTGCATGATAATAATTAATAAAGTAATTAATTATTATATGCCTAAAGTTTAGCTTAAGTAGAAAGAGACAATAAGTGACTTAGTAATTAAATCAATATGATTTAATTAATAAGCAAACAACTTATTACTCTAACACCCCCCCCCCCCCCCTTAAGATAAACTTTGGGAGAAGCTAAAAACCTAGAAAGAACTACTGAAAGAAAATGGGTCCCGGCAACAAAAGGTCTGATTAAGTACCCAAGTGTAATGTAAAAAAAAGTGTGAGATATAAGAAAAGATGAGATGTGTGATTATCAAAATGTAAGGTATACTTCTTAACCCAAATTCCCAAGGGAAAGATCCAAATGGATCAACCAAAAGAAAATGGTTAATGCACAAATGAATCAATCTATGGAGAATATGAATAAAGGAGAAAACCTTATATTTCGTTATAGAAAGTGTGTAAAGGAATCTTAATTTAATTGAAGACAAATACTAACCTCAAAATAGGGTAAATCTGGAAAACACTATTTTCTGGTGTGTGTTCAGTTTCGGGAAATTCTACAACCAGATCTGGCCTGGAAATACAGAAATAGAGAAAACCCAGAAACCTTTTTTCTTTTATTAGCAAGGTCGACCTTGACCCAAGACAAGGGGGTAAGATCTTACCTCGGGGCACAATCTTACCCCAAAAAAGTTGACCTTGACCTAACTGCTCTGATGAAAATTCTATTCGCAGATCCTAAAAGTCTGTCGAAAAGGGTACTCAGATCTGCACTAATATTTGTTGTCCCACACCTATACCTACAAGAAAAAGGTTTTGTTTATTGGATGAGGGGTTTGCCTTGGTCAAACCCCAATTTGGAATCAACCTTGAAATGTAATTGAAATTACAATATATAAACAAATTAAATGAAACTATTCACCTTGCTTATGTTGAAATACTTGTGGAGGATTTGAATCCTTGAATCCACAAGTATGGATGCTCCAAATGAATGTATAATTATATGTAGGGTGTCTCAAATCAATTGCATTAGATCTTCAACACCAATCTTGGATGGATCTTGGAATAGGAAGAAGCTTGAATGAATGTGGATGGAGAAATCTTCAACAAGAGGGCTCCAAAGAGATTGAATCCTTTAATGGCTATCAATGTATCTCCTTGATGAATTGGATCATGAATGCTTGAATGCTTGAGGATGAATGAATGCTTGAATTATTTCCTTCTCCTTCTTGCTTTCTTTATCACTTGATTGCACTTATGCTTGAATTCAATGGAAGGTGGATGTGTGATCATGAAAAGTGGATGTGTAAATGAAAGATGAAGGCTTCCTTTTGTACTAGTCTAGGGCACAAACTTCTAGAGAGGCCGACATAGGAGAATTAAATTTCCATTTAAACCTTAACCCCTAGAAATGGGCCTAGTTTAAATACAATTTAAGAGTTTACCATTTTGAAATCTGAAATAGCTGACCTGGAAGTGGGAAATAAAACTTTCTGAAGCCCGACATCTCAAAACCTCCAGAATATGAATTTTGGACCCAGGGTCAGGGTTAAGGTCAAGTCTAACCTAGGTCAAGGTCAAGGTCATCCTTGACCTAGGTCAAGTTCAAGGTCGACCTTGACCCAGAAGGTCAACCTTACCCCTGAGGTCAAAGATCTCAGATCCTTAGGATAAGGTGCCAAAAAAAGGCTAGAAACAAGTGGAGAGAGAAGAAGAACAGGGGGAAAAAGTTAGATCTAGTCAAAGACCCACTCAAGGCACTTGACATGACCCCAGACCACTTACTCAAAGGGCTAAACCAGTCCTAAATGGAAGTGCTTCCATTTTCTGATCATACACCAAGTACAAAAAAGAGTCTATAAAGCGGGGAAATAGAGAAAACCACATGGGAAAAACTCTACTCCAAAAAGAGACAAAGACTAGTCTTAAGGACTGAAGAAGCCTCCAAAACTAGGAATGTTCTAGAAAATAGGAACAAGGATGAACATGTAGAACATCATTGAAGTAAGAAGTTGAAAACTCTATCAAGAAGTAACTGATGATATGAAGATCCTCCACTAAAATATGACCAAGTAGAGAAGACTGTAATCTTCATGAGTACCCTCAAAAGACACTACTCAAATCAAGAGGAAAAAAAAGGCAAACAACTGAAGTTGAAGATATAGAATATTCTAATATGCACAAGTGCCCTCAAATGACACTACTCAAATCAAGAGGCAAACAAAGGCAAACACCTGAACTCAAAAATGCAAATGGCATAAAAACACAAAAATTTTGAAGAGCTTATCAATCAAAGCTAGAAGAGTGCATCCAAAAATAGGAAAGAAAGAGTGCCCATATGGTAAATGATTCGTCTCACCGGAATGCATAGGTACCTAGCCATTGCATCTACCTAGTACATAGAATCAAATAATGAATACATAGCTCACACTATCAAACCAAGGAAGCAGTAGAACCAACAACAAAAACTCCCCCCCATAATACTGACAAGGGAGTAATGACAGGTACATTGAAAAGATCATTCAATATGAACTGCATGATACTAGGAACATCTAAGGTGCAGAGAGAGTACAAACACAAATAAAAATACCTGAGGATAATTTCGTTAGAGGAACGCTCACTTGAAAAAGGTAGATGGAAAACAAAGGCAAACATCAAACCCCCCTGGCACTTTATAATGGAGTGCAAATACATAGAGCACAAACATGTGCAAGATCTCATACATGCAATAAAATGGCACTTTATCTCAGTGCGTGTGCATAAAAGAATGTTACAAAAATGAAGTATACACTGCTCAAAGAAGAGAAAAGGCTTCTGAAACAAAAGAACATCCTAAGACGAGCCATTCCTCAAAAGGAAAAGATCCCAGGACCTGAAACATCCAAGATATCCACCAGATTGCAAAAATGCAAAAAATTGAATAAAATATACCTGGAGCAGAATCTGAAAAAATGACTCATAGCATTGGAAAGGTCTCAAAACAAGTTTTCCAATGATATATTGTTTTCCCAAAATGGAGTCCAGATGCGCAAGATAGAGCTCCCACAGTGCAAAATTGAACATTTGGCTTTGACGGTAAAAAAAACCATCAAAAAAGAAAATTCAAAAATTCAAACCTCTAGATCTAGATAGAACTCAGAAGCATCTTTCTGATGATATCTCATTTTCCCGATTTCAACACCGTATGCTCAAGTTATGAGCAAAATACCAACTATTGCACTGGAAGGCCCAAAAATAGTGCAAATGATGATGATGAATGTTGACATCAGCAAATGACAGGCTTAAATTTAACGACTATCAATACACTGTAAATACATCTATTTACAATGTATTGACAAGATTAGTGGGGTACTTGGCCACCTCATTATTGTATATGGTTGTACCACCTTATGATTTGGATTCAAGAAGGTTGGATAGGCATTGGTATGTCTTTGGTGATTGTGATGTATTTGGTGACTGATTATTTAATAGTTGTGGTATTGGTGGAAGGAATTATTGTGGCAAATAATTTATGAGTATATCATTGGTAGTGGTGGATAAGATGGATATTGTTGTGGATATTGTGGAGGTTGTGGCCTCCATGCCTATTTCCATCGTTGTGAAGCATGTTGATATTGATTTGGATATTGATGGTAATAGAGTGGACGTTTTTCCATCCTCCATATCATCCAAATTGTGTCAGAAAAGATTAATTTGATTAGGTCCTAGTGTATGATAGTCATTTTTCATATTTGGGTGCATTGCTTGTGGTGACCAAGGCGTACGTTGAGCTATAAAATACACATGTTCCTTAGTGTACTCTATATCATCCATATCTACTGGAAGAGGCATCAAATTATGTTTCTTCTAACATCCTCTAAAGATAAAATCTTTGTTTGTTGTTGGGATACTCATTATTATTGTTTCTTATGAAAAAATGGATAAAAATTAGCAAGGGATTTTTTAGCCTCCTTTTTTTGAGTATATAAAGTGTCTATTTGCATTTCCATATGACTTAGGGGATCTATTTTTAAGTTATCAAGAAACATACCTAATTATGTCTTTTAATACTATCGATCTCCCTTGATAGGCATGTCTTTATGGATAACATTTTATCGAGCAATGGGATTTTGAATAATTCCTACAATTTTTCAAATTTTGTCAAATTCAAGTTTGGAAATGTCTTCTCCACATATAAGATATAGAATATCCATACTTTCATCTCTAATGCTTCTAAGAAATAACATTTTAACAATATCATAAGTTAACCCTATTTGTCTTGTTCTCTACAAACTAAGTAGAAGGTGTTCAAGAAAATACTCCAATGTTTCTTCTTCTATTTGTGTCATCCTGAAAATTCCATTTGGAACTTCTCAGTTTTAAAATATTCCAGATATTTTCGAGAACCTTCCTTTCATGTCTTCCCATGTGCTGATAAACATAGGTCCAAGGCTCATAAACCACCAAAGTTTTACATCCTTTAACATGGTTGGAAATAGATTAAGCTTATGTCCATCAAGATGAGCAATGGGGAGCTCAAAAGTGATGGGATTTTTATGGATCAGCATTTACTCATTGTCAAGGTTGTTATTGGTTACACTACCATTTTTTTATTGTTGTTGTCAACCATGATGCTTTAAAAATCCCTTGGAGTCCAAAAGGACAAAAAAAGTTCAGGTTGATTACTCTCAAAAGGCTTACCACTTCATAATTTATAAGAGTCTACAAGTTTATTAGCAAACTCAAGAGTAAGAGAAACAGAGGGTCTTTTGGAGACTAGAGTAATCCTTGTGGTATACTCAATATAAAATTTAAAAATAGTGAACTCTATGAAAAACTTCTCCAAATCATGTTTGACTAGTTTATTTTCCAACAATGGCCTTTTTTGTTTTTGATTTGCCTTATTTTGAATTAGTTGTTATATCTTTCTTAAAAAACCTTCCTTTACTATCTCTAATGTGATTCATGCATCTATATGTCCTACAACAAAGAAAACAAAGGATAATCACTTGGGAAAGGTCAACAACTGTGTGGACTTTTACCTTGGCATACTAGTCCTAAGTTAACTTATTTGGTTTTCAAGCCTTTAATGCCTTTCCCAAACAATGGTGTCAAAATGTTGGGATAAAGCTAATGTTAATTTTCTTATAACCCGTCTATAGATTAATTGTACAATAAATTCACATAATAGAAACTCTATCTGATTTATAACAATCAGTACTCTAGATTAATTAACATCAAATAATAGCCAAAACAAAAATAAATAACTTGATTTTAATCTCAAAAAGACAATTATACAGATATATCCAAGAAACCCCAGTGTGGGGCAAAACCTGCAAATGTTGGATCTTCTATCCAGCCTAAGAGCCAACTTTCCCTTCAAGAATCCAATACAAGTTTGAAACAACAATCTTACATATATAGAGCCCAGCTGCTTTACTTAATCAAAACAAAAATAAATAACAAATATCAATCTCAAAAAGACAATTATACAGATATATCCAAGAAACTCCAGTGTGGGGCAAAACCTGCAAATGTTGGATCTTCTATCCAGCCTAAGAGCCAACTTTCCCTTCAAGAATCCAATACAAGTTTGAAACAGCAATCTTACATATATAGAGCCCAGCTGCTTTACTTAGCTTGCAAGAAAAGAATATTTCCTTTCTTTCTTTGGCTTTAAATCATATATAAAATCATTATTGATTTACTCAAGCTCACAAAGTTAGAAATATTCTATTAAATAATTAAAAAAAAAAGTTGTTGAGAAATATCCAACTTGAGTTTCTTTAGAGAAACTCCACTCCACCTTCCGAGCTAAACAAAAAATCAACACTCCCTCTTTGCGAGGAAGGTGTTCTACACAACACCCAACTTATCCCTAAAGAATACAAACTTATTTTTCACCTAAGCCTTTGATAGGATGTTTGCTATCTATTCGTCTGTAGGAAAGTACCAGAGTTTAACTATCCACTTCTCCATACAATCTATGATGAAGAAAACTTGCAATTGTACTTTTTATTCACCTTCAAGAGCAAGGACTCATTCAAAAGATTACA
>BSBK01001911.1:287500-330000 GCA_027943335.1 Chamaecyparis obtusa
CCACACTCTCACATTGAAAATAAAACTCCTGAAGAAGCATTCACAGGGACAAAACCTGATATAAGTAATCTTTGAATATTTGGATGCCCGGTATACATTCATATTCCAAAGGAAAAGAGAACAAAGTTAGAGCCATCGGGAAAGAAAGGTATCTTTGTAGGATATAGTGAAACTTCAAAAGCATATCGTATTTATATACCAGGGCAAAATCATGTTGAATTAAGCAGAGATGTGATATTTGAGGAAGACATAGCTTGCTATAAAGTTAGAAATTCAATAGAACAAGAAACTTATGTTCCATCAAAAGAAAACACTTCACAGGAAACTCAAAATGAGGATTTTGAGGAAGAAGAAAATGAGGAAAATCTGTCAACACTAGAAAATCCTAAGAAGAGACCTCTATGGGCCACTAAAATCATAGAAGAAGGAAAGACTCTTGGTGCTCCTCCAGGAACAGTTAGAGAAAGAAAAAGGCCTTCCATATTATCTAGCTATGCAGCACTTATGAGCGAACTCTCTAACTCAGAACCCACAAATGTACCTGATGCAATTCAACAACAAGTATGGAAGGATGCAATGATAGAAGAATATCAGTCCATTATAAAGAATGATGTGTGGGACATTGTACCAAGACCTAAAACAAAATCTGTAGTCTCCTCTAAATGGCTATTCAAAATCAAACATGCAGCTGATGGTAGTATTGAAAAATACAAGGAAAGATTTGTAGCAAGAGGTTTCTCTCAAAGGGAAGGGATTGACTATGAAGAAACCTTTGCCCCTGTTGCACGTTACACATCAATTCAAACAGTTCTAGCCATTGCAGCTACTAAAGGTTGGCAAGTTCATCAGATGGATGTTAAGACAGCTTTCTTAAATGGAACCATTGAAGAAGACGTATATCTAGAACAACCTAAAGGATTTGAGATTCATGATTCCAAAACACATGTGTGTAAATTGAAGAAAGCATTATATGGGCTTAAACAGGCCCCCAGAGCTTGGTATGCAAGAATAGACAACTACCTAATGAAGCTAGGATTTTCCAAAAATGATGTTGATCCAAATCTTTACTTCAAGGTAAACAAAGGTAATATGTTGATAATTATACTATATGTTGATGATTTGTTGATTACAGGAGTAGATTATTTGATTCAACAGTGCAAGAAAGACTTAGCCAAAGAATTTGATATGAAGAACTTAGGTCTTTTACACTACTTTCTTGGTTTGGAAGTTTGGCAAAAGTCAGACTGTATCATTTTGAATCAAGGCAAATATACCCTTGACATCTTGAAGAGATTTGGCATGCTAAATTGTAGACCCATGTCTTCTCCCATGGAAACAAATTTTCATAAACTAAAGGAAGCAACATCAGAATCTCCTTCTGCAGATATCTCTTTGTATAGACAGATGATAGGATCTCTAATGTTCTTAGGGAATACCAGACCTGACATTTGTTTCTCAGTGAATACATTAAGCCAGTTCATGTGTGATCCCAAAGAGATTCACCTCACCGCAGCAAAACATGTATTGAGATATCTTCAGGGCACATTAAACTATGGGCTCAAGTATGATAGGACAGAATTAAATCTTCATGGATTCTCTGATTCAGATTGGGCTGGAAGTATGACTGATCGCAAAAGTACCTCAGGGTGTTGTTTCAGCTTAGGATCAGCTATGGTGTCATGGATCAGCAGAAAGCAGTCTTCAGTAGCCCAAAGCTCTACAGAGGCAGAGTATATTGCAGCATCAATGGCAGCTAAAGAAGCAGTATGGCTTAGAAAACTACTCAATGGGCTATTTGGTAAAACATTACCACCAACTACTATCTTTTGTGACAATCAAAGCTATATCAAATTATCAATAAATCCAGTATTTCATGATAGATCAAAGCATATTGAGATTCCTTATCACTATGTTCGTGATATGGCTAAAAGAAAAGTAATCCAGTTGGAATATATTTGTACTGGAAATCAAACTGCGGATATTCTTACCAAAGCTCTTCCAAAGGTGAAAGTTGATCACTTTAGGGAAACTCTTTGTATGGTTGTAATATGATTTATATATATATATATATATCATACATATTTATGGGCTTAACCATCCTGTGTACATTTCTAGAAGTGACGACTTATTAGATAATGAACACTTGTATTTGATTACAAGATGACGATCTTGTAATGTGGATTTGTTATGGTAGACAGGTTATCTGTCTGTGCACATACCATAATGGGGTTATATGTAAATATAATGTAATGTTCTATTTGCTATATCCTTGTATCACTAGTGCAGTGATACAAAAATAGGTATCACGAGGTGATTCCTCATATCCTTGAGATATGGAAATAGGTATCACGGGGTGATTCCTCATATCCTTGAGATATGGAAATAGGTATCACGGGGTGATTCCTCATATCCTTGAGATATGGAAATTAGGTGTCACAATGCATGGTGATTCCTCATATCTTTATGATATGGAAACTAGGTGTCACAATGCATGGTGATTCCTCATATCTATGTAATATGAAAATATGATGCTAACAAATCAAAGGAAATTATCTTATCTAGCTAAGAGGGAGTGTTGAGATTGATAGCTATGATCAGATAATTTATTAATATATATATTCTTATATATGTGACAATATTATATATATATTAATTAGATAAAATTATATATTAATATATTGGAAAATATTATATATTGATGTATTGGATAATATTATATATATATATATATATATATATAATAAATAAACCAACAAAATATATACTAATCTCAACATAAGTATCGATAGCGATATTGTCAATGAATCAGATATCATTAATATCGGTATCTTCAAATATATAATCTGCAGCGCTAAACTTATGATATAATCTGCAGCGCCAAACTTATGATATAATCTGCAGCGTTAAACTTATGATATGTATCGGGTTTGGTAAACCCGATACCTATCATAAGATATGCATTATGCCTTATGATAGGTATCGGGTTTATTAAACCCGATACATATCATAACATATAATCGCATACTATTAATCTGCAGTCGTTAAACAGAACGGTGCGATACGAAACAGTGCTAAGAAACAGTGAAATACGAAACATTGCACACCAGTGATGGGACGTGACTCATTCATGAGTCACGTCTCATCCAAACTGTTTTCTTATCACATATATATATGCAGAAATATATCATTCTAAGATACAGAATATATACAGCAAAGTCTGAATAGGAAGTATCAAATAAATAAAATCAGAATTTAATATATATATACAACAGTTTATTAATATTTCACAAAATAAACGAATTAACATTGATAGAATATCAGTGACTGAAGTAGTTATCTTGTTCAATGAAAATAATACAAAACTAGATTGCAATAACAATAGTATAATAACAATTACAAACAGAATGAAAACACTGCAGAAAATAAAATCACACATTACCAAATCAAATCAACTGAAAGAATCACCAAGTAATCCAAGAATTGGGCCCTGCCTACTTTGTTCACCTGGTGATGAAATGAGAACGCTTGTCTACACCAAGCTAAACATGCATACGAATAACACCATTGGAATGTATATCAAAACAGAGCACGGTTCATTCATGTGGTGATCATCATTCTCTTCTCAAGTCTTACACATATATATACTAAACGATATACTAGCTCTTATCAAGAATCAAAATAATTTTGGTTTGTTTTCACCCACGGCCAACAAACCAAAATCTGATAAAAATACTCTATTGGTCTTTAATGGTTGTAGTTTTGAAATAGTTTATAACAAAAAAAAAGGTATTTTTAAACATGATAATTCAGCAACAGCTACATGATTCACCAATTCTTTGTCATCCACGTCTTCATATTGCTATAAATCCTCCCTTAATTATCTCCTGCCAATTAACCCATTGAAACAATTAGCATCTCTATGGGTTTTGGTATTTTTGGTAGTTTTAATTCTTTTGCAATTTATTAAATATCTTTATTTTCTGAGACAAATAATGACAGGAAGGACAAGAATGATAATAGAAATGGAGGTGAAAAGGTGATAACAAAAATGGAGCTGAAAAGATAATTTAAGAATGGAAATAATAGTACTTTTCTTCTCTCATCAATGAGGCCCTTCCCCCATCTACACCTAGCATTCCTCTTCCAACTCCTAACACCATCAAAATCATCCAACCCACTGAAACCATCCAACTTCAATCCCAATCTCCTACTTCTAGCAGTTTCCAACCCCAATCTGAAGGACCTTATGATTCTACCCTCCTTCTATCTACCACAGTTGAAGAGTCTAGGCAACACTCCTTAATTGTCACATTTTCTGCACCACTCCAATCTTGCTAGGATATTGTTCCAAAACATGTTGAAATACCACTCGTTCAAATCAAGATCTTACCATCCCACCTAATCCACCCATTATAATCCATCTTATAATCCTTTATGAACTCATATCTCAGTCATCCCAACACCATCATCTTATCCTCTCAGTTCACTTACCTTCACCCATGTTGGTTCTCTTGCAGTAGAAGAACGACCCATATCCACCCCCATCCTATTCCACCTTAAAATAAACTTGCATCTTGTTGCCAAAATAATAAGTATCCTACTTTAAATCGAATGCTCAAGAATGTGACGGTTGGGGGCCTAGCTCAATTGTCGAGAGCTTCCCGTGGTAAAGCACAAGGTCACAAGGTCAAGTGTCTCCCCCCACTCGATGTGGTACTGAAGGATGTGTCGTGTCACCATCACTGGTCATGTTAAAAAATTTATCGGGTGCACTATAGTTTATAGGGGGTGTTATACCTGATTCCTACAATATGGAAAAAAAATCTCAAGAATGTGCATCAAGGAAAAGGTTTGGGCCTACATGAGCAAGGTATATTGCAGCCCATACATATCAAAGAAAATCCACAATCGCAAGGTCTTAATTATATATCCTAAGGCACTTTATCCAAAAAAAGTTGGTACAACCTTGGTGAAACCTAAGATAACTTCTTCCAAAACCAAAATCAATTCTTCCCATCACTTCGAACCATTTATTGTCATCCCCCTCCTCAATTATATCGACCCAAAGCAACTATCAATATTGCTTTTTAATCCTCTAGATCCAATTTGGGTCCCTATATCTCAAAATCCACCATCACATATCATTCACCTCCTAAATCCATTTTGGGCCCTTATATCCCAAAATTCCATCATCCATTAATCCCCTATCCCAGTCACTCATAAGCATCCCACTTCTTTAATTCCCAATCAAGATCAACAAAGGCACATACCCATGCAACCTATCTAAAATCCTAGATCTATTACTCCATTCATATTTCCTCCATCTTATTTATATTCTTGCACCCATATCATTGCTATTACAAGCAATATTGATCCAAATCAAGGATTCATGAACCTAAACATCCACAAAAAATTGAAGATCATTGTGTCTCCTCAAAAAGATGTGCCAAAATATTACATCTAATTCAAAAGTGCCATAAACCCCAAATGCTACAAAGGCCCACCAAAGAAAAGCAAAAACTTTGTATCCTAAAGTAGAAACGAGCTACCATGCTTCCAAATGCAAAATCTATAATGGAAACCAAAGTTTATTATCCAAATGCTAGTTGTACCCATTTTCCAACTCCTAACTCCATTTTAGATCCCTATGTTCCAACATTACTTATCCTAACTCCCCTTTCGTACCCACAGTTTCCATCAATTTCTCCTCCACTCATTCAATGCCCATCACATGTGTCAATGTTGGTCTTAACAAAATCCCCCCATCACACTCCCTTTCATCCTTCCTTCCAAACACTTTCCAACATCATACCCCTTCCCACATATATTCCTCACCAAAACTATCTAATCCATGCGTTTGCATAACTACCCATCCTAATAAGGTTGCACCAACTTCTAATAATCACTCTAAATGGGCTCATATTACCTTTGTATGGAACTAGATGCTTCAATCCATCCATCCCCTTATCATCCTTTGTTCCAAATCCTCTTATCCTCATCCTTCTCCGTCCCATACTATTTCAAAAATACAAAACAAAAGAAAAATGAAATTTTAAAAAAATAAATAAATAAACTTATATTTGAAAGAAAAATAACAAATCGCCAAAAAAGCAAAGAGAAATATGTGTTCAATCGTGCAAGTCTAAAAAAAACTAATGAAACTTGGCAAATGGACATCTCAAGGAAGTACCGTGATGAAAATCTGCAAATAGACGTCATGAGTAAACCCCCATCCATTTGCTATCTCTTATTGGGGGCAAGTTTCTTCTAGTTGCTTATACATGATCCCACCCACCTATCATACCCATCATATAATATTCATTTCAATTCCTCCATCCTCTTTTGGATCTTAATAAAAATAGTGGTATTTATCCATACCATGCGTTGGACACTTCTTGGCATTAATTATCCCCATCACACACTTTTCATTCATATAACCCCAATCCATCCATCCTTTCTCCCATTCATATAATCCTTCCGCATAACTTTGTATTCCTTATCCACCCATCATCCTATCATCCATCGTATTATGGGCCTCCTAGTGCCTCATCATGCATTACATATCTATAGTGGACCATCTTATTTCTTTGCAACATAGTCCTTGGAGATTTCATTACACCTTTCACCCATCTACTAGTTCATTCATCCAACAATCTATTTCTCCCAATTCCTTCATATGTTCCTCCCATCATCCTTCCATATCCTAATCCTTGTCTACCTTCAACTCTTCATCCAACCATCCTTATCCCATAATCCTTCCATCTCCCAAAACCATATCCCCGTATTCTATCTCAATCCCTCCTACCATTGAATTACTTCACCTCATAATCCCTTGTCATTGGTATCTAACTATGGGCTACTCCCATGCAATTCAATGTCATCCAATCAATCACAATGCCCCTCACAACCCAACATCACATGCAAATCCTAGTCCATCCACTCTAGCAATCCAATATAGTGCAAACTTACCCAAACACATATTTGATCTTGTTCCCAACAATATTGTTACAAGCCTTGATCCAAATCAAATAATCATCAAGATGTATCCTTCTCTACCCGTGTTGTTTTAGGATATACCTTTCTCACATAAACAACACTCCATCCACCATCGATTCATCTTGGCTTTTTAGCATGATTTGGGCAATATCATGTTTTTCTTTGAGTCATAAATGCAATGGATATAGCACCATCATCACCCACAATCCCCACCTTTTGTGTATCTTGCACATCCTGTAAATGGTGTCAAGTCTGGTGACATCACGTAGCCTCATTTACACATATGTACCCTTAGGTGACACTTTTGTGTTTGTCTTCCTTGTGTCCTCAACGCTACGTCCCTATCTAGCTAGTGTGTCCACAAAATCTACTAATCCCTTTGGGTATCAAGTATCTCAATCATATCGTCCTAGGAATCCTAGTCCCATCCACCAACATTGGTCTTCACAATGTATATCGTTCTTCACATTAAGCCACATCAATCTCATCCATCATCCCTATGGCAAAAAGTACATGAGATAATTGTTATTTCTTTGGTGCTTTTGGATCTTTGTTTACCTGTAGCTTGAGCTTCCTATTTTTACCTACTCAAGGTTGTCATATGATCCATTATATCATTGTGTGCTTTCAACAATGAAACTAGGGGCATAATCTTGTTTTTTTGTCTGCTTTGTTTTTATGATTTGTGGCGTGCTGTTCCTGCCCAGGTCCATGTGACCTCATATTATGTTAGGGCATTTCTACTATTTGTGGTTATCCATCATGCCCACCAAAGTTGTAGATACAACTTTGTGAGATGTATGAATTAGTCCTATGCATGTAATACTAAGTCACCTTGGTCACTGATACCTTGGTTCCTGATACCCTGGTGAATAGTATCTCATACTAAAAAATGCCCACTGCATGGAATTCATCATACTGTGCTCAAAATCTCTCTATCCATTATAACAATACAGCCCAGCCAGCAAAAGTTTTAACTAATGCTAGCCCAGCAGCACACCAGCAACTTACCACTGGTGAGTCTGCACTGATTTTCTGATTCTAAGAGCACCATCCCAACGATGTATGTCTTGCAATCATACAAGTAATCTAATTGTGGGCTATTTACCATTCAAGTGAGTTTGTTTGTTTATTATATTTTAAAGAAACCTCCAGAGTTCTAGGGGAGCAGAGAATCACACTGAATTTTGACAATTTATGAAGCCCATTTCTTCAATATATGCAAACTTAACATTAAAAGAGATAGATGGAAAACCAGAAAATGTTACTAAGCATCAGAAAATCATTACAAGACTCCCAGGTGGTTTATCGCTGCTGTGTTGTTAGGTTTAATTTCCTTGTTGGCTAGAATATATTACTATGCGTTCCTCTTTGTAAAAGGGTTTGGACATTTTCAAAAACCCACATTTACCTCAAATCAAAAAAAGCATTTAAGTTCAGTCCCCAATCCATGCCTAGACATCAGATACAAAAGAATGATATCAAATGACAAAAAAAAGTTCATAGCTTACAACATTCTAATGGTCTTTCATGAAAATTCATACTTCTTGTTAACGTAATTGATGTCCAGAAAAATGATTACCTTCATTATCCTCTATATTAGTGTTAGTTCATTCCATCACCTTCTGTTTTATCAAAAGACAAACAGTCAAAGCACGACAACTTAAGACTCAGTTATGCTCTGAAAGATGATATAATGGCTAAATGTGTCTTTATGTCGCTTTTTGCAATGATGTTCCATAAATATCTGACAAATAGAATTTTAGATTGCCGACTGTCTCAAAATTAAATATCTTTAACAATTAATAATTTTCACAAAATATTACGATATCTCTATTCCACAAAAATTCTTGAGAAAGATATAATAAAATGGATGCCCATGTAGAAATTTAATAAAAGCTTCAAAATCAAACCCCTCAAATAAACACACCCACTAGTTTGGATTATTAACAACCTGCAACAGCAACTGCACTTTAAGACTGTAAAATAACTCCCATATTCATTAGGGCACACCTGACACAGACATGCTGACAGCAAGCACAAGTAGCAATAAGTAAATCACTTCAAACACCCAATTCAGTAAAGCTGTCAATTCAGCAATTTTTCATTTTTACAGAATCGTTCCTCTGTCTCTATTAATGTTCCTTAGGCATATTTAACAGAAGTCTGAAGATAAAATGTGAACTGTTCTACTTATGTTTCTTCATTGTTTGACATCGAAGAAATTAGATGTCATTTTGGTAGTCAAGCCTCTCCCCGCATATTCTAGTTTCTTTCATAACCAAAAAAACTAGACAGGACAATCTCACCAACCAGCTAATGGTAAAATTTTCAGGTTACTTGTACTAGTTAAAAACCTTCCTCTACAACCTAGCAAAACAATTTAGAGAAATTAGTTATATCTCATCCATTGCCTGCAACAACTCATCTACTTCTTGCTTTAAAAGTGTGAGCTTCTGCTCATGAGTAGCTATGCGACTGTCAATCTCCTTCCTTGGCAATTTCTTATCAACGCTATCAACTACTATAGAATGCTTCAAAAGCAACTTCTCCTGCTTTTCCTTCTCCTTATGAACCAACTCATCTACCTGTAAAGATCAAGAATTTTGGAGTATTCAAGTCAGCAAAAGAATTTAGACTGCAAACCAAAGATGAGTATATTAAAACACATTCATGGAAATAAGTCAAATGCTTAAAACAAAGTTCGCTACTGCAAGAATGGGCGAAATTCACCAACCCTGGGCAAAATATGAGATGCTTGGTAAGAAGACTGCAAGAATTCAAGCACAGATTTCAACTCCTTTGCTGTATCTTTTAGAGCGGCATCAGCTGCCTTACGAGAAGCCTTGCAAGCTTGAACATCTCCAGTCCTTGCAAGATCAGATAAAGATGTCTCAAGCTTTTCACTAACAGCTAAGCGCTGATTCATGATATTTTGTAGATGCCGAATTGCATCTTGCACCTGCAAAATCAAAGATTAAAATTATGGACAATTCAAATCAAATATACATACTTGAGACATTACAATTCAGCCAAACATAGAAATAGAGTTTGATTTATATGGGTCTATAGTTGAAAGGCAAACTTAAAATAAATGAGAGTAGTGTCTGTTCATGTAGGTAATTATATATGTCAACACACGTGCATGGCAACCAGGTGACTTAATATCATGAACCCAATCAACATTAGTAAAATTTGTATTAGCTTTAGATCAATGAACCTACATGCTAAAAATGTCAAATGCAAATGCAAATCTATTAGAAATAAATATTAATCCATACCCATGTCCAATAGCCAACCAGAAGCCAATCAAATGGCCAAGGCAAAAGAAACTTGGGGTATCTCAGGATAGTGCATGAAAACAGAACCTTTAAATTCTCTATCGGGATTTAAGATGCTACATCGAAAAATGTGACTGGAGACATATCTGCAGCTAATATTCTATCTGAAGATAAATGTAAGATGATGCTCAGAGAGAGCTTGTGCCCATCTGAGGTCAAGGAAAAGATGACCAACCAAAGAAAAGCGATTCTAATAATATTGCTTGCTGCATAGGATATGAGAAAATTTAGGTGTCCAGGCAAAAAGACTTTGGTCAACTTTGTAGTCATTTTCATGATCAGGTCAACTTCTTTAAAACCCTTGATTGGGCATGAGAAGGATAATTTGATATTTGGAGACATGGCACATTGGTAATCAAACACAAAAGTTGAGCAGATCTTCACTGACATGGATGCCCAAACAGTTTGAAAGGAGCATACTAACTCACATTCAAACTACATAATAAGAAGATGCAGAGATAAGAAAAACTGGATTATTACCCACTTCAACCAATAGAGGATATTGTCCAACTTCACAAATTTTCATTAGATGTATGAAATGTCTTGAGTCTTGTTAGAGACTGGAGAAAGATGCAGAGGGGGTGGATACTAGGGGATTGGCAACATGAATGCCGACTTTGAATTGCTGTGACACAAGGAAAAGACCAGGTGCCACGAGGCAGAAAGGGAAATGGCTGAATTAAAAGTAAAAGTCCAAAGTCCAAAGGTTGAGGTCATCATCAATTAGAACAAGAAGCCAATAATATGTTACTCCCCTTCTACCCCACCCACAAAATGACAATTTAAAGGAGTTTTGCTAGGTTGAAAACTGACAACAACAATGTAGTGACATCAATCTGAATAACTCTTTGGAGACAGCTTAACAAAGCTAGCTTCCTTCATGCAGTAAAGGACTTCTAAACATCAGGGAACATGATAATACATTGTTTATATCATGACTCATTCATATATATTTGAAGAGGGATGAGCCACAACGGCAGTCTAGTGAAGTCAAGCTGAAAACCTCTTCAGAGGTGGCTTAACAAAGCTATTTTGTGAAGTGTAATCTCCCAACACTGAATTCTTGCTAGAAATATACAGACAAAAATCCTTTCCTATTTGAATTGGCTTCAAATTGAAGAGATTAGAATGTGTAAGTGCCAGAATTGATGTTCTCTAGTCACTGGAAATGAAAAAATGTTGCAGCTGCATGAAACAAGATGAAAATAAATGTCAAACCACAATGACTTGGAAACTACAATGAGAGAGAAACTATATATGAGGGCAATAGTTCAGCTTCTTCTCCTTGCCTTGCCCAGAATTATTTCAAAAGTGCTCTACGTTTCCTACTATCCCACTGACTTCTCTCTACACCAAACTAGTTCTTGGACCTACAACCAATTGAATGTGAGAGCTCTTTTCTTACACGTTTAAAACTAAGACCATGCCTGTCACAGTTAGATCTTGACATATTTTTTTCATGGATTAAAGAAATTCTGAGCATCAGGGAACTCGAAAAGACATTGTTTCTGTAATGTCCCCTGCCTAACCAGTTGAATTAGTGAACCGTTAGCTTATTCAGTTTGGTTCCCATAGGCCAATGTGATGGAGTTAGGGAACTTTGGAGGCAGTTTGCCCACCAGAGTGGCAGTATTTGATCTTTAGTTGGGCTTCCACCATTACTATGAGCACAATGCCCTTTTCTGGAAGGGATTTGGGTTAGTCTCTGAAAACTCGCTATATTTAGTAAGTTAGTTTCAGTCTCCGACTAAACCAATTGGTGGGTTACTAGTTTTAGTATTGTCAGTGGATTCAGTTTTGATGTTTATCTCAGTGTTTTATATACTCAAGTGGTTTTAAAAAATAACGATAAATTTTAATCAATAAAGTTAAATTAAAGATCGAAGTTTAACATTATTTTAATTTATTTAATGAATGGACTATAGAGGCCAGATATACATAAAAAGGTGAATTTTTTTAGATGGATAAGCATTTATTATTTAATTCTTCATTGGGAGATTAAAAAGAACGTGATTGTATTTTTTTAAAAGAAAAAGATTGTATTTTTTTAAAAAGAACATGATTGTATTTTTTTTGTTTCTGGATCTTCATTGTGTGCCAAATCTTTAAGCCAACGTTTCGGATCACACTCTGTGAACCATCATCAGGGCAAGAGAGAGTACAAAGGAGATGAAAAAATGTGACCCAATGATGGTTCACAGAGTGTGACCCGAAACGTTGGCTTAAAAATTTGGCACACAATCAAGATCCAAAAACAAAAAAGTACTGTTATGGATTTTTGAAACCTACTAGCAATGAAGAACATGATTTTTAACAAATGAAAGGCAAAAGTGAAAGGAATCAAACTGCATAGGAGAGTTATAGAGAGACATTTGTGAAATTCACTTGTTGTGTTGAGTCTGATATTTGACATTGATATTTCTTCTAGAGGAGATTGCTTCTCTTTGGTTTGTGAAGACGGAAACTCTTATAGGTAACATTCTCCATGTTATTGAATAACATAATCTGGAGAATATCTTGGTGTTTTCATTCAGAGAGCACAAATTGGGCTTACTAGAGAGTTTGTATCAACAAGATTCAAAAGGACATTGCACATCAGGTTTGTTGAATAAGATTTCAAGAGTTTTGAGGAGTTTTTTTGCTGTTCATTCCTTTCATGCTGGCCATACACCACCTCTACAAGCCGTACATGTTCATGGAGGATGTGGGATTGTAATGTCCCCTTTCCTGAAATAGGATTCAATAATAAATAATAAAAAAAAGTTTAAAATATCAAAATAAATAAATAAATAATATAATATAATATTAATATAACTTGAAGAAAGATGGAGCGCAGGCGACCGGAGAAATTTGAAAGACAGGTTGGGCGGGAAAATTTCTGTGTTCGCCAAAATGCTGCAGACAATTACAAAGATTGGCGGGGTTTTCGACGCAATCAATGGCAACCACGGAATTTTGAAAGATAGGTTGGGCGGGAAAATTTCCGTTTTCGTCATAATGTTGCAAACAATTTCAAAGATTGGCAGGGTTTTCGACGTGATCAATGGATGAACCCAGGTGTAAGGAATTACAAACAGAAAAGTTTTGCTTGGCGTTGAGGTCCAAGGCGTAGGAGCCCTATTCACAGGCCACAACTGGTGTTTGATATATGTGAGGCCACACATGTTCAATCTCCTCAATCCCCCAGAATTTTCGACGCAATCAATGGCAACCACGGAATTTTGAAAGATAGGTTGGGCGGGAAAATTTCTGTTTTCGTCATAATGTTGCAAACAATTTCAAAGATTGAGAGGGTTTTCGACGTGATCAATGGATGAACCCAGGTGTAAGGAATTACAAACAGAAAAGTTTTGCTTGGCATGGAGGTCCAAGGCGTAGGAGCCCTACTTGCAGGCCACAACTGGTGTTTGATATATGTGAGGCCACACCTGTTCGATCTTCTCAATCCCCCAGATCTAATGCACCTATTGCAAATCTTGCTCAACAGGCACATAATGTTGAATCTGGGTCTTGGTTATTTCCTTCATGTGTCATGGCCAAACAATACTTTCATTCAAAACCCCAGTTTTCTCTCCACCCCAAATAATATTCTAATTCATGGATATAAGTTCGCGGTAAATGGAAATTCTCTGGAAAACTTGGACAAATCTAGAGTCCCCTTCGTCCCAAAGAAGACAGACAAAGTGTGGAGAAGGAAGGAGTCAAACACAACACCCATCGACAAGGTCCCCAATCCTGTTCATAAACAAGGAGGTCATCAAGACGGTCTTCACAGGAGCTGATCCAGGATTTCAAAAGTCAGATAGCGAGGCTACCGGTGTGCACAATGATTCCAATAAAGAAGCCCATAATTATGTGATTGCTTTACCAGATCACATTCTAGAGCCTCATATTTCTTTCTTACGGGAGACAGCGCTAATAGATAAATTCTGGGACCCTCTACTCCAGATTAAGATATTTTTGATTGGGGGAAAACAACTGGAATGGTCTTAAAGAAATGTTTTTTATTGATTCCGGATCCAAATACTTTATTGCTTTGTTTGATTTCAAAACTCATAGAGATGAAGCTAACAGGGTTAAAGGATGGTTTTGTAAGGGTTTAGGGTTTTTCACTATTCCATTGATTCCAAATTTTAAACCTGATCCAATTTTGTGTATGTTTATGCCCTTTTGGATTAGTCTTCCATCCCTACCCTTAGAATACTGGGATCCGAAAATCATTGAAATGTTTGCAAATAAAAGTGGCAGTTTTATTCGTCATGATCTTATTCCCTTTGAGGAGATTCACTTGCCAGTAAGGGTTTGTTTGCTTCAGAATTTATCCAAGCCTTTTCCTTCTCAGATATCTATCTCTTCCAAATGGGGATCTTGGGATCAAAAAATTATCATAGAAAATGCTAATACAGTGGACCTGCATGCTAGCTCCCTGGGGCATTATAATAAACAATGTCAGGGGCCTCATCAACCAGTTATAACTGTCTGCAAGGATTACTCTACTAATCCTCAATACTGTGTTTTTAGACAGTCTGCTCATAGTCATAGAGCAATGATTTCATCTATATCATCAATTCCACAAGAGATAAATTTGGAGATTGAAACTCTAGTGCAACAAAATAAGAGCTTGATTGCCATGAAAAGGTCAAAAATGCAAGATATGGTGTTTATGGCACATTCGAATCCCCAGATTTGCTTTATAGACAGTTTTCCTACAAGGGAAGTTTTCATGTAATACATCTGCAAATAAAAAGATCCCTTTTATCATGGATATCTTAAATGTACCCAGTTCCTCTGTTGCAATAAATGTGAGTTGCCATCAGCATCGAAGAGCAATTAGTTATAATTCTCCAACGGTCCTTGAGGGATCTTCTATTTCTCCAAAAATTGTCTCAAAACAGAGTCTTCAACTCTGCTTGTAAATTACCTTTACAGCAAGAATTGCAAAAACTTGTTCATACAATGATGTATTAGAGTGGCCCAATAAATGTCATGAATAATTATCTTTGCTCTTTGCACAGGTTTTGTATATAGGGGGGAAAATTGGAAGAATTGAAAAAAATGGTTAATGATATGGACGTCTCTATTGCTTCACAGCTTATTGAGGAAATTGCAGATAAGGAATTAAATGATAAGGTTGCAAATCATGATCTACCGCAACCGTCTGGAAGTTTGTCCCAGGATGTTGAAGTGTGTGTTGAGGAGAATGATGACTGTTTTGATGCAAACTCTTTACAACTACTGGGCACTGATAAATTGGCTCATGTAGGACAAAATTTGTCACTTGAAGAAGACTCAATGCCCATCTCAAAATTGCAGTTACCTTCGAATATTCAAATAAAGGGCGATTTTGACTTCTCTCAAACTTTATCAATTTCTCAAACACCCTCTGTTGCAAAAATGCAAAAGAAAACACCTAAGCAAAGGGGTATGAAATCAAAAAGTGCCAAAGGCTAAGGAGGAAATAGAAGCAGGTCTTCAGTCAACAATTGATGAAAAGTTTTTAACTACAAAAAGAACAATGAGGAGAACTACATGTTCTCCTCGTCAGCAATGAAAATCATATCATGGAATGTAGGAGGCATTAATGCCTCTTACAAAAGGCTTACAATCAAGCAAATGCTTGATTCTTCACATGCAGATGTAGTTTTTGTTCAGGAAACAAAATTGTCACAGGATACTTATTAGAAAACAGTTTCCAAATGGTCTCAATGGAAATCAGCTCATTCTCAGGGTTTGGGTGCTTTTGGCAGTCTTACAGTTTTATGGATTCCCAAAAAATATTAAGGGGTGAGTCCTCAAACAGGACACATATTGGCAGCTACTGCATATTCAAAATTTTGATTTATCTTTTAACATATTGAATGTATATATTGGCATACTTCAACGCATGAAAAGAAGATGATATGGACAGCCCTCACCAATGTCATGCAACAATATGCGGATCAAAGTTTTATATTAGGAGGTGATTTTAATGCAATAACTTCATTAGCAGAGAAAAAAGGTGGCATTTGCCCTCCCACTAAAACTATTGAAGACTTTACAGCTTTAATAAATGACAATGCTTTGATACATATTTTTCCACAAAATGGTGCCTACACAAGGACAAATAGATGTATGGGTTTTCTTCAAATTGCAGAAAGGTTAGACAGGTTTCTTGTATCTCAGTCCTGCAAGTTGTTATACTTTACTCTTCAATCGGAAATATTAAGTTACTCAGGGTTTGATCACTTCCCCATTCTTTTGAGTATCATTAAATCAGTGCCTTTGTCACAACAAAAACATAGACCCTCTTTCAAATTCAAGAGAATGTGATTCCGACATCCACATTTTCATGCATTGTTAAGACAGTGGTGAATCAGTGCACCATATCAAGAAGGTACAAAAAAGTTTAGATTTTATAAGAAATTGCAGCATGTTAAATCACAAATTAAAATCTGGAATTCACAAGTTTTTGGGAATATTTTTTCTGAGAAAGTTAGAGTGAAAAAAGAACTAGCACTGTTAAATGATCACATTATTTCTCATGGGTTGGATTCAGCTACTTATACAAAGCGAAAACAGTTTGGGAAGAACTATGTAAGAGAGAAGAGGAATATTGGAGGCAAAAATCCCAGGAACTATGGCTCCAACATGGACATAAAAACACAGTTTTTTCACATGTCAGCCAAACAAAAGCGTGCAGCCAAACAAAAGCATGCAGCCAACACAATATTTTCCATTAAGGAAGTGTCTTCAGGTAACTTGATTTCAGATGCTCAAGGCAAACAAGATGAAGGGGTTAATTTTTTAAGAATCTTCTTGCTCCCCCTCTTCCTCCTGATGATTTGCAAGAGCAGGAGCTTATTAATGTCATTCCTTCATTAATAACTCCTCAAGATAATCAAACATCAATGGCTCCTTTCACAATGAAAGAAATTCGTAAGATAGTGTTTTCATTGCATCTTGTTAAAGCTCCGGGTCCGAATGGATTTACTGCATTATTCTTCCAGAAATATTGGGATGTTAATATGTTTTGATTTGCTGGCTGCCCTTAAGAGTCTAGAAAGAGTGCTTCTATGCTAAAAAATTTCAATGTAACCAATATTGTTCTTATTTCTAAAGTTAAGGAACCTTCTACTTTTGCAGATTTCAGACCCATCTCTTTGTGCAACACAATTTACAAGATTTTCACTAAAGCTATTTATATGAGCAGCAGTCAAAGTGTTATCGGGGCTCTTGAATATTGTTATCGGGGGCTCTTGATTATAGATATATTTACCATGTCCATATATATTAAGAGCATTTGATATTTGTATATGTTACAATATAGTTAATATTACCAATTGGTCATGAAGGGTCATGACCCTACGTAGCATAAGCCACGTATGGTCATGGCTCTTCACTTGACATGACTATTCAAAGGATATAAATGCATATTGATGGCTGGTGAAAAGATCAATCACAATGGTAATAATCTATTTCACTACAGCACTCACATATATTCTCTATAGGATGATCTGATTTTACAACATGTATCAGAGCCTAACCTATAAGAGAATAAAATATATATTCACAATCTGTAATAAATTAGCTAGGATATTAGTGACGAAA
The DNA here is from genome assembly GCA_027943335.1 of Chamaecyparis obtusa. Lineage (NCBI taxonomy): Eukaryota > Viridiplantae > Streptophyta > Pinopsida > Cupressales > Cupressaceae > Chamaecyparis > Chamaecyparis obtusa. The sequence continues at coordinate 305,425 of BSBK01001911.1, forward strand.
TTCCATATATGTTCTCAGTCTAAACAACGACATTGAAGGTTGAAACTTATACACAATCCCGTAAAGCATATGTCTGCGATTCAGTGATTGAAAGAATTGCTAGTTAACATATATACTGAAAGCGTACAGTGGAACTTAATCCATGACGCCTCCGCGACCATCGACGTATAATAAGCAAAGCAATGACCAAAACCGCTAGCAATGCGACTGCAAATGAGACTGAGACTGAGATTAGAATAGGAGTTGTTTTGCATTGAGAGGAGAACAATGGATCTGGCTCAAATCTGGAAACAATAGCCACGCGAACAAAGAAATTAGAGCCGTTCCACGAGTTTGATCGTAGGTTGAACAAATCCGGCCTGGACCATATTTGACAGGGTCTTGCAGGGCGCGCAGTGAAGCTAACCGCAATACACGAGCAATCACGGAAACACAGTCTCACACGTTTTCCCCGTCCATGCAGAGTATGAATAAGCAAGGTTATCAGGAAACAACACATTGAAATCCGACAGCGCTGTCCTTTCGAAAATCACAGTTTAAGGGTAGTTTGCGTTCACAGCCGCTCGATCACCATTCCCGCAAACATTTTTCCAGAACATCGTGGAGTTTGGAAACGAAACTGTGAAATCAATAGTGGGTTTCTGTGGATGTCGGCACCCTCATAGTTAGTGAATGCGGTGAGATGGAGTATGAGTCATTACAAGAACGTGTTGAATTATCGAATTGAAGAAAACAAGAAGTAATAAGCAGCACTGATAAGAACAACAACAACATACAAATAAGGATTGATGAATTCGATCATTCAGATAAAAGACAGAACATCGAATATATCCATCATCTCACAAGCAGATCTACATTCATTGGCATATCAATACATATTCAGATCAATCCATATTCATTGGCAGATTGATACATATTACAGATAGATTCATATCAACAAATCAATACATATGTATTGCAGATTGATATTTTCAAATCTGTAATCAGACTTCTGTCATTTGTTAAATAAAATTAAATACTCTCGTTGCTAGGTTTTTCATCATAAGAAAACTACAATCTATTTGGAAGGTAGATCTCTTCAATTACATATTTGGTGTTATGTCGGATCAAATGTATCAGGATTTAAGAGGATACACAACATTTAAGTAATATATGTTTATTTGCAAGATACATGGAAAATATTCATGCCTCGAGATCCATGGAAATTCTAAGCTTCATCGAGTGAGCAATAGGGAGCGAAGCAACAATTGGGAAGATGACTCAGAAATAAATATTTGTCGCAGACAATCTCATTTGACAGGAGAATTTTTGAAGGAGGTTTGTGGCCAATGACTTTCTGAAGTCTCAGTCAACAGTTGTCATCTATGCCATAAACCAAGACATGACATTAGGTTTGATTCATGTGCAAGACTTATCAGGTTTGGATTATATGGTAGAATGCGAGTGTTATTCCAAGAAATAACATCTTTCTATCATTGGTATATGCCTTTCACCCAGACATGGCTCTCAATCTGCATTAGCCTATTCAGTCATGAGTTGCCTGAGAGATGTCAAAAGTATCATGTCTAAGGTCCTGCATATGTAGTCACGCACACATAGTTTGGCAGGTTGTCTGAGATATATCCCACATCTTTCACGTGGGGGACACTAAAATTGTTGGGACTGCAATTTGATACTTGTGGTGACAGTGATATTGTTGGACCTATGCTTACAACAAGAATGTGAAAGAATTTGGCAGGATGTATTAACTTAAGTATGAAGAGAAGTTGATGTATCTTCAATTCTTGTGAGATACATTGATATCAAGTACGATGGGTACGAGTATCACATTAATGGGCTCACCTTATGAAAGGAAATACTTGAAAATATTTAAAAAGTTAAGTATCTCATGTTTTATTAATCTATATGAATTTGTAATTCATTAAATAATAAATCTTGTATGCTTCTATTATTTGTATTCTTGTATGAGATAGTTTAGCTTTATAAACTATTTGTCATCTATCTCTGACATACTTTCAAGATAAAAGCATATGAAATTCAGATTCAAAGAAAGTCAAACATCTTCAAAAATGTCAAGAAGTTGGTGAAATTTAGCTTCTAAAACAATTATAAGATTATAATAGTGGAAACTTGTGGATAGAATCGCCGATGAGATGCATGTGGATAGAAACCCTGATTAAGGCATTCCATACATCATGAGACTACAGCTTGTTGAGATAAACATCATACTAGAGCTCTTTATTATCTTCCCCCAAGTCCAAGAGGGAGTGTTAATATGGTGGCCTTGGGAAAGATCAAAATGCATCTTATGCTAGCCGATGTAACCTTATGACTATTCAGATTATTCGTATTGGTTCTTTCAAGAAGGAAGGTATGAAATGACATCCTACAATGACACTGAGTTGAGTATAAACAGGGTATAGCCTTCGTGACAGATGGAGAAGTTAAAGGATCTGCATCAATGGACATTCAAGGATCTCGATTCAGAGGGAGTAGACCATGTTTTGTTGGTTCTCTAGTAATCAAGAAATTTTAGCAGGGAATTATTACCATGTGATGACATGATTATTCTTGTGTTATATGTTGATGATTTGTTGATGATTTGTTGATAACAGGTGAAGAACATCTTATAAACAAATGCAAACAAGAACAACAGAGTTTGATATGAAAGATCTAGGTCTTCTCCATTACTTCCTAGGACTAGAAGTCTGGCAAAAGGGGAACTACATTTTTCTAAATTAGGGAAAATATACTATTGATATTTTGACGAAATTTGGAATGATGGATTGTAAACCAATTACTACTCCTATGGAAGTCAACCTACATAAGCTGAAGGATGATATGATTCTACCGATCCTTCTTACTATAGGCAGATCATTGGATCTTTAATGTATTTGGTGAATACTCGTCCTGATGTATGTTATGCTTCTAATACCTTAAGTTAGTTCATGTGTACACCAAAGAAGATACATCTAATGGCAGCCAAACATATCTTACGATATCTAAGAGGTACAGTTAGTATGGGACTCAAATATGATCAAGTCGAAATCAATCTTCATGGATATTCAGATTCTGATTGGGCAGGTAGCTCTACTGAACGTAAAAGTACTACTGGATGTTGCTTCAGTCTTGGATCTGGGATGATTTCTTGGTTCACCAGAAAACAATCCTCAGTTGCATTAAGCTCTACTGAAGCAGAATATATAGCCTCCTCCATAGGAGCCAGAGAAGCTGTATGGTTATGAAAATTACTAGTTGATTTGTTTAAGAAGCCTCTAAAGCCAACTATCATTCACTGCAATAATCAGAGCTGTATCAAGCTTTCAGCTAATCCAGTTTTTCACAATCGATCTAAGCATATTGAAATACCTTATCATTACATTAGAGATATGGTAGATCGAGGTGTTATCAAACTGGAGTACATAAGTACAAATGAGCAAATAGCGGATGTTTTTACCAAGCCTCTTGCCAAAGTGAAATTGGAATACTTCAGAGGAAAACTTGGTATGATTAAATTGTAATATTGAATATTGAATTTAAAATTCAATTTATATGTATTTATGCTTCTATGGTTGTTTAGTTGCATCAGATATGTAATGAAAGGTGACGATCTTTCATGGACATATATATTCAAAAGGTAATCTTTGTAAGGTGACGATCTTGCAAATGATAGGCCTGTTATTATGACAGTTTTGTTCCGAATACGCCAGAAGTCATTGATAATGAATGCATTATGATTACTCTAGATATTGTTTTGGACAATTAGAGATCATAATATATGTTATGATAGTGTTCATAACATGGTGATTGTAGTTATTTGACAAGTCACTATTTCTAAGTGTTAAAGTCAGATAATGTGTTGTGTGAAGATATCCTTAATACTAATATCTCATAAAGTTTTGTCACTTCTCCCTTGCTAAGAGGGAGTGTTGATGTATAGCAGCAGTCAAAGTGTTATCGGGGCTCTTGAATATTGTTATCGGGTGCTCTTGATTATAGATATATTTATCATGTCCATATATATTAAGAGCATTTGATATTTGTATATGTTACAATATAGTTAATATTACCAATCGGTCATGAAGGGTCATGACCCTACGTAGCATAAGCCACGTATGGTCATGGCTCTTCACTTGACATGACTATTCAAAGGATATAAATGCATATTGATGGCTGGTGAAAAAATCAATCACAATGGTGTTGTGAGGTTTTCACACCATCGCCCCAAAGAATTTGGGGACCCCCATTTTTTTTTTAGCAAGCCTTGACACTTTTTCTAGATCCGGGTATTTGGGTGCCTTAGCGAATTTTTGGGCGATCCAGAGGTTTTGAAATGAAAATTTTACACTTGGGATATTTTTAAAGTGCCTGGGGGGGTATTGCTTGTTTTCACCTTGTGTGAAACATTGATTTTCCTAAACAGTTGATTTTGTCTTTAGGCCAAACGAAATTCAATAGGAATATTTTATTTCGATTGTTAGAAAAATATCTGGCAGGGCAAATTTGCAAAATTTTCAAACTAAGATGAATTTTGAAAATTGATGAAATTGAAGAACTCAAGATTTTCAAAATTTAATTGTGAAATTGGATATTTTTGGGAAAATCTTGTAAATTTTTTTTTGGTGGAGAAAAATGGAAATTAAAGAATAAATTTAAAGTTGCCAATTAGAGATAATAAATTGCAAAATAGAAAAGGATAAAATTGCCAAATGGAAATTAAATTGCAAAATGATTTTTGGGTTGCAAAATAATAAAAAATTAATTTTGGTTGTCATGATTAAATGCATTAAAATCATATTTTTTGGGCTAAGTGTTTGTAATTTGGAAATTTAAATTGGGCCCCTTTGTGTGTTAAATTCAACGTATTTTAAGGCCTAGGAGGTGTGAAATACAAGGCAAGTTATTGGGTCCACAATGGGGAGGGTTTAAAGCTATATTGGAGGCCTAAATGACCTTTTTTCAAAATTTCAATTTTAGGGCCTATGATAATTTCGGATTTGGCTAATTTAAACCGATAATTTTGCACTAGGTTGACCCAATTTTAAATTAAAATAAAATCCCCTAGGGCTGGGCAATTTATTTCATTTAATTCATGTTTAATTTGGCAATTTTATTTTTTTGTTTTTCCCTCCTACAAAGTCGGTCTTGCTTCTTTTTTTTGAGGCAAAATTTGGTATATAAGGGGAGCTCTCCCCCACTTCATTTCACCATCTCATTCACTTCTCTCCTTTTCTCTTGGCAGCAAAAAGCAGTCCGAAAAAGTAGAGCGAAAAAGCAGTCCGAAAAAGCAGAGCGAAAAAACAATCCGAAAAAGCAGAGCGAAAAAACAGTCCGAAAAAGCAGATCCGAAAAGCAAATTCGAAAATTGGAGAGTTTGATGAAGAGAAGAAGCTTGAGTTGAGGCAAATCAGATTTGTAATAGAAGAATTTATTGATAGAAGATTCATAGCAATCAGATTTTGAGAGTGAATTGGAGAAGGGGCTGTATTTTCAGACTTGTGGAGATAGAGAAATTTTGTGAATCAAGCCAAGGCAATTGCATTAAGAAGGATTCCTAGCTTTGTACTTGGGTGAGTGGCCTATCTTTTCCTCTCTCTTTAATTGCTTTCATTTCATTGGTGCTAGTTTAGGTGTTGAAAACTAATTTCAAGAGTAGAGTTAGGTATTTGGATATTAAGTAGATTACTCAATTGTCTTGATTGGCTTTTTTCCCTCAAGTTCTCGCTTGCATTTCATCATTGCATTTCATCTTAGGCGAAGATTTGAAGTGATAAGTGTAGCCCATCTTAAGGTAACGGCGGGGAGTGATAAGTGTAGTATTCCACCCCTAGGCGAAGATTGGAGTGATAAGTGTAGTCCATCTTAAGGCAAAGGCGGGGAGTGATAAGTGTAGTTTGCATCTTTGCATTTCATTTTAGGGGAAGATTTGGAGTGATAAGTGTAGCCCATCTTAAGGCAACGGCGGGGAGTGATAAGTGTAGTATTCCACCCCTAGGCGAAGATTGGAGTGATAAGTGTAGTTTCACCAGCATTGTAAAAAAGGCGGGGAGTGATAAGTGTTTAGGATGGCTGATGTTAATGCAAACAAGCGACCCAAAGGAATTAATGCTGAAATAGGAAACAAGGAAGTCATGATACCCAATTCCAACTTCCGCTCAAAATTGAAATACGTTGGAGACACCAACATTGGTACCTTTGATATGATTCAATTAAGAGAGAGGTTGAGAGACAGCCAGTCACCTGTGGCAAAGAAGATCAATCAGTATGGATATGTGCAAGGAAGTGTTCAGTCTACCCCAGCAGCAGATATGAGATGACAGAATTGGTCACATCAAGTCATCAAGGCTCACAAAGTCAGATTGCAAATCAGAGTGCAGCGCCTTCATCGTGCTTCTCAGTCAAATCCCAAGCTATGCTAAAGGTACACAGTTTGATCCTTGGATGTTTTATTTTATTGAAGAGATTGGAAATGATAAAAGAAAGATTGATTGGATTAGGATCATTAGCATGAATTTAGAGTTGCAACTTGGATAGTACAAAATCGGGGCAAATCTACATGGGGTCCTACTTCTTCAATTCGGGTGCAAGACTACTAGTGATGCTTTGCCAGTCGAACCAAATCTAATCTTGGGGAGATGCATTGCACCACTATGGTCGAGGCAAGTACTTATGCCAAAAGGGCAAGGTTGTGGCAGTTCGAACAATTGAAGGCAGTCAAGGGTTAACCAAGGAGGAAGCATTGATGAAAGCAGTTAATGAACTCAGTGATGGGTGGATTGTGGAACAATCAAGGAGATATGGTGAGGGCAAGTGCCCCAAAACCCAAGGTTATTGAAACAAAGATGCATGCATGCAGATCAAATCCAAATAGGAAGGTTAAAAATGGCAAAGTATTGAAGTAAGGAGGAAAGTGATTGAAAGGTTGAGAGAGGTCAAGTTTGATTTCAAGGCGGTGGCTAAGAGCAAGGCTCTTAAATTGCACAACGTTCACACCTAGGCAAGCCACCAAGGTCAAGGCAAGATTACCCCAAGTGCATGGAGACCTCACCCTTTCGAGGTTAGGACATCAAGTACAAGCAAGTTCAAGTGGTGGTGAGAAAATTTCTAAGGACAAGCTCAAGCATCCAAGGCTTCATCTCATCTCAAGGATTAATGAACTTTATAAGACAAGGTTGATGAGGTGGCAATTTCATGTGCATGCAATCAAATCATGCCAAGTGTCCTATGTTCTTATTGGTTGACAGATTATTGTAATTTTCTCATTGGCCCACAAAGTTGGTGCCCTCATGTAATTGGTTGAAATATGGTAACCCTAATTAGGGTTTGTAGGGTTTAATCTTGGCCCTTGATTTTGCCTCTTAATCTTGGCCACTCGTCATAATTTTGAGCCTCTATATAAGGCCATTTGTACTCATTTGTAAAGGGAGTTATGTTGGAGAATTGTTGCCAAAATACTATCAAAATTGTTCTTTATTCATTGTTGTGACTTGCATGGTGGATATACGTGATCATTTTGGTGTATTTGCATGGTTCCTCTCATCTCTCAAATTAAAGTAGGATTTCATTTCATGTTGTTAAAGTAAGAATAGAAGTAGATGATTAGTTGTAATGGTGATGTTGGTGAATGTTTGATGAGGATCTTATACTAGGCCACTAGCATCTTGGCGGCTTGTCAAGGAGCCTTGTGTGGTAATCTAGTCAATTGCTCCCAAGTTCTACTTGCATTTCATCTTTCCACTTGTACTTCAAGTTGGGTTGGAAGATAGGTGTTAGTGTGAAAATCTTAAGAGTTTCCCTTAGAATCATCGCACCAATGGAGGTAGCGCCACTGGCAAATCTTCATTAGGTTGATCCCTGTCCATTTGCCAATCTTTCCATTCATAGGAGCAGTAGTAAAGCAAGAAGCAGTTTAGAAGTTGAAGTTTGAAGAGCAAAGTTGGAAGTGATATAAATTGGAAAATCATTGAGTATACATTGCAAAGCTAAATCCCATTATCATCAAGTGAACAACGTAAGCCCGCCGAAGTGATTACCAGCAAATCACATTTATATAACTGAGTTAGTATCCACAGGTGTAAGGAACCTTGGAGTATCCTTGTATACTTTTCAAGAGAGGGTTGAGTGTTTGGTACGCCGTATCAAGTATTCAATTGCTATATGTTATGTAGTGGTACAAAACTGACATCAACAAATGGTAATCTATTTCACTACAGCACTCACATATATTCTCTATAGGACAATCTGATTTCACAACAAACTTCAAATGCTCAAGGCAAACAAGATGAAGGGGTTAGATTTTTTAAGAATCTTCTTGCTCCCCCTCTTCCTCCTCCTGATGATTTGCAAGGGCAGGAGCTTATTAATGTCATTCCTTCATTAATAACTCCTCAAGATAATCAAACATCAATGGCTCCTTTCACAATGAAAGAAATTCGTAAGATAGTGTTTTCATTGCATCTTGATAAAGCTCCGGGTCCGAATGGATTTACTGCATTATTCTTCCAGAAATACTGGGATGTTAATATGTTTTGATTTGCTGGCTGCCCTTAAGAGTCTAGAAAGAGTGCTTCTATGCTAAAAAATTTCAATGTAACCAATATTGTTCTTATTTCTAAAGTTAAGGAACCTTCTACTTTTGCAAATTTCAAATCCATCTCTTCGTGCAACACAGTTTACAAGATTTTCACTAAAGCTATTTATATGAGGTTGCAGCCCCTTATTAAAAAGATAATTTCTCCAGAACAAGGTGATTTTGTTGCGGGGAAAGAAACAATGGAAGGAGCACTTGTGGTACATGAAGTATTGCATTCCATAACCACAAATAATTCTTCAGCATTTGTTGTTAAACTGGATATGATGAAAGCCTATGACAAATTAAATTGGTCTTATCTCCTCAAAATTTTACGCAAATTTGGATTTGTTGATAAATGGTGTAAATGGATCTCAGCATGTTTGAAGGGTGATCATTTTTCAGTTTTAATAAATGGTGTTCCAACTGGCTTCTTTGCTGCCTCTCAGGGTGCTAGGCAAGGGGATCATTTATCTCCCATTTTGTTTATAATAATCAGGGTCAAAAATGACCAGGGATTATGGTTGGGGGCTCACATTGAAAGTACATCTATCTCTGTCACACTTTCCCTATTCGTTGATGATACTCTCTTGTTTGGCAAATCAAGTATTCAGAAAGCAAAGCAAATTAAGGACACATTGGACCTCTACATGACTGTCTCAAGTCAGAGAATTAATGCTCACAAGTCAAAACTCTATATCTTTAACACGAATGCGGTTATCTCAAAGAAAATTATGAATATTTTAGGTTTTGTGAATGAAGAGCTTCCTTCTATATATCAAGGTATTCCTTTTTTTGTGGGTTCAAATAAGGCAGCATATAGGAAGTCTATTTTTGAGAGAATCAAGGGCCAAATTTCAGCATTCGTTGGTTGTCATTGTCAGGGAGGATTTTCCAATTTTGCTTATCAAATCAGTACTAATGGCAATTCCAAATTATTACATATCAGTGCTTAAAGCCCCTAAAGCTGTAGTTCAGCAAATTGAAAAATTAATCAGGGATTTTTTATGGAAAGGTAATATGTCAGATGCAAAGTAGGTCCCTTTAATTTCACTAAAGGATATGGCATCAGTAAAAGAGGCTGGGGGTGTTGGCCTCCATGATATCTCAAAAAGAAACAAGGCTTTTGGGGGGAAACTTATTTAGCATATGTATAGTAAATCAAATAGTAATTGGCGCAAAATTATGGAGCAAAAATACTTAGATTCTCCTAATCTTATGCATATTATTACTATCTCAGACCCACCATTGGGGTCTGCTGTTTGGAATTTCATGATCTCCTCCTGAGATGTGATTACAAGATATGTGTCTTGGGAAGTTCATAATGGTGAAAGTATTCAGTTTTGGGAGGATTCTTGGAATGAAATAGAACAACACTCTCATCATAACTGCAGGTGACAGTTTTTATCACAGTCAAACTCATTCAACATGTTTGAACGCATGAAACTTGTCATGATGGAAATAAAGCACAGCTGATGATTCAGCCACAACAAAATTTGTCCCACGAGACAAAAAATCATAACTGATAACTTATTCCGTTAGTTGAATCAGTTCTTCCAATTTTTCACAAAGGAAGTGTTCTGTTACCTCTTAGTTGACTCGTGTACCTGCCCTCTAGTATAAATACACCCATTATAGCATGCAATGGTAGATTCTTCCATCTTGAGAAGGCAAGGAAGTATTCAAGAGATGGAATTCACTTGAAAGAATCGCATTCCATACACGCTTAGTCTTACAATTACCGGCAATTAAAGGTAGAAGTCCATTTCCATGTTTCTGGAGATTGTGTGATTGTATGTAGTTGTTGGGGTTCACTAAATTCGGTGCAAGTGAGAATGCTAGAGAAATGTTATTGAAGACCCTTGAAGGGAACAAGCTTGTAAGACTACTTTCAATAATGGAATCTCTTGCAGTTTCACATCTTGTGTTTCTCCAGGATAAATCTTGTGGAATATTTTACTGCACGTTATATTCTTACAGCTTCTACAACTAAGACACGAGCAGATATGGATAATGTGAATATGTCTATCTCTATTGATGTAAACCTTCCAGCTCAAATAGTGCATAGAACTAGTGAGCAACAAATTAACAAATGTAAGATTTATATTAATGATTTGTGCAATTAGCATCCATGCCAATTACAGTCCATTAAACCACCAAGTTCCAAAGAAATATTGCGTAGCTTATATCTTTAAAAAAAAAGGATATTTTGAAGACCACTGAGAAAGGAGCTGAATATCAGAAGGTTTCTATGTCATCTTGTGTTCATAGTTTGATATTTATGATTTCATTTGCAAATCTTCTACTCTGTTTAGAAAGGTGACTCTTGCATTGTGTTGGTTGGTTGCAGGATCCTATTCACCTCAGTGTTCTGGATTGTCTGAGGTGGATGAATCAGCATTCGAGCAACAAGTGGGCAGCTTCATCTATCTCACTACCACTAGACCTGACATCGGCTATGCTGTGAGCTACATCTCTCGCTTCATTACAGCCCCAAAAGCTAAACATTGGGTTGCAGCAAAGCGTGTGCTAACTGCTAAGATATGTGAAGGGCACTCCCGATTTTGGCATTTTGTACAGCAGTACAGATCCTCGCCTCGTTGGTTTTACAGACTCAGATTGGGCAAGTTGTTTTGATGACAGAAAGTCTACTTCTGGGTATGTTTTCAATTTGGGCACAAGTGCAGTCACGTGGACCAGCAAGAAGCAGCAGGCAGTACCACTCTCCTGTACTGAAGCTGAATATCGGGGGGTACTATTAAGGCAGCTTGTGAGGCAATTTGGCTTTGATGGATGCTTGTAGACATGCACATGCCTCAAGCAGGCCCTACCCCCTTGTTCTATGATAATCGGGGAGTTATGAAGTTAGCCAAAAATCCAGTCTTCCATGAGTGGACAAAGCATGTTGAGCTTCATTGTCATTTCATCCGCAAGCTTGTCGAAGATGGATCAGTGAGGTTGCAGTATGTCCCCACTAAGGACCGGACTGCAGATATACTCACCAAGCCTCTCACTCCAAAAAAGTTTGTTAAGTTTGGGGGCAACTTGGTGTAATTGATAGAATGACCATTAAGGGAGGGTATTAGAATATTTTTAGTACCTTAGGTTTCTTTGCTATTTTAAGCCAGCTTCTAGATTCTTTTTGTTAATGGTCATTTAGACTTTATTTTTTAATTGTATTAATCAATTTTTTTTTAGTCGTCTTTATTTAGACAACTTCACTTTTTTGTTAAAGCTTTTCTTAACTCTATATATACTTTGTATATCGTTAAAACTTAATACAATTTCCAGTTTTTCAACAAAAACATAAAAATCAGAAATATATACATATCTGCAGCAATAATTAAGTTCAAAATAAACCACCATATTAATAGTCAAAAATTTGTCAAATTTGAATGCCGTGAAATATATTAAATTTTAAAGTTAAAAAAATAATAATGTAAGTTTCAACAATCAGCCATCATTGATCAAATATCATACAGGTCATCAAAAATATCATCATCACCATCGTATTAGATGATTATCTTCTTGTAGGTCATTTGACTTGGGTTTATTTGACATGACAATCATTTGTGATTATGAGCTTTGTAGACTGTAGCCTCAATAGACTATCAACGACATTTCATAGATAGCAACTTGATGACTACTGTATCCATGGCCCTGCATAGAACACCGATACATAAGATACTCTTCATAGAACACTATGATCTCACACTCAATACTACTGGCATTTGAAGTTTACTATCACTCTCATCATGGCATCCATGTACATTGTCTTTGTTTGGTGTTGTATCACAAGGTCTTTACACATATTAGTACTGCTTCTTTCTGAGTTTATTGGACATTAAAGTGTGTTAAGAATTTGGATAAGGCTTAAAGTATGCTTAAAGAAATGAACTAGCCCTAAGGTTTTAACATGGTTCTAACCCTTGCTCACAAATTTCTACAGATCACTTCCCCCACATACTTGATAGAGTGCTGAAGGAAGTCATTTGATACTTCTTGAAGGCTTAATCCACAATCCTTAACAATGATAAACATGATTCATGCCTTGTCATAAATTTGATACCATTAGAGATTTTGAATTGAATATGCAAAGGTTTATGATTTATACTATACCTTCCATTTTCTTTCTAGCATAGCAACATAGTGATTGTTCCTTGATGCCATGGTTTTGACAATCTTTTTACCACTACCATAGATGGATACCTTACAATTAAAAATTAACAAGCCAGAAAAAAATTAAAAAAACACTCATTCACCAGTTGGATGCATCTAGAGATGAAATTTGGCTCAAGTTCGCATGAATTCGTCTAGGCCTAACCCATAGGCTGTTGGAAGAACCCTAGCCGAACCCACAGAGGACCAAACCCTAAACCTAGTACAAACCAGACCAAGACCCATGGTTGCCGAGGGACAAACCACTAACCTAGATTCCAACTATAGTGTCCTTTTATTTCATATATCTTTGCCCTAGACTCCTACTCACAAGAGCAACAACAACACGCAAGACAAGATGGTCTATGTAAAAAATAAAATAGATCACCTTCTAGTAACAAACCAAACAACTAAAGGATATCTAATCTTAAATAATCATTGAAGATGATATTAGGGATGTACTATTAATGCTTTGAACCAAAAATATAAAAGTAGTTGCTCAAAAACAAAGAATAGAGAACTCAAAACACCAGACACATATTTACCCTGGGAAAACTCTCCTTCTCGAGGGAAAAACCTAGCCACACCAAGAAATATCACTTTATTGAATAATCAAAGAGTTTGAATACAATTTGGATCAAGATAGATCCTATTCTCAGATCAATCTCTTATCCTTAATTACAATTCATCCTCACTGTAATAAAATCTGAGACAATAAATCCTTCACACAGAATAAAAGCTACACAAATCAATCACCCAAAACTGAAAGAACATCCAAGATAATGTTGTTGTACAACTAAAGATCTGAATCACTAGAAGTAGAAGTTACACGATAGATAGAAAGATATATATATTGATTGTCATAACAACAAGAAGTGTTATATTTCATGCGGGATACTCTTGGTATATCACTTGGAAGATTCTACAAATGCCAGGTGCAAGACTCTTCTTGAGGAAGTCTTTCCACATTCCAAACACTGGACTCTTCATGTGAACCCGTGTGACTCTTCAAATTTGTAACTATCCAGTCTTGGCTCAAAAGACTCTTCACCTCTCCAAACAGTGACTCTCCATTTGACGCAGATGCCTCTTCCATACAATCGGATGCCTCTTTATATCAAACACAAGACTTTTCATAAATGCAGATGTGAATCTCGTCATGAATATAGACGAAATAATCTCCAAGTATCTTGAACCAACATCATCAAATGTTGACGAAAGATTAAACAACTGAGAATACAAAATATCTCCAAGATCACACATGGCAAGGAGAACTGAGAACCAGCAATCTCAAAAATATTGACTTTTACAGAAAGAGGAGATCAATGCAGGTAAGAAAAATGTCTCCTACAGATACAAACTCCCAACATGGCAAGCACAATTGCTACACCCATATGTGTTAATAAAACATTATCACGGATTCTCTCAACATGATATTGTCATCTCAACATGACGTTCACCATGGCTACTCCCAGAGGGTGAATAAACACAAGAACTAAGTCATGGAATCTCACATGACATCCACCATGGCTACTCCCAAAGGGTGGAACAAGGGCTTGCACCTCAAACTTCTCTCGCAAAGAAGAATGCATTAACAAGGGCTTGCACCTCAAACTTCTCTCACACAGAAGAATGAATTAACAAGGGCTTGTACCTCAAACTTCTCTCGTAGAGAAGAGTGCATCAAAGCACATAAAAGATCATCTAAATGTTGAGACCCCCTCTCAACAAGGACAGCATACTCACAGCTTTGATTATCACAATAAATTAATTGACTCCAATGTTTGATCAACAAGGAGCTTTTGCGGTCGCACTGCTACACAAGCTTGCTAATCCTTTGCAAAGGACTTGGCCACTCTACATCTGCCACTCAAGCTCCCTCTGAATCTTCAAGCATTTGCATCCACCTCCTAACCACCTTGATCAAGATTGCCTACAAAGCTTGCCAAAGTAAATGATTTTTCAACACACACCTCCAAACTTCTAACATATTCTGGAGCAACAAAATATCAAATTCAGATTGATTGTCCAAATCTGTTCTGTGCTGAAGAGTCTCCCTCTAAATGTCATTTCTCAAAAACAGAGAATTGATAACTCAAAACACCGCACACATATTTACCCTAGGAAAACCCTCCTCGAGGGCAAAACCCAGCCACACCAAGAAATATCACTTTATTGAATAATCAAAGAGTCTGAATACAATCTGGATCAAGATAGATCCTATTCTCAGATCAAACTCTTATCCTTTATTCAAATTCATCCTCACTATAATAAAATCTGAGACAATAAATCCTTCACACAGAATAAAAGCTACAAAAATACATCACCCAAAACTGAAAGAACATCCACAATAATACTGTTGTACAACTAAAGATCTGAACCACTTGAAGTAGAAGTTACACAACAGATAGGAAGATATATATATTGATTGTCATAACAACAAAAAGTGTTATCTTTCACGCGGGAGACTCTTGGTATATCACTCGGAAGATTCTACAAATGTCAGCCACAAGACTCTTCTTGAGGAAGTCTTTCCACATTCCAATCGCTGGACTCTTCATGTGAACCTGTGGGACTCTTCGTGTGAACCCGTGGGACTCTTCAAATTCATAACTGTCTAGTCTTGGCTCGGGAGACTCTTCACCTCTCCAAACGGTGACTCTCCATTTGGAGTGGATGCCTTTTCAATGCAATCGGATGCCTCTTTATATCAAACACAAGACTTTTCATAAATGCAGACATGAGTCTCATCATGAATATAGACGAAATACTCTCCAAGTATCTTGAACCAACATCATCAAATGCAGACAAAAGATTAAACAGCTGAGAATACAAAATGTCTCCAAGATCACACACAGCAAGGAGAACTGAGAACCAGCAACCTCAGAAATGTTGACTTTTACAGAGAGGAGATCAATGCAGGTAAGAAAAATGTCTCCTGCAGCTACAAACTCTAACATGCACCAAGTGCACATATAGAAAGTGGAGCCCAAGGTAGCCTTTTTTTAGCAAATGAGGAATAACAATGTAATTGTTCCAAAAGAATGCATGTCTACTTATCTTTCATAAAGTGTTCTAGAAGAAATAAAATACTTCCAAATTTTGTTAGTGGAAGAGAGTTTTCCCACGTAAATATTTTGCTTGTGTGTAAATATATGTTTCCTTGTATCTCAATGCAATGTTTTTCATAATTATATTCCTTGCACATAGAAAATTCGGAGTTTTAGATTTCTCTTCTACACAATATGAAGTGATTTCTCTTACACAAAATACAAAGATTTTTTAAGACAAAACAATCTAGGTTTTCTTTACTTGTAGACAAAATTATTTGGGGGAACTACAATGTTAAGACCACTTGATCCTTGTGATATCAAAATGATGTTTCCACCATAATTACACATCTCAAAATTTAAATTTACCTTTTTACTATTATTCAATTTTGTATATTGCTAAGTATCCATGTAATTTGAAACATTTCTTCCTACCTACCATCTATGCTTTAGCTTCTAGGCTTTATAAACACACCATTGAAGGTGGGTGGTTTTGCCTTCTGAAACTCCTCAATTGATGTGTGGCTACACCCATGATATTCTGCTGTAAGTAGATAAATGATGTGGCATAAACTTTTGGGTTGAAAATATGACTTACCCTAGCATGTCTTAGGTCATAGCTACATATACAGTAATCACATCACTTTAATATAATCATTGGAAATATTGACCATCTTTGTACTCTCTAGTTGAAAAATCAAAATCATTTACCCTTCCATTAGAATTATTGTATGTTGTGCCCCTACATTAAGAATACCTTCTGTAGTTATATATTTTGGTAAATTGTACCTTAAATAAATCTTGTGCACATTTTGTGATAACAGAATATTTAAATTTCAGTGTGTATCTGCTTTCTGCACTTAAATGAGCCTTGCGTTGGAGAGGGTTCCAAAAAAAGGCCATCCCATGAATACAATTATAATCAAAATATTCTCTTCGAGATCAGCCTTCTGAAGCATTTACAAAATGTGCAACATTTCTCCCTTGTCACTCAGATTCCTACAACCGTAAAATTCCATGTATAGACTTCAATAATAAAACAAGATTGTTAAAATTAAGTCCACCCACATTTTTTAATGTTTATTTCAGAATATTTCTCAAGGTTAGATGAAGCCAACAACAAAATAGATCTGCACTTGGAACTTCTTAACCATTTCATGAAGTCAATCATTGGAGAGTCGAAAAAAATGGAAGGAATTATCGTTGGTATTTCAAATAAATTGAGTATGATATCTCACTAAGTTGTAACACATGATACATCAATAAAGTTCATGAAGATGAAAGGCGTCACATCATAGTCTTGGAGAACCATTGTATATCCATAATCTTAATTCAGTAAGCTAATCTCAGAGGCAATCTTCTTTCATAACTACAGAAAGATATGTGGCTGGTCCAGGATACTTTGCATGTTAGTTCTGTGAGGGCTCTTTGCCTCAGTCCTGTTTTGTAAAATTTTGCACAACAATATTTGTATCCTTGGTATCACTGTTGCTCTATGAGACATATTTGTAAACCATCTTTTCAATATGAAAAAAACTAAAGAAATAGAAGAAGTCAATTCTTGAATTGATGCTAGAGCTGAAAGCATTATCTAACATGCAAAGTTCACCAGAATGTCCAACAAAGAGACAGATCAGATTAACCACAAAGAAACATCTGTTTCCAATCACCCATTCTTATTCCGTTTAGATGAAAAAAGCTAACCATATCATTTGTGATTGATTATAAACTATAAAAAAGTCAGCAGCATGCAAACAATAATTATATCAATAACATTTTAATTGCTAAAGCATGCATTTGAAAAGTTCCTACAATTGCAGACTAACACTTAACTTGTTGAGCAAGCATACCTCTTCTCTCTGCAGCTTGGCAAGGTATGAAACAGATGACTTGGAAATTGAAAAATCAAAATGCGAGTATGAAATACAAGCCAGAAAGAATAAGAAGAAACCAATGATCAGCATCAATGGCTCCGCCAGCATTGAGAAAGTACTAAAATTATAATAAACCTGAAAATGGAAGAAAAAAAGATTAGATAGAAAACTTTAATTTATGCACACACCCACACTCTAATCTTAATACAGAGATTTTCTTCTATCACGTAAATGGTAGATATACTTTAATATGAAATGAAAATTCAAGCACAAAATGAAATAATTTGATCTTCAATCATTCAATGCATGTTTTATCCCAAATATTTAACTCCAGACCCTATTCCTATTGTAATTTTCTAAATGGGCACCATATTAGACATGTAGAAATCATTCCCACTCAAAGTAGCTGGACTAGAAAGCGACACTTGATAAATATTAAGTCAACTGTAGTTTGTGTTTTATACAGAAATATAAATGTTGCTGTGCCAACAATGATTGAGGTATATCTTGAATTTTTCCTTGCTGGACTAGTAACTCTTTCTTGTGGAAACTTCCACAAGCATCATGAGGCTTGTGATTATGTACTCGACTTCCTCATGAAGATAGCTTATTAGTATAAATCAAGCAACTTCAAACCAGAATAACCTTCCAATTATGGCATACAAACCATTATTTGAAAATCAAATTTCTATAATAATGACTTTTGTGAAATGGTAAGATTATTGGGTGCAGAAATGTAGTTAATGATTTTGTTTGCCTAGTATGCTCATTAAAATAGACCTGAAATTTTAAATCTTGACTACTACCAAATACCCAACAATTTGGACAATTCTTCATTCGATCTTTCATGATAAGAATTTGTGGTTAGAAGAGTGAATCCACCACTTATAGCATAAGTTATCTTATTGTGCTTACATTAAAGGATTACTATAAAGAATGTATATATGTGCACACACTGCGGATAAACATCACAGTGACTGCTGCCATTTTTTTCCAGATTCAAAGGAAAGAAAGTAGTAAAAGTTTTATAGCCAAAAAAATTAAATTAAAGTCTAAAAGATCACAAGCTAAAAATAACCACCTGAAAGAACACGTTGTGCTCAGGTACAACATTTGTCTTGGATAAAACCACAAACCGTCCTCCCAATAGTATCAAGATAGGAGTATTTTATCTGCAGGAAAGTTACCAAAACAAAAAAAGCATATAAGCTGTGTTACAAATTGGATGATTACCTAAAGTGTATAAACAAAATAAAGGAAATACAAAGGTACTCAACCCAAAGAGTAGTCTACTGATGAATTATACCTCCTGATGCTGGTCTACAGAGAAAGGAATGGAAACAGAAGGATCTTTAGATCCTTCTGGTAGTGCAACCTACAAGCATACATATCAGATTAATGATCTTGTAAAGTATTGGTAAAACATTTAGCAGTTCAGAAAAAGGAATTTGAAAAAGATTAAGGAAGTATACAACAGATGAATCAAAGTACAAACTGCCAAATGACATAAAATTGCACGTATACAAAATATTTTATAAGGCTTTTACGGTTTCCCGTAAGAACAGAAAAAAAAAATAAAAAAATGGGAGATGGAAACCCACATCATGTAAAAAGATTATTCATAATATGCAGTTGTTTCCTCTATATTAAAAAAAGAAGAAATTATATCATGCTCACAAGTGTCCAACATAGGTCAATAGGACTTAATAAGTATATAAAGGAATAATATCATGAGAAATCCGAAAAAGAAGCTACTCAGAGACTCGCATCCATCACCCTGCTACTCTCTCCTATATTTGAAACATGTCCCTGTCTAGAAGACACATATGGGATTATGTCCAGATGTCAAGAGGCCATAGATGAAGTTTCTTAGCCAATGTATATCTCCTGAAAGTGTCCCTTGTAGATTGGGAAAATTCTACAGAGTTTCTTAGATATATCATATAAATGAGATTAGTTTTTTTCTAAAGTGCAGATATCTGCTTGAAAGAGCTACAGAACTAAAGAAATACACTCATAGACTTGTACTTTTCTATTTCTTATGAAATATATCAGTTTCTTGTTGGCACCAAAGTTTCTTCTCAAATCTCAAAGTTGTACTTGTAAGAAGAGAAATACTTAAAAATTGGGAGCTTGTGATAAACTATATGCTATGTACACAACACTAATACTGATATACATGTCTCTATGTATATATATATATATATATATATATATAGTTGTCTCTGAGTACAACAGTACCATGATTTTTAAATAATGTCTTTCCTGCCACAGTCTTCATCACCAAGAAACTATGACCAAAAAACTATGGCACAAAAATATGTCCTATCAGGTTAAGTTTCATGAACAATGAAACTGGAAGATAATTAAAACTTCAATGTAATTGTCAACTGCCATTAAATACACACATGGACAGGGAAGTAAGCAAAAAAGAAGAGGGAGAGATAATGAGCACTTCAATGTAACTGTCAACTGCCATAGCATACACACATGGACATGAAAGTAAGCAAAAACGAATAGGGACATCTAATGCATGTAGCATATGAGGATAAGAGCACCAATACTATTGCATAACAGAAACCCCGCTGTACCAAAAGAATAGACATTGTTGTTCATATGAACATGAATTATTAGAGAAACAATTATATTTGAGACGTAACAAAATAGTGAGAAATAACTACCCATAATTGACTACATTGGGTAAAATGTTCATGTTCCTTACCTTCACAATTAACTTATCAATGATTACATCATTGAATGGAGATGCAAAAGTAAGATTAAGATAGCGCTTGCCATCAGATGCTTGGAAAAGAAAATCCTTTAAGGGCAAGCCATAACCTATGGTAAAAGTAGCTTGCCAGCCTCCAAACATGGGATATCGAGGTTCAATTTCCAACTCTGTCTGCATAAATAGCAAGAAGATCATGGTAATCTGCCAAACAATCTGAAAGTTTAAAATAAAGGCAGTGGGAGAAAAATCAATGAGATCATGAAAATAAATCTAACCTTTCTAGCATCACTTCTCAAATGTGATGTAGAGATGTTCCCAATCTCATCTCGGTAATAAACAGAATGTGCTCCAGGTGGTAGTTTCGCCAATAGCGTCCTAAAAGATGATGCACCTCTGATATTGGGTCTTGCTTGGTATTCAATCCTGTTAGAAACCATACTTAGAAGTAAAACTCTGATCTCTTACTATAGACCATGTATTTTATATGCAGCAAAAGAATTAAATAACTGGAAGTGTAACTTCACCGTGAAATTAGACAAACCTTGAAAATCCACCTTTCAAACGAGCACCGCCATGAACAAGATGACAATGTTCTGTTATCTGAACATTTCCCCAATGCGAAATTTCGATTTCTCGCACAAGCTCCTTCACTACTGGAAATGGCTGATTATTTTCAAAATGAACAATAAAGGGCAAAAAAGAAAATGCAGGAAGATTCTCATATGGTCCATACTTAAGTTCTGCATCTACAACTTTTGTGGGATCAATTTTGGTATATGACTCTATTCTAGGACTTGGAGCCTTGATAGTTGTAGTTTGCACTTTCACAAGGTAAGGCGAGAAAAAGTAAGCACTGTCACGATAAACAACAAGCTGGGATTGTGCCTGGGAGATCTCTTCAGGTAAAGGCATTAAAGAGTGAGTGAACACTGACAGCACCTCTATAGTTACAGTATCACCTTTACTTAGCGCCTTCAACAATGAAATTGAAAATAATGCAACTCCATCAGGAAGACCTTCTGATTGAGCAGGATTTACTGGAAGCTGAAGAGAAACCTTGTTTTTCCCCCCTTCCTTCGATGGTGGCTGCTCTCACATATGCCAGATTACTTACCTGGCCTGTAGGGAATGCAATGAGAACATTTGAAGCTGCACTTGATCCAGTATTTTCAACCTGCACTCAATTCATTCAGTCAAAAAACCATTAGAGACAGTATTATCACAGCACAATAGTACTCTATTAAAAGCACATGTTCGAAGAATTCCCCCCATACACAAAATACCAATAACAATCTATTTACCTTTAAGGACGTCACCACCCGTACAATGTGTGATGTCACGTCAATCTGCACAAACAAAAAAGAGACAACCATATAATATATAGTAAAAAAAATGTAATTGAAACAAACTCTAAGAGAATAAGTGCATGAAAGCAAGCACCACGATGATTACACACATCGAACCTCTCGCGAGAAAAACATAATAAATTTATTTCACATTGCCCGGATTGCAAAATTCTTATTGTTTATTACACAATAGTCCCATAAAAAGACTAATGAACCACATCATCAAAACAAAAAGAATGCAAACACAAATAAATAATATATTTACTTGTTTATAATCCCTTCTGTTGGCATGTGATGACACACCTAAGGGAGAGGAAGTAAAACTGAAAGCAAATAAATATTACAGAAGTCACTCCAGACACACAACTCCACCTCAACCAAGATCTCAAATAATTATCGAGTGCAAAATGTAATCAAAAGAGAACTGAGATAGAAATTCTCAGAGGCAGTTTACAGGAGGTGTCATTGCTAAAACTAAATGCATAGAGATATGAGCTCAGTCACCACAATGTGTAGGAAAATCTTCTAAAATTCAAGGAATAGCTGAACACTATGTATGTATAAAAGATGGAAATACTATCTCAGAAGCCGGTACATTTGTTTCCTAAATTGAACTTTCACAGATTCCTATGCACCAAATCCATTCGCTCTGAAACAGTTTCGTCTTTTTTCTGTAGCTCTAACTAAAAATTATTCTGGTGGCACTAAATATTTTCCAAATCGAACATTTATATATAGATGGGAAACGAAGTCAATAAACAGAAAATGGTAATCCACCAGTAGTAAAATGAAATCAAAGGACCACTAAGAATTCTATAAACAATTGACTGGTTTTAATATATGCACATTTGTCTTGATGTACAATCAAATCCGCGAGCTACCATTGTGCACTCAGTCACTCTTCTCCATCCATTCAGACAGATGATATGCAATTTAGGGCGTGAGTAGTAAACCCTCTACATCATATGCATCATTCACTAATAACACAAAAAATCTTCAGCCCGGAAGCTAAGCTATGCAGAATAAAACTATTTGTGTGAGAAAATATGTATACAAAAAAGGAGATCTGACTCAGGGTTGCGGATCGAGTGTTTGACTGAAGTTTAGGGCCATTTCGAAGGATGGAATGGAAATCGGCACAAACAGCTCTGCAGTAACAATAATAAAGGGAGAAAATAAGTTCGTAGTTGATGTTACCCTTGCGATCGACCTTAACAAGCACCAAGTCAGAGGCGACGCATGCAAAAGGAAGCACCAGCAGAAACAACAGGAAGCACTTCGATCCCATACCAAAACAATCCATCTCTTCTCCCTGCTCTTCCCCTCCCTTACTCTTTCATAAACCCCCTTTCTCATACCAAAATCGTTCTTCCTCTTAAGTCTTTTATATATTTATTTTTTATTTATTTAATTGACTTCAATTAATACGTAAACTATTCAAACAAAGAACTCATCATCCAAAGTCGCTCAAACCAAGAGCCCTAATAATGTGTGTGACGTCAAAGCAGTTTATTAGACTTCGTAAAAAGATTTGTAACTTCTTTTTTAAGAAAATTTGTAAATATAGGATTTTTTTCTATTATTTAGGTTTTATTTTAATTTGGTTATTATGTAGATGATAAATGATATAAAAATAATATATTAAAAGTTGTATATTTTTAAATCTAATTTTATTTCACTTTTGTACATATTTAAGAATCTGTTTTGAATTTTAATTTATTCATTTATCTATTTGAATCTATTTAACATAAAATCAATCATTACTTTTTTAAAATTTTAAAATTTTCATGTCATCCTCATAATTAGTCCTTTTGTATTGACTTAAATTGTAAAACATTTTTAATTGTATTTTAGGGTGTTATGTAAAAGAACAAACCTTAATTCTTTTAACACATTCAGTATCCAAATTGGAGAGCTCTCACTTATGCTTATATCATTTTTAAGGAGCAAACGTGAGCATTCAATATTGCGTCAACATTTGCATACTTATCAAGTGATATGCACATTGAATGGGTGCTTTTTGTTTTTTACTTTTTTTAGAAGACAATGAAATGGCCTCAAAACATTACATTTATGTACATATGCATACATGCATATACATATACATAAATGTACATGTACATATGTATACGTATATACATGTATATACGTATATGTATATGTATATACATGTACATATATGTGTGTGTGTGTATAATTTCACGTGTTAGTTGGACTCTAGTGCTAGCAAATTGATGAAGAGCCTTCGTTGTTTACGACTTTTTATTCCCTAACTACAATAAATAGAAGCCAACTTTAGCTCCCAAAATTTGGTATCTATTTCCACGAGTTTGTTCAAACAATCACCTTTGGTTATATACATACATATATGTGTGGTTATATACATACATATATGTGTGTATTTGTATGTGTGTGTGTATACATAGACATTTACTTATATATACATAGATATATATGTATGTATATATACATAATTGTGTGTGTGTGTGTATGTATATGTATAGTGTTATGTGTGTGTGTGTATGTATATACATACATATATATGCATATGCATACACAGATATACATAATCATACACATATACATACATTTACATTTGCATACACATACATATACATATATGTATGAGTGTGTGTATTTGCATATATGTGTGTGTGTACACACATACACGTACATGTTGTAGGGAGTTGAGTTGGTCGCTTCTCCCAAAAAATGCATATGTTCGATAAACGGCTAGACCTCACAAGAGACTACTAGACCATGTCACAAATCCCAAGGGGACATGTTGGACACGTTCCAACAATCTCCCCCTCAGTGTTACTGATTCAAACTTGTGACCCCAATCTAA
>BSBK01001912.1:0-27500 GCA_027943335.1 Chamaecyparis obtusa
CTCACATCACCCTCTCTCTCCCCTTATCTACTCTCTCTTTCATTACTCTCTCTCTCTCTCTCTCTCTCTCTCTCTCTCTCTCTCTCTCTCTCTCTCTCTCCCTCTCCCTTATCTCTCTCTCTCCCTTATCTCTCTCTCTCTCCAAAGTCAGAGAGTGAGAGAGAGAGAGAGGTTTGAGATGAGAGAGAGAGAGAGAGGGTAATGAAAGAGAGAGATTAGATAAGGGGGAGAGAGAGAGAGTGAGTGAGTGAGAGGGGGATAATGAAAGAGAGAGAGTACATAAGGTGGACAAAGAGAACGTGATGTGAGAGAGAGAGAGAGAGAGAGAGAGAGAGAGAGAGAGAGAGAGAGAGATGGTGATATACAAGAGGGTGAGAGTGAGTGAGAGTGAGAGTGAGAGAGAGAGATGGTGATATATAGAGAGGGTGAGAGTGAGTGAGTGAGTGAGAGAGAGAGAGAGAGAGAGAGAGAGAGAGAGAGAGAGAGAGATGGTGATATAGAGAGAGGATGAGAGTGAGAGTGAGTTAGAGTGCGTGTGTGTGTGTGTGTGTGTGTGATATATATATATATATATATATATATATATATATATATATATATATATATATATATATATATATATATATATATATATATATATATATATATATATATATATATATATATATATATATAGAGAGAGAGAGAGAGAGAGATGGTGATATAGAGAGAGGATGAGAGTGAGAGTGAGTTAGAGTGTGTGTGTGTGTGTGTGAGATATATATATATATATATATATATATATATATATATATATATAGAGAGAGAGAGAGAGAGAGAGAGAGAGAGAGAGAGAGAGATTTAGGTGAGAGCTAAGCTAAGTCTATTGTAGAGATGGGGTTGAAACTGAGTGATTTGTGATAAAATGAGTTAAAACCCTTTGGGAATCCTTTTTCCAGCTTCAGTTTGACCTTAGAAATCTATGATGGATTTTGGGGGGTAACCCTGCTGAAGGCTTGCTGAATCCTAAAATTTGGCTAAGTTTGGAATTTTTCAAATCTAGAATCTGCATGTTAACTCCTATGAAGCTGGAACCTATCCCAAACATCCTGAAAGCATTATATTTTATAATTTATACAAATATAACTTAAAGTATAAGAAATTAAAATTATCAAACTTATACTTAAATGTTATATTTGTATAAATTACACCCCCCTCTCTTTGTATAAATTATCCCCCCCCTCTCTCTCTCACACACACTATATAAATCATATCTTACATAGGGCGCACACCCTATAGGGCATGCACGCTTTGTAAAAGATTTGATTTTCCCAAGCCATAGGGCGTGTGCCCTATAGGGCGCACACCCTTTAGTGCGTGTGCACTATGCGCGATGGGGGCCCAAAAAGAAAAGTGGCATCTTTTTGGTCCCCCATCTTTGTGCACTTACCTTGCTTTCAAATCAATTACCTATCGGCATATCCCTTGTGAGGGAGAGAAGCCAAACACATAAAAAACATGCACATAAACACGATAGCTGAAAAACTTAAATGGAATACACCAAGAAGTACCAAATGATGAATGCTCAATTGTTTTAATGGCAAAGCAATATCAGAACTGTCCATTTCTAGAACTTGATTTTTTCTATAGTCCTAATGATTTTTCTTATTTCTTGAACATTGTTGACATACTTAAATGGAATACACAATACCAAATGATGAATGCTCAACTTTTGTAATGGCAAAGCATCAGAACCGTCTATTTCTAAAATTTGATTTTGTATAGTCTTAATTATTTTCTATAGTCCTAATGATTTTGAAAATTGTTGACAAAGAGTGTTTCTTTTTTTTATTATAGTATAAATGATTTTTCTATAGTCGTAATGATTTTTCTTATTTCTTATCTTTTGTCCCTTTTTGATTTCCTATGTATGTGCTTCGTGACAGGATTTTGTCACCTTCTTTTGATGGTATATTTCATTCACTCTATGTGGAATACTATTTTGTTCACTATTTTATTTCAGTTTGATATTCTTTCATTTTTCATATACACAGAGACTACACATGCTGATAAAAAAATGAGCTATTTGATTTAGGTTTACTTTTCATTATTGTAAATGGTTAATATTTCTGATGGTACTCCTTGGTGTATTCCATGTAAAAATAATCATATAAAAATAATAAATGTAGTAACGATGGTGTGTTGCATTATTGATATAGGCTCGATGACTCTTCTCAATGTGCCAAAATGTCAATGTGGTGGTGGGCAGTGTGTGTTGAAGACTTCATGGACACAGAACAACCTTGGATGACAATTTTGGTGCTGCCCAAATAGAAAAAAGGTTGCTAATGTGTATATATTTAATGTTTCTAATGTAAATACTATTCATTATATTATAAGAACTAATGTAGACTGGGCATCACAGGGAAATAATGGCTAAAAATACTTTAGTTGGGTTGATGACAACTCATATGCATCTATCCGCCCATCTCCACTTATCTGCAATGAAGGATTTGAGTGCAAAATGTGTCAGGCTAGGGAAAATGCTGAAATTATATTTTTACGATGCCTTCTTTGTATTGTAATCACATATCTTTGTTGCAACCATATGTGGAGATGAGCTCAAGAATTAGTCAGTTTAGTATTTTCATATTGTAACTAATATTTTAATATGGATATGGTGTAACTTATCTTTGCCTCAAGTGTGCATATATATGGTTTACATCTTTTTTACAATAATTCTTCATGTTTATGGCTCAGGTGAGCCCCCACTAATACATTTGGGGGCATTTTGCGACGGCTATGTGTCGCAATAGCAACACCCATAGACGTCGCTATTTTTTAGTCGCAAATTGTGACGTCTATGGGTAGCCGTCGCAATTGCGACGCCCTCCCGTCGCAATGTGGCTAAGATTTGTTAGCGGCATGGGCGTCGCCCCCCCGTCGCATGGCTTCGGAGGGCCGTCACAATCGCGACGGGCCTCCCAAGCAATTGTGACGGGCGCCTGCATTGCATTACGACGGGTTCCCGTCACAATTGCGACGCCCGTGGGTGGATAAAAAAAAATAAAATTATTTAATACATTGCTAATGAACCACATTAATGCTTTTTTCTTTCAACAAATGAGGACAGCCACTGTAAAGACAACATGATAATGTACACTCACTGTAAGGATAGTCACAAATGAGGACATCTCACAGTGACTGTCCCTTGTGTAATTGCCACTTGAATGTATTGCTATTCAGCCAAATTAATGCTTTTATTCTTCAACAAATGAGGATAGTCACTCTAAAGACAACATGATAATGTACACTCACAGTGAGTGTACATTATCATGTTGTCTTTACAGTGACTATCCTCATTTGTTGAAGAAGAAAAGCATTAATGTGGCTGAATAGCAATACATTCAAGTGGCAATTACACTAGGGACAGTCACTGTGAGATGTCCTCATTTGTGACTGTCCTTACAGTGAGTGTACATTATCATGTTGTCTTTACAGTGAGTGTACATTATCATGTTGTCTTTACAGTGTCAATATATGCATTATTACTTAAACTGAAGAGTACTCTAATAATATGTCATTGTGGAGTTCTGATTGCTTCCAATTTGATATACGCTTGTTCTACTTATGTATCCAGCATCATGTAAGAAAAGTTGATGCTTTTAAAATAGATTCATTTAGCCATGAAATGCCTGTGCATGTTACATACAAGATTCCAAGGCCCAAAACTGATTACTCATTATAATTCATGTACAGAATGATAATCAACCACAACGAGGCATGCGTAGGCACTGCTTAGATTTTGAGGCATCAGAAGCTCGTAGAAGAAACTTGACCAATGGCTCATGGAATGCAACAAACTTATTGCCTAAAACAGGAGCATTGGTAACCACAAATGATGGTTTTGAAAAGAACACTTCACCATCAATGTCACGTGAGGGAACTGCAATTTCTGATGGCAAGCAACTTGTAGTATATAAGAGAGATACAGGTACAGATGCTGGGAATACATTGCTAATGAACCACATTAATGCTTTTTTCCTTCAACAAATGAGGACAGTCACTATAAAGACAACATGATAATGTACACTCACTGTAAGGATAGTCACAAATGAGGACATCTCACAGTGACTGCCCTTGTGTAATTGCCACTTGAATGTATTGCTATTCAGCCACATTAATGCTTTTCTTCTTCAACAAATGAGGATAGTCACTCTAAAGACAACATGATAATGTACACGGGCTATAAGTGTACATTATCATGTTGTCTTTACAGTGACTGTCCTCCTTCAAGTGGCAATTACACAAGGGACAGTCACTGTAAAGGCAACATGATAATGTAGAGAAACGTTGTCATTTGTATTTTCAACAGTGCCGAGAGAGATTCCCTCCGTGAAATCACAGCTACAATTTCTGAGTACGTTGGGTTTATTTTTCTTTTTTCATTATTATGTAATCTGGTATTCAGCTGTTACAGAGCTAAAATACCCAGAAATGAGGACATATCTATGTTGAATTTATTGTTAGTGGCTTTGGTTATTTAGAAGTTTAATTTTATTTGTTCATCTTTCAAGCACAAACGTTTTGTGGACCGTAACATCTTCATTGTTTCAGGTATGCAATGAAACAGCCCTAACTTGCAACTACCTTCACGGTACTTGTGTACATTATCATGTTGTCTTTACAGTGACTGTCCTCATTCAAGTGGCAATTACACAAGGGACAGTCACTGTGAGATGTCCTCATTTGTGACAAGGACAGTCACACATGAGGACATCTCACAGTGACTGTCCCTTGTGTAATTGCCACTTGAATGTATTGCTATTCAACCACATTTATGGGCCCGTTTGGACCACAGCACACAGTAGCATCTACAGAGAAGAATATCCCAGGGTGTAACAAGTTGTAAGAATATACCAACAGTTCTAACAAGTTCCCTAGCACATAGTAGCATCTACAGAGAAGAATATACAACATGAGGGCAGCCACTGTAAAGACAACATGATAATGTACACTCATTGTATGTGTACATTATCATGTTGTCTTTACAGTGACTGTCCTCATTCAAGTGGAAATTACACAAGGGACAGTCACTGTGAGATGTCCTCATTTGTGACAAGGACAGTCACACATGAGGACATCTCACAGTGACTGTCCTTGTGTAATTTCCACTTGAATGTATTGCTATTCAACCACATTTATGGGCCCGTTTGGACCGCGGCACATAGTAGCATCTACAGAGAAGAATATCCCAGGTGTAACAAGTTGTAAGAATATACCAACAGTTCTAAGAAGTTCCCTAGCACATAGTAGCATCTACAGAGAAGAATATGGGTCAACGAGGTTGACTTCAAAGCCATGCAATCTAATGGTAATAGTAATATCATAATTTGACATACTATCAGAAATACTTCCTAAATAGACTATTCAATCTTATAAGAGATGGATTCATGAGAACTATTATTTATGAAATATGAGTCAATGACTTTAATTAAAAAAATTACACAATCTAATTCTTGTAAAAATATCAAAATTTGACACATTGAAAATACCTTCCAAAAGTATCGTTAATTGATTAATATGAATCACTACTCATGAAATATAATTTTATAAACCTAATCTAAAAACTACACAATAAAAATCTTAATAGCAATATTGTAAGAAACTATTCCCAAAAGCAAGCCTAACAAAATTTGATGAAAATAATTTTTGTTTCACTCAACTTTGACATTCACAACTTCCTCTTTTATTATAATAAGAAAAAAAATGTCTTTTTAGATATACCTCATGAACCATACTCGAATAATCTATCATTTTTTCTTCTCAAAAACATATTTGTAGACCCTGCTTCTTTTACTTGTTTGTACTTTTATCTCTCTGATGAAAGGGTTCCTTCAGGACACATTTTTCCAAGTTCACTGCTTGAGATATTTGAGGAGGGTTCCCCTGCTTGAGTATCCATCCAACCCATATTCGAGTAGTTCTACAATTGCACAGTCTAAATTAATAATACTGACAATTGAATGACGAATGATGATACATAGAATTGATATAAACTAATCCTAAAAACACTAAAACATTATTAATATATTTATATTTCATAAATAAAATTGATATAAAAGATCTGGAAAGATACATTAAAAAATAGAAAAACAGTAATTTATAATAGAAGGAACTTAAATTGCTATTTAAAAAAAAAACAAGAGTCTTAAATCTTATCATTTTGTTTCATTATCATCCATAAGTACACACCTCTAGCATAATAATTATATTTTACCACCCATAAAATGAAAAAAAGATTTTCACAAGAGAAATTGAAGCTAGATTATAAAAATGAACCATCTTATTGGAAACTGGAACTGTTATCATACCCAAAAGGACTACAAAATTTCACCTTATCATACCCAGATTGTTGCTTTGCCTGGCGGAGGGAAATTTGATTAGTAAAAATTGACACAGAGTATGTTGTCTCCATTGTCATGCTGGATAACAAAACACCAACTTTAATGGGCATGTACTGTCCCTTGTGTAATTGCCACTTGAATGCATTGCTATTTGATGCAGGGGCATCCCTAATGCAAGCCAAAGACACCATGATTGAAGGAAGTTGCCATGAAGCCAAGGAGTCAAATCCTATCAATTGGAACATAAGATTTTCACCTTGGAGCTTTGAAGGATTGACTGGTGAAAGGTCCTTTTGATTGACAAATCAGAGTCTTTTTGAATGACAATAAATTAGAATAGGAGTTTTAGATGTTTTCTTGGTTGTAATAAATATTAAGGATTGATTTTATCTCCTTATAAACATCCACTTGTTGGACACAAGACCCCTTGGTGACTTATAAACCTTGGGCATCTTTTGAGTCCTTGGATGAAATGAGCATAGTAAGTGTTTATTAGGTGTCTTTTAGATGTTGTTAAGAAGTTTGAAGGTCCAAAATAACTTTAATAAGGTTCCTAAAGTTTCACAACACATTTTTAACCTTCTCGGCAAAGTTGTTTGCAAAGTTGTAATGCAACTTTAAAAGTTGCTTAGCAAAGTTGACATTTGTTGGATAAACTGTTCTAACCACCTAGATGGTTGAACCAACATTTGGAGAGCCTATTTTAGGCTTCAAATGGTCGAAGACAGACAGAGAACCAGTATTGTAATCATTTTGCTTTCATAAAAAATAAAAATAACCCTGTTTTAGTGCATTTCTGGTGAAAATGAACTCTGTACGGATGGTGGTTGGATGATAAAATTTGCCTGGAAGTTGTAATAGTGACATCTGATGCTTTGGAAGTTGGTTTGATTGATTCTCTTTGTTTTATATCTAAGTTATTTCAAATTTTTTGTGCATTGTTTACAAACCCTCATTTTCAGGGTTTGACTGATGTAAAGACCTTAACTCACGTTTCAACCATTGGAATTCCTTCTTCCTTGGTGGAATGAGAGTTAAGGATGTATATTTGTATATCTAAAAGCCCTGACTACTCTGCATCACTATTGAACCACATTAATGCTTTTTTCCTTCAACAAATGAGGACAGTCACTGTAAAGACAACATGATAATGTACACTCACTGTAAGGATAGTCACAAATGAGGAAATCTCAGAGTGATTATCCCTTGTGTAATTGCCACTTGAATACATTGCTATTGAACCACATTAATGCTTTTTTCCTTCAAGTGGCAATTACACAAGGGACAGTCACTGTGAGATGTCCTCATTTGTGACAAGGGACAGTCACACATGAGGACATCTCACAGTGACTGTCCCTTGTGTAATTGCCACTTGAATGTATTGCTATTCAACCACATTTATGGGCCTGTTTGGACCACGGCACACAATAGCATCTACAGAGAAGAATATCCCAGGTGTAACAAGTTGTAAGAATATACCAACAGTTCTAAGAAGTTCCCTAGCACATAGTAGCATCTACAGAGAAGAATATACAACATGAGGGCAGCCACTGTAAAGACAACATGATAATGTACACTCATTGTATGTGTACATTATCATGTTGTCTTTACAGTGACTGTCCTCATTCAAGTGGCAATTACAGAAGGGACAGTCATTGTGAGATGTCCTCATTTGTGACAAGGATAGTCACACATGAGGACATCTCACAGTGATCGATTGTCCCTTGTGTAATTGCCACTTGAATGTATTGCTATTGAACCACATTAATGCTTTTCTTCTTCAACAAATGAGGATAGTCACTCTAAAGACAACATGATAATGTACACTCACTGTAAGGACAGTCACAAATGAGGACATCTCACAGTGACTGTCCCTTGTGTGATTGCCACTTGAATGTATTGCTATTCAGCCACATTAATGCTTTTCTTCTTCAACAAATGAGGATAGTCACTCTAAAGACAACATGATAATGTACACTCACTGTAAGTGTACATTATCATGTTGTCTTTACAGTGACTGTCCTCCTTCAAGTGGCAATTACACAAGGGATTTGTGTTTTCATTTGTGTTTTCAACAGCACCGTAACCCTCCGCGAAATCACATCGGGATATAAAGGCAAAACAAACAAGAACATTGTCATTTGTATTTTCAACAGCGCCGAGAGAGATAAACAAACTTAAAACTCAGACTTAAGAAAGATGAAGGCAATGCTTCAAAAGGCCGATGCCCTAAACACGGGAAAACACAATACCACCATTAAACGATGCCCTAGTCACCGTATCAATGCTGCCAGCTCCGTACCAGTATGCTAACTGCTCACTTTCATCCTGTGATAAAGGTAACTTCATTAATCATACTTGAAATGGCAGCATACGAACTAAAGCTGATGAACATTTATAAACTAAAAGTTTAAAACTACAGATTACAAATGTAGTAGTTTCATACGAAAAGAACTTGATGTCTGAAATTTACCATTAGAAGTATCCAAAGGAATACCACAGTACTGTTGAACTTGGAGAATCGGAGATGATCTACACAGCAAGGTTCAACAGCTGTAAGGACTGTTACACCATCTTTAGCATTTGAATACATTTTCTCCTTGGCTTCTGGTGGATCCTCAAAGACCCCCAATGACGTTTTCCCTACAATTATCAATTGTTTGTCAGTATGAGATATTAATAAATAAACATTAATCACAATATTAGGCAAACAATGTTCTTGATGTCTGAATCTAAATCACAGAAAGCTCTAATAAAGCAGTTCTTAGTTTCACATTAAACTAAGTTTCAATTTCAAATGGTTATAATAATTTTTGCAAGTTATAAGTAGCTGGTTACAGTATATGACATAAAAAGAAAAAAAATCATTTCTATTCTTTTCTTCTTTTTCTCTTTCAACGAAGCTTTTGCACCACACAAATGCATACCAAGAATTTCTCAGGAGGTTTCAAGACCATTGCATACCAAACTTCTTCTCTGTAGATGCTACTGTGTGTCGTGGTCCAAACGGGTCCAAATAGACCTAGTGACTCTAGTAGGTCTCCAAAACCTGTTCTGCAGCAATAACTCTTCAATTTGACAAAGGACCTTATGAACTTATATGTTTTTTGAGTACCCTTTTTGATGTTCTAACAATCCTCCAACTCCCAGACCCTGACTCCACTCCAGCATATCAATGTCCTTATTGAGTCCACAGACCTAATGCATGCCTTTGGGTGTGGGTTCCAAAACAAGGCATTGAAAATGGGTGCATGAAACCAAGATCAGAGTTTGAAGATGTCCACCATGCTCTAAAGATCTAGATTCAACAAGGTTTGAGGTCCTTTACTTGCCGCTACCCTCTGATCTTGCATAATCCATCAACTCCTAGTCAAGAACATTGAGATTCTTGACCTAGGGCTTGCTCTCGAAATTCTTTGGCTTAGTATCCTGTTCCAAAGCTTTTAAAATATGAAAATAAACCCCCTTAACTTGCATTTTACAAAGAACAGAGGATATCCTATGGTTTATTTGCAAGTTAAGGCCATTTGAATGCAATAACCCAAAAAATGAGGGTTTGACAGAACAACAGATAAGAAAAAGGAATAACTTTGATATAAGGTGTCTTGAATCTACCAAATAAACTCTCAAAGCATAAGATATAAATACTCTAACTTCCACACTGGTCTGCCCTCCCTTTCACATCCGTACACTGTACAGTGCTTGAAGGAAATGCACAGAAAAGGCTCTGAAATAGTGGCTCTATCTGACAGAGAGTCCATGCTAGGCTTCATGACTAACGTAGAGCACATTCCTTGTTATGGAGGAAGTTTGAATGGTGAAGAACTTATGGAATGGATAGAGGACCTAGATAACCATTTTAACTACAAGTATCTTATTAATAACCATTTTGACTACAAGTATCTTATGGATAGAGGACCTTGATAACCATTTTGACTCATTTAGTATCTTATTGAGCTTCACTTTGTTTCAAGAATATAGTTTAATATTCTCTACTAAACAGGGCCAACCACGTGAAGGTGGAAGCTCATTTGGCCCCACCCCCCTCCCCCTAACATCACTCTACATTCCCCGTTAACATCTAACATTCATTCATTCTTTCAATTATTAATAAAATGTAACATTCAATCAATATCACATGATAACATTCATTAACACATTAGATTCGTTAACACGCAACATTCATCAATATGAAAATAAACACATAATTCATGAACATTCATTAGCACATAATTAAATTCATTGAGACATAAAATTCAGTCATTATCAATTAAGGTATTTAGATGACAATCATTTCTTTTTTCTCTTTCTAATTTTTTTTTCTATGTAAGCTCTAAGAGGAGCATCAG
This sequence comes from Chamaecyparis obtusa, assembly GCA_027943335.1. Lineage (NCBI taxonomy): Eukaryota > Viridiplantae > Streptophyta > Pinopsida > Cupressales > Cupressaceae > Chamaecyparis > Chamaecyparis obtusa. The sequence goes on from BSBK01001912.1 coordinate 10,736, forward strand.
TGTTACCATCAATACCCCCCTCATCAGTTGTTTTGTTCTCTGTTCTTGATGATCTCAAATTCCTATGCTGCTGCAAAGGGGGTTCCTCTACAATAACAAATAAAAGAGTTAAATTTAAAATATTTAATTATAATTGTTACAAGTATTTAATTATTTTAAAGAACATAACTGTGGCGCTCTTTAATTACCTGATCTGGCCACATCATTTTGTCTAGACTCAACCTCAACATGCTCATGAGCACCGACCCCTCGATCCTCTACAGTTGCTATACAAAATGTTACATTAATCCAAACACCAATTGTAATTACATATAAAAATTTTAATAGCAAATGTATACCTCCACCACTAGGATGCACATCATGCGAACCTTCATTATGCATAGATTGTGTAGAAGGATTGTCAGGCTGCATTCCAATATCCTACACATTGTTATCATTGCTTTCTTAAAACAGATATACTCACTTTATATTAGAACTTAACATCAAATAGACTAATTGGTAAAGTATTCAATTTGAAATAAATTTCATTTAGCTTATTTACCTGTGGCTCAGATGCATCATTATTTGAACCTTGCACACTAATTCAAGCTCGTAGCCGTTCAGCCATGGCTCTATAGCCTTGTTGGAAGCCAATTCTCTTGTCCTCTTCTGTGAGGCATCTATTGAACTCTGACCCCTACATTTTTGCTTGGTATGGTGAATTTTACTTGCATTGTTTGATCAAAAAAAATTTCCTTGCAATATATAAAAAAATTGATACAAGTTTTCATTTACTAATACTTACAACTCGTGCTTGAAGTTTGGAAAAACCACCAGAGCCGAGCTTGTGTGTCCCGTGCTTTTCTAATCTTGCCTTTGTTGCCTTTGATGTGTCAGGCAATCTATGAAAAGTTTGAAATATGTTAGAGACCAGTACAGGAAAAATTTAGAGGTTAATTAGTACATAATTACATTCTCAAAAGTATCACATACCTTGCTCTACTCTCTACTGGCGTAATTCCTTTTTTCATGTTGGCTTTATACTTTCCATCCAAAATCAAAGCCTGCCACTCAGCCTCAAGAACACAGGGCGGACGCTCGTGCCTTGGGTTAACCTCTAAATATTTCCTGTACTGGTCCCTAATATACTTCAAACATAAACCAGCTTTTTCAAGGAGCTTGTTTCTCTCGAATGCACGAGGTCCAAAAAGCTGGGTCATACTATGTACAAGATCATCCTTCAACTTTTTATCTTGGTTATTCCACCTTTTAAGTAAAAAAAAACATGTTAGACTCATAAATGAAGAGAAGCTACCTTTAATATAGTTCAAGAAATTGATGAAAAGGAAAACTATTCTAGCAATGATATGAAATCAAAATAGTGGTTTGGGGTTTTAGTTAGGATATGATGTTCCACCATGTACGTAGGGTGGGCCCGAATATCCACAAACACTCGTCACCAAGTTTTCGCCAAAAAATATCATTCCCTACAAAATAATCATGGGATCATTAGTCGATGAAGAGTGATCAAAAACTAAATTACTATTATATCACTATAGAATAATAATAACTTTAAAGTACCTGGAACTTTGGCTACTTTTAAGGGAATGCCTTCATCGTCGCTGATGATCAATACGCAATCCTTCACCGTTCCCGTACTAGGAACACGGGAACATCTAGGAAATGATGTTGCATCGGGACTTGTTGCATCTCCTATTGCAAAAAATGAAAACCATTATCAAATGCCTCCAAGAAATAATACTTCAAGGGAAATAAATTGGTGCAGAGCACCCATGGCACAAACACAATCAAGGGATCTACATCATAAACACATAACACTTAAACACATAAAAAAAGAGAAAAAAAGAGGGATTTGTGTACAAGTAGATGGTGCAACAGTTGGTGCATTTAGGCTGTGTGTTGTTGACATGGCAGTCGGCAAGACATTTGTGGTTGTCCTGGATGGAGGCGGCGTTGTCATATCATCATGGAAAGGAGCTGAAGAATAAAATTGTTAGAGCATGCATAAATATAGAACGTGTGGACTAGCATGGACAAGATTGTTAGAGCATTAAAAAAAAAGATTGTTCGAGCATGTATTGTCAATGATTATGATCATTCCTATATATATTCAGTGGAAAACACAAGTGGGGAATGGAACATGTGATCTACCTGAACCACTTGCAGTACCGGCCTCATCATGGGAATGGGGTTCAAAATTACGCAAATAACTCTGTAAAGACAATGCATCCATATTTTAATTAATGTCATAAAAGAGCATAACATAAAAACCATTATTGAACTCTTGTAATAATTAAAAATTTCATTAATACTTACTTTAAAGTTTTCAGAAGTGCGCAACAACTTAGCTGCCCTGTCTTTTATTTCCTGAGTCTGAGGATGTATGGATACCAAACGTAGAAGTTCTTTCCCAATTTTCTTTAGCAGCTTTTTAATGGAACCGATCGGGTCATCGGTCTCTGCTAAATCAATAAAAAAAGGGTCCACAAGGGGGGACTCCTGAGGGACTGCAGGTTGCTTTCCCTCTCTCCGACCACCGGCCCTCTGTGACAACAATAGTATTAGTATTATCAAAATTACTCCAAAACAATGAAGAAAATAACATTAAAAAAAATAACATTTTGCTTCTATCTAGTTTGCACAATTACAATGAGTTTTACCTGCTCATGTGTAGATGAGCTAGGAATATCGTCACCATCACCTTCGGGCGGTTGCTCCATATTGTGCCCCTGTGTCAAAGATCAAGTATAAAAATGTTAGCCAAAAATTTAATAACTAAATGGTATGTTGGAGTCATTGATTAGAAGTTGGTTTAATAGTATGTACCACCCCCATGATAGTAGCCTCGTTTGTAGTTGAAACTTGTAGCTTTTAAATAGATAATGAATAAACTATGTAACCATTTAAGACAAATATATTTCTATCAAGAAATGAATATTAAATACATTAAGGATTGATGGCATACCTTTAAATTTCATCGTCATCATCCTCATCATCATCATCATCATCATCATCATCATCATCATCATCATCATCATCATCCTTGTCATCCTCATCATCATCATCATCGTCGTCGTCGTCGTTGTTGTCGTTGTCGTCATCATCAACATCATCATCATCAACATCAACATCATCTTCATCATCATCATCAGTAGCAGCATCATCGTCATCATCTTCTTCTTCTTCTTCATGAAAATTTGTCTCAGGAACATCATCCAATAATTGTCGATCGTGATCATCATCTACATCATCTTCTACTTCTTCGGTATCTTCTTCTTCCATCGCATTATACTTTATCGGCCTTCCTCTCGGTTCATGTCTAACAACAAATGACCAACCCGGTTTATGTGAAACCTCTGAGTAAAATACCTGCTCACATTAGCTTGGAAGAACATAGGGCTCATCCCCAACTAGCTCAAACGACCTTGTATTAACCATTGTAAATCCATTATCATGTTCAATAACAGTTCTATTAGGATCATTTGGATTAAGTCGTAGCCTGTACCATTTGACAACGAAGAGTACTAATTTGAAGGAACTAAAGTCGCACTCAAGTATATCATCCAAAATGCCATAGTATTGATTTTTAGACTCTTGAGGATCTAAGTCATTTCTAGATGAAATATTAGTCACTTGAAAGACTGCAGTTATTCTAGAATCACAAGTTTTCTTCGTGTCATCCAACACTTTGACGTGAAATTTTTGACCATTACAGAACATACCCTTGTGGTGTTTAACCTGCAATAATATGTGAAACATGTCAAAATTATTATATCGTGAGTTGATAAACATACGGGTGATTAATAATTTTGTACGTACCTGAAAATCTCTTAAACCATATGCTAAATCTATTTCCCTTTCCGTAACATTAGAATCTCCATTACGATGAGCTTCTTTAACCAATGAAGATACACCTTCCCATGTTAATGTGTGACCAGAATGTTGACATCATTCAATCCATACCGTCATCCAATCAAGATTGTTTGCAATATACAAATGTAGTGCATCCCACTCTCGAGCAACTGTACAAAAAAAAAAGAATGACTTACAACCGATTTATTTTGAAGATTAAGAAATAATTTATTACAATAACATCTTATAATTTATTACCTATCACTTTCCTCAATCTACCTTTCCCCATCAAGTACTCCCCTTTGAATTTTTTAAAAGGGTCGAGATCCCAAATGCGATCTACATGGATATTTGAAGCAAACTTAGGAAGATATTCAGTAATGTACACCATAGTCTGGTATACCATGTATCCCTCTACCATAGAACCCTCAGGATGTGCTCTTTGTCGAACCAAAGCCTTCAAAGATTTCAAGTGCCTCTCAACCATCCACATTGACCTAGTGTGTGCAGGTCCACACAATTCAATCTCCTCAACTTGGTGTATGAGGTAGTGTTCTTGTGCATTGAAAAAAGTTGGAGGTAGACACTTTTGCATTTCACACAGTAAATGAGGAATTCTTCTCTTCCAATAGTTTATATCTTCTTTATGGATTTTTTTAGATGACAACCACCTACATTAAGAGATTCAAGTCACAAAAAATATATAAATAAGAGACTTTACAAAATAATATACAATAGATTACATAGCAAGAAAAACAAATCGCGAATATAATAAATATATACAACAAATTGAACAGATATTACTGCTTACCTCATGTATTTTCCAAGATCATATATCACTTGTTTGATGTTATTGTTGAAGTGCTCTGGGAGAGATAGAGGTAGCACGTACTGCAGTAATTATAAACCAATCATTTCATTATTTTCTAACATAACATAATGAATAGTACACGTAGTTTATGAATATATTGTAAATACAGAAGAACATAACTTACCTTGATGAAAGTATGCCAATCATGCGTTTTGAGCCCTGGCCCAAATTCACTTTTCTTTGATATGAGATTGCTTATGTTCCCAGCAAATCCTGTGGGAAATCAAATTTTTCGTATGACTTCTTTTATGACAACACTTTGCTGCTCCGTTAATAACCAAGGAAGGGCACTTATATTAATCTGATCTCTATTGCTATTTGAGTGAATAAAATTCTTCAGTGCATGATTGGATTCATGAATGTCATTACAAATTTTGACAATTTTTTCTTTGTCACGCCTTCCATCCAGTATTTTCCACAATGTCTCTGTTATATTCTTTCCAACATGCATAAGATCAAACAAATGCACAATTTGTAGGTCCTCGTAGTAGGGCAACCTACTAAATTGTCTGGGATAGCTTTTTAGTCCCTTTGGAAGGTTGTCAGTAGTGCCTTGACGACCTTCACGATCATCAATTACATAATTAGTAAACAAAAATCACAATAGAAATATATAAATTACAAACATAAACCATTAAGTGGAATGACATTACCTCAACGATTAATTCTATTATATTCCAACTTCCATAGGCGAGGTGTCATTCTTCGTGGCTTTGATGTAGTCTCTTCTTTCCCATTGAAAAGATGTTTTTCCATACTTCGATACTTATGATTCCTGTGGAGGAAGTGTCTGTACTCATCAAACACATGCTTTCCTAAACTTTTTGAATGACGAGATTTCATCTTTGGACCACAAACTGGACATGCAAATTTTCCCTTTGTTTGAAGACCTACAAGATAATGATATAATTGGATTATTAAATATGTTGATTTTTATAATTAGAATTATCATGCGCAACTTGAATTCACTATAACATACCACAAAAATGTGTTAGCCCTGGGGCATCATGTATTGTCCATACAAGTATTGCATGGAATTGAAATTATCTTTGTCCTATTGGTCTAGACACGTCATACATAGTGACACCGTTCCATAACTCCACCAACTCGTCAATAAGAGGCTCAATATATACATTCATATCTTTAACTTGATATTTACCTACTTGAATGAATAGTAACATTACATAATTATTGTGACCATTTTACTATAAGATTTGTAAGTACATGTAAATTAATAACTATCAAATGATAAAATACCTGGAACAATCATTGCCAACATAATGTGCTCCCTCTTTATTGACATCCACAGAGGAATGTTATTGTTGATAACAAAAACAGGCCACACCGAGCAAACAGATCTCATCTCTCCAAATGGATTGACACCATCCACTGCCAATGAAAGCCTGAGATTACGAGGTTCTTCTTTGAAGTGTTGCCACTTTTCCTCTATGTGCATAAATGCCGAATCATCCGCAGGGATTAGAATAATGTCATCTCGACTTCTATTGCGTGCATGGTAATCCATAAATTGTGCCAAGCTAGTACACCTGAATAATTATCGCATCCGTGGAATAATGAGGATGTAACGAAGAACCTTGTGAGGCACCTTTTTTGTTATTCGATCTGTTCGATATCTACTCGTATGACATACAGGGCATTGTGTTGCAAATTCATGTTCTTTATAATATATAATATGATCATTGGGACAAGCATGTATTGCTTGATACTCCATTCCAATATCTTTCATAATAGCAGATAATTCTCGATATGAGCGAGGTAGAATATTTGATGGTGGTAACAAAAACTTGCCTATCAATCTACAGCAAAAAATATAAGTTGTTAATATAAACAATATTAGTGGTACATTATTCACCCTTTGTTAACTATAAAGACATATATGACATACCTTAACATACGTGACATTGTTATGTTGGATAAACCATTCATAACCTTCAAGTTCAACAACAACAATACAGCAGAGAGAAGAGTTGTTTGGGAGTCTTTGTATAGGGGCTCGTATGCCTTCTCAAGTAGAGGTACATCGAGGCTATCATCATCATCATGATCAGATCCGCTTGGACTAAATGTGTCATGGATCAATGTATTTATACCATCATCTTCAATTGTGTTTTCTAGCGCATGATCGTCATCTTCCATGGGATCATTATCTTCACCTTGAATATTCGCACCCCCATGTTCCTCCATATCATGTACTTCCCTGGGGAGATCAACCTATATAAAATTGATTAACATAAATAAACCATGATCTTCAACTCATCATCAAGTGATTTCATATGTATATAAATTGTTAAAATGATATAATGAACAACTTACCAGTGGATGATAGTCATGCCCCCCTTCAATGTGACCATTCTCCCTACAATGTCTCTTAACTGTTTTGATTAGCAGTCTTCTACGGTTTAAGCCCTTACAAATTTTGCAGGGACAATAACATTTTCCATCACCTTTTCTTTTCAAGTTAGACCACAATCTAGCGATTGTCTCCCTATTTTGTTCTTCACTTATATTATCTGACATGATCATTCTTCGCAGGAAGCAAAAATTGGGCTATGAAAACTTCGGTCTACAACTTTCAGTGACTAAGCAAAATTGTCAAAAGTACACAAATCTTCTTAGACCTAGTTAAATCCTTTAATATTTTAAAAGTCTAGTTAAAATATACATTAGATTAAAAAATATACAATTTTCATGCCTGAGCGCGCGGCTACGACTAGTGCAATGGTCTTCTTGCTTAGCTCTAGAAGCTCTCTAGCAATCAAAACATATAAGCTACAAGGCCTAACAGCAATTTCAAAACATATAAGCTACAAGGCAAGACATATTACATGACATGGAAAAAGGATTAAAATATACATTAGATTAAAATATATACAATTTTCAAACCTGAGCGCACGGCTATAACTCGTGCAATGGTCTTCTTGCTTAGCTCTAGAAGCTCTCCAGCAATCAAAACATATAAGCTATTAGAATTCATTAACTTTCTGTAATTGGAAAACTCTATTTTATATTAGACCGTAAACTACTACTATTCTCTCCATAAGAACTAAGTACAAAATTCTTTCAAGTTCACATCCATGATTCCCTTTAGATTAAAATATACAGCAAAAATAAGCTAAAAGTCTAGTTAAAATATACATTAGATTAAAAAATATACAATTTTCAAACCTGAGCGCGCAGCTATAACTCGTGCAATGGTCTTCTTGCTTAGCTTTAGAAGCTCTCCAGCAATCAAAACATATAAGCTACAAGGCCTAATAGCAATTTCAAAACAAGGGTCATCAAAAGAACCAAAAACAATGTGTGCAAACAATACCTTGTGAAGTGGTATAGACAATTAGAAGATGCTACTGTGTGCTAGGGAACTTCTTAGAACTGTTGGTATATTCTTACAACTTGTTACACCTAGGATATTCTTCTCTGTAGATGCTACTGTGTGCCGTGGTCCAAACGGGCCCATAAATGTGGTTGAATAGCAATACATTCAAGTGGAAATTACACAAGGGACAGTCACTGTGAGATATCCTCATGTGTGACTGTCCTTGTCACAAATGAGGACATCTCACAGTGACTGTCCCTTGTGTAATTGCCACTTGAATGAGGTCAGTCACTGTAAAGACAACATGATAATGTACACATACAATGAGTGTACATTATCATGTTGTCTTTACAGTGGCTGCCCTCATGTTGTATATTCTTCTCTGTAGATGCTACTACGTGCTAGGGAACTTCTTAGAACTGTTGGTATATTCTTACAACTTGTTACACCTGGGATATTCTTCTCTGTAGATGCTACTGTGTGTCGTGGTCCAAACAGGCCCATAAATGTGGTTGAATAGCAATACATTCAAGTGGCAATTACACAAGGGACAGTCACTGTGAGATGTCCTCATGTGTGACTGTCCTTGTCACAAATGAGGACATCTCACAGTTACTGTCCCTTGTGTAATTAAGTATTGTGGGGAAGCATTCTAAATAACCAAAGCCGCTAACAATAAATTCAACACAGATATGTCCTCATTTCTGGGTATTTTAACTCTCTAACAGCTAAATACCAGATTAAATAATAATGACAAAAGAAAAATAAACCCAACGTACTCAGAAATTGTAGCTGTGATTTCGCGGAGGGAATCTCTCTCGGCGCTGTTGAAAACACAAATGACAACCCGCTTGATTTCGCGGAGGGAATCTCTCTCGGTGCTGTTCAAAACACAAATGACAACCCGCTTTGTTCAAAACACAAATGATAACCCGCTTGATTTCGTGGAGGGAATCTCTCTCGGCGCTGTTGAAAACACAAATGACAATGTTCCTTTTTTTTTTTGCACTTATCCCGACCAACATAAGGTCCATTTGTAATACAACATGATAATGTACACTTACAGTGAGTGTACATTATCATGTTGTCCTTAGAGTGACTATCCTCATTTGTTGAAGAAGAAAAGCATTAATGTGGCTGAATAGCAATACATTCAAGTGGCAATTACACAAGGGACAGTCACTATGAGATGTCCTCATTTGTGACTGTCCTTACAGTGAGTGTACATTATCATGGTGTCTTTAGAGTGACTGTCCTCATTTGTTGAAGAAGAAAGGCATTAATGTGGTTCAATAGCAATACATTCAAGTGGCAATTACACAAGGGACAATCACTGTGAGATGTCCTCATGTGTGACTATCCTTGTCACAAATGAGGACATCTCACAATGACTGTCCCTTCTGTAATTCAAGTGGCAATTACACAAGGGACAGTCACTGTGAGATGTCCTCATTTGTGACTGTCCTTACAACGAGTGTACATTATCATGTTGTCTTTAGAGTGACTGTCCTCATTTGTTGAAGAAGAAAAGCATTAATGTGGTTCAATAGCAATACATTCAAGTGGCAATTACACAAGGGACAATGTCATGAGCCGTGACATATTGAACTTAGTATAATAATAAAATGATTAGATGATATATAATAATCTATTATTAACGGTATATAACAATAATATATAATTATTATCAAAAGATAATAATAATATATAGTTAGCATAATAAGTAATATGTTAATTAAATAATATTAAAATATTAATAAATAATATAATTATGATTATAATTATAATATAAATTAATAATAAATAATTATTAATAAATTATATATATTATATTATAATAATATATTAAGTAATAATATTAAATCAATTATTGATATAATAATTTTAATATATAAATAATATTAATAAACCTCTCAATATAAAACAATATGTTATCACCATAATAATATTTATTATAATATTATTAATATTACTAACATCATTAATTATAATATTTAATAATAACAATAACATTAATAATAATAATAATAATAATAATAACGTTTAAAGCAATATCGAATATCTGTAATCGATATACATCTACATTAAACATCTGCATTATCTATCACGATGAGGAATGAAGAAGTGATACAACAATCACTAGTCATTACACATCGATACCATGAGAGGATGATTAATGAACCAAATACTATGAAGTCAAGATCAACATGATATGAATAAGGGATAGGTCGCTATGTGTTTCAGAAGATGTATTGATAAGCAAGAAGGATAACCATTCATATATTATAAATAATCATTAATTGCACAAGTTTAGACAATGACATATCTGATAAAGCAATATCAAACATGAAGACCCGCTAGCAAATATGCACCATCACTTCCTATGTTATCATGACAATAACATAAACTAGATTGAATTCTACTATCTATATCAATAGACACCACATAGGAGGATATCGACTAAAGGATTGAAAGATTATCGATTGTCTGAGATAAACCACATCTTGTAGAAACACAAAAGCATCAGTGATTATATCACAAGCTATTGATGAATGAGGCATCAGTCATGGATAATAAGTACAATGTATCCTTAAGTATTAACAGGAATGGAAGTCAATTTGAAGATCAAACTCCATTACCAGCAATCAACCAATAAATGGACAATTATCAGAAAATGATATCGACTTATATCAGAGTAGAAAGATTGGATATAATCATAACAATATGGGATAAGGCAAGAGTTAATATCGATTGACTAAATACTAATGATAGTTAGACCAAACTAATACAAACACAATGGATGTTAACTACTAGTTGCACTACCAATTAGGGAAGATTACCTTCATAAAAAGATTTGATATTGAGTCAATCTGGGAGTTATCTATGATCAGAAAATAATGAAATAATATTATGTGAACTGTCGGATTATGGAAAGGTGTGATTAACAAAGGGACATGGAGGAAGAAACAAGACACGTCTCATTCATAGCATCTCTTCATTTGTTAAAGACAATATAAGAATGCGTTCTCGTCAGTCACTCAAGGCATCATTAGAACTTTATTTACTTATCCATATTTGGATATACTCAATAGAGCATCTGCCTTTGGCAGTTTGGTTTCAAGTTTATCATTGCAGATCAGAGACAACACCATGATTGCATAGATAGAAAGGATAGTCAGAAACAGCATCAATATTTGAAGTTGCAAGCATATAATTCAGAATCTGAAATAGCAACATATCACTCATAGCGATATTACACATTTGCATAATTACATCATCATATCAGACACAGCAAATACATTGCTGTAAGCAATACTTATTGATTGTATATCGATATTGTTTATATCAGACATAGCATCATTATACTATCACTATAAGTGATAGGAAACATCATATTCATAGCATATTTCATATCATTATATCTGACAGTGCTATTAAACATATTGGTATCAATATCATCTTGCACACATATTGTGATTGAATCTGAAATAGCGGTTGATATCTTAAGTAACCTCCATTACTTAGTTTAATTGTAAGTATCTGATAGAGTAAGTCTGAGAAGTGGAGTAATTGTTCCTGTTTTCCAAGTTAGCCAAAAAGGGGACATTACAGAAAATCACTGTGAGATGTCCTCATGTGTGACTGTCCTTGTCACAAATGAGGACATCTCACAATGACTGTCCCTTGTGTAATTCAAGCGGCAATTACACAAGGGACAGTCACTGTGAGATGTCCTCATTTGTGACTGTCCTTACAGTGAGTGTACATTATCATGTTGTCTTTAGAGTGACTGTCCTCATTTGTTGAAGAAGAAAAGCATTAATGTGGTTCAATAGCAATACATTCAAGTGACAATTACACAAGGGACAATCACTGTGAGATGTCCTCATGTGTGACTATCCTTGTCACAAATGAGGACATCTCACAATGACTGTCCCTTATGTAATTCAAGCGGAAATTACACAAGGGACAATCACTGTGAGATGTCCTCATTTGTGACTGTCCTTACAGTGAGTGTACATTATCATGTTGTCTTTAGAGTGACTGTCCTCATTTGTTGAAGAAGAAAAGCATTAATGTGGTTCAATAGCAATACATTCAAGTGGCAATTACACAAGGGACAATCACTGTGAGATGTCCTCATGTGTGACTGTCCTTGTCACAAATGAGGACATCTCACAATGACTGTCCCTTGTGTAATTCAAGCAACAATTACACAAGGGACAGTCACTGTGAGATGTCCTCATTTGTGACTATCCTTACAGTGAGTGTACATTATCATGTTGTCTTTAGAGTGACTGTCCTCATTTGTTGAAGAAGAAAAGCATTAATGTGGTTCAATAGCAATACATTCAAGCGGCAATTACACAAGGGACAGTCACTGTGAGATGTCCTCATTTGTGACTGTCCTTACAGTGAGTGTACATTATCATGTTGTCTTTAGAGTGACTGTCCTCATTTGTTGAAGAAGAAAAGCATTAATGTGGTTCAATAGCAATACATTCAAGTGGCAATTACACAAGGGACAATCGATCACTGTGAGATGTCCTCATGTGTGACCTTTGTGAAGGCAAGTGCCAATTTGTACCCAAGTTACCAATATTGTGGAAAAAGTGGGAATGAAGCATTTAGGGGTCAAATTGGGCAAAGAAGTGTAGAAGTGGCCTATGTGAGGTCTAAATAGCCTAACTAAGTCATGGTTAGGGTCTTATGGTGTTTGAACAATAAGTTTTGAACCAAAATCCCAAAGGCTGTAACAAGTTGTCAATGTTGTCATTCACAACATTGACAACATTTGTGCAAGGGAGCATTTTCGAGTAAGATGGTTATGTAACTATATGAAACCATTGAATTAGGCATCAGATCAACTATAAGAGGCCTCCATCGATCTGTGCAAAAGGTTGGGGGGAAAAAAATTTGGAATTAAGAAGATTTGTAGAGTAACACGGTTTTAGTGAATTCTTGAGTTTTTTTGTTTCTTTGTTTTCAGTTGATTAATGGATTAGATAGCTCGCAGTGTCTATTGGAAAAGTTAGTACAAGTTGTTTTTTAATTCTGTGTTGTGTTTTTTTTGAGTTTTGAAGCATTCCAACTAGTTTGTTAATTCTTTTGTTAAGTACCCTATCATTGGTTTGAACCAAGCAGGTTGAACAAATGGAGTCTTAGCTCATCATTCCATTGTCAATTTTGTACGGGCTCTTGGAATGGGTGAGCAGACTCCATGTACTATATGTTTGGAAGGAGGGGCCCTGGGAAGCTCATTTTCTATGTTTGCAATGATGTCCTAGGTGAGTCAGTTGAGCACAGTTAGGGATGACAAATCATTACAAGAAGATTACAACAAGTTGAATGCATTGGTTGCTTCAACTAAAATCTCATGGAGAGGTAGACACACATCTAAAGAAGCCCCAAGTCAAATTAGAAGATTGGGTGAGTTTCTTTGGCTGCTAAGAAAATAAACTCTTAGTCAGACTGTCCAAGTTGTGTCAAAATACTTGTTTTCAGGCATGGCTGTAGCAGTTGGTGTACAAAAAATCTAGGAGGAGAAGACCTTAGATATCTTGGAGTTCTCAATAAAGGGCATCTGAATCCTAAGCCCTTTAGGTGGCTTAATATAAACAAAAAGGCTTGACAAAGGCCTAATTGCTAGCAGCCTATTTTTGGGTGCAATTGGCATGGTTTGATGAACCGGATTGAAGTACTGATGAAAAGTATAGGTGAAGGAGTAATATTGAAACCAATAGAGGTCCTAGTGGCCAGCCTCTCCATGGAGTAAAGTTCTAGTTGAATGTGTTTCAATTTGTGAAGACAAGACTAGGAGTGTCCTAGTAGCTAGATTGGTATTGAGCAGAGTTCGTTGTATTTCTTGTTGGTGTGCACTAGTTGAAGGAGCGGGATCTTGGGTAGAGATACCTAAAGAGTGTAGGGATAGTTAAGTACCCTATCAAGTCAAAACATTGGCCTAAAGAGACCCTAGTGAAGGATAGGGAGTGAGCAAGACAAAGTGTTACATCAATTAACAAGATCATTTTTTGGTAATTGTGTACATTATCATGTTGTCTTTACAGTGACTGTCCTCATTTGTTGAAGAAGAAAAGCATTAATGTGGTTCAATAGCAATACATTCAAGTGGAAATTACACAAGGGAATATCACTATGAGATGTCCTAAGTGTGACTGTCCTTGTCACAAATGAGGACATCTCACAGTGACTGTCCCTTGTGTAATTGCCACTTGAATGAGGACAGTCACTGTAAAGACAACATGATAATGTACACAAGTACCGTGAAGGTAGTCGCAAGTTAGGGCTGTTTCATTGCATACCCGAAACAATGAAGACATTACAGTCCACAAAACATTTGTGCTTGAAAGATGAACAAATAAAATTAAACTTCTAAATAACCAAAGCCGCTAACAATAAATTCAACATAGATATGTCCTCATTTCTGGGTATTTTAGCTCTCTAACAGCTGAATACCAGATTACATAATAATGACAAAAGAAAAATAAACCCAACGTACTCAGAAATTGTAGCTGTGATTTCGCGGAGGGAATCTCTCTTGGCGCTGTTGAAAACACAAATGACAACGTTCTTGTTTTTTTTGCCCTTATATCCCGATGTGATTTCGCAGAGGGTTACGGTGCTGTTGAAAACACAAATGACAACGTTCCTTTTTTTTTTTGCCCTTATATCCCGACAACATCGCAATTGCAAGTTAGGGCTGTTTCACTGCATACCCGAAACAATGAAGACGTTACGGTCCACAAAACATTTGTGCTTGAAAGATGAACAAATAAAATTAAACTTCTAAATAACCAAAGCCACTAACAATAAATTCAACATAGATATGTCCTCATTTCTGGGTATTTTAGCTCTCTAACAGCTGAATACCAGATTACATAATAATGACAAAAGAAAAATAAACCCAACGTACTCAGAAATTGTAGCTGTGATTTCGTGGAGGGTTACAGCGCTGTTGAAAACACAAATGACAACGTTCTTGTTTTTTTTGCCCTTATATCCCGATGTGATTTCGTGGAGGGTTACGGCGCTGTTGAAAACACAAATGACAACGTTCTTATTTTTTTTGCCCTTATATCCTGATGTGATTTCACAGAGGGTTACGGCGCTGTTGAAAACACAAATGACAACGTTCCTTTTTAATTTTGCGCTTATATCCCGACAACGTCGCAATTGCGACAGTGCCAAATGTATTGTCGTCGCAAATTGCAACGGTGTCGGGCTATATTTGAAAAAAAAAAGCCAAAACTGCATGACATTTGCCTGTCATCGCAAATTGCCATCGCAATTTCACCCCAAATGTATTAGTGCCCAATCTACTATCAATCACATGAATTAACATATAGTGTTTTCTTGGTTATTCCATTTGTTCCTTGATACATCAATTTGACCACACCCACTCCACTTCACGTGGATGTCTTTGAAATAAACTCCTAACTCTAATAAACTGACTGTAACTACTAACTAACCTTATAAAACAACAACAACTAAGAATGGTCGCTTGCCAACATCTGATGAATACAAGTTCCTTGAGAGATCAATGAATCAGGATGAGTGGACAAGGATGATGAGATGGGGGAAGTGGAGTTGAATCTTGATGAAAAGGAAGCTCGATCTTGTTGCAATTAGGAAGAAGAAGAAGATGCTTATCGTCGAACACAGATTGAAGAAGAGTACTACAGAGAGCATGCCTACAGTACTAAGGAAGTTTGACAAGAACAAGGAGTATGGCTTAAACAAAATGGGAAGACATCTTTCTAGCCTGGTCTGGGATCCTTCAACAATTAGCTTGATAATAAATGAAGCAAATGAGAGCTGAGCAATTAGCTTCCCAAGAAAAATCTCGTAAATGAATTGTGTGTACCCCAATTCATGTGCCTTCTGCGTGTACCTAAATGACATATTCAAAACAACAAGGGTAAATTTAGCCTTACCCTTGTTATTTCAAATATATCATTTGGGTACGCATAGAGGGCACATGAATTGGGGTACACATGGTTCATTTATGGGATTTTTCTTGGGAAGCTAATTGCTCATTTGTCATCTACATTATTATGAAGCTAATTGCCGAAGGATCCAGGCCCAAGCTAGAAAGATGTGCTCCCAAACACATAATAAACATGCACATAAACACGACAGCTGAGAAACATAAATGTAGATTTCACAGCAACTGAGAAACATAATTGTAGGCATCATGCTCACAATTTTTTGGAGACAACATAATTGAGTTGTATACCCAAGCGATGGAGAGCAACTTCTACACCTCCAATTCCAAGTTGACACTGTGGGATCCAAAGACCATAGATAAGGAATAAATTTAGAGAGCAGAGGAGGGCCATAACGACCAAAATAATATAGGATGAACCTTAAGTTAAATGAGGCAACTACAAACATTTTAATAGATTTTTATTATTAAATAATGAAATTTGCATATACTAGTGTTCTAAGCCCCCTCATTATATGATTTATTATTGTAAGCCCCCTCTAACTTACGCGTCTAGAAAATGAAACTACAACCTATTGGGATTGAGACAAACCTTATAGAACAACAACAGCTAGGAAGGATCGCTTGCCAACATCTGTTGAATACATCTGTTGGAGGACCTTGTATTCATGAGCTATAGATGTATTCAATAGATGTTGGCAAGCGATCCTTCCTAGTTGTTGTTGTTCTATAATGTTTG
>BSBK01001912.1:30000-218941 GCA_027943335.1 Chamaecyparis obtusa
TTGACAAAGAAAAGTCAAATATATTACACTTTTACAAGTTCATGCACCTCTTCATGAATTATCGATCAAAACAACCAATAAGAACCATACCTAAAATTTCATGTTGAATCTTAGACACATCATCACATAATCTAGAATACTCAAATCTTGGCAAACTGATCTTCCTTCACTGATTAAGGATCTAACCGACTGTTCTTCACTATTATTTCCTTCTTTACTGTCTGAAATTCAGAATCCTGTAATTTTGTCCACCGATCACCAATCTTGATGTAATTGCAGTAGAAATCCAATAATATCATCAAGATCACACACATCCAGTTGCAACACCTAATTCCATTCATGTGTGACATACCTATCAAATCTTTTTGTCTTTGTTCCTTTATTGCTAAACCAATTCTTCGTCTTCACTACACTGAGTATAACTTCCATAAAATTCATCATAGATATACACGATCATAGATATATAATTATAAACAATTCTAGAGCCTATGTGCCAAATCACACACCACAATTCATAATATAGTTCTCAATTTATCTTCTCCATCATTGCTTGGTACACTAAGAAGATAGTCATCAACCTAAGTTGACATCAATGTAAACACCATAAATGAAAAAATAGAATCAATTGATCAACATACTTACTCATCTCATTTGTAACAATTATGCCAACACACTTCCTCACTAGTTGTGGGTACATGGTATAGGGATAAGCATTCATGTCTTGAAAAGACCCCTTTTGTGTCAATCCTAGGTATTCTTCTCATGCAACTAGTATGTATACAATGTATGAAGTCATGTAAAATTTGGGATTGACCTTCACATTCTATAGTTTCTCATCGAGGTTGCCACTTATGATAGTTCACTAGTCAACCCTATCCTTCCTACCCTGGATTCTTTGAATAATGAAAATAATGGACATTGTTCTAGTTGCCTAGCAGTCGACAATCCCAAAATTATGCTTAAGAGAGTAACACAATTCCTCATGTCATCATCAAGATATCCATGATGCATGTTCATCCTTTCCAATTTTCCTTCTTTTCGAGGACTCATCAAATAATCTCTATTCATAAGGTTGCAAATACTTTCAATGTTCTCATCCTAGTACCTTTGTCCTCTCCTTGGAGATGGGATAGTAGTTGTATGAAATAGGGATGTGGAAGACTTATTGTATGATATATGACTAGATGTCCAATACTATGTCCCCATTCCTATTCTTCACAACCTTTATCTGGTATATAGTTATCTACAAGAGTCATGATGAGATCAGGCAACAAGATAAACACAAGGTTCCCTATAGCATTGACCAAACTAGAAAGAATCATAGTTGTGCAATCAGATGATCTACCATTAAGGTCTGCAACATGTCTTAGGAAGGAGGCCTAGTCCATGTGTCCAACGTTAATATCTGTAATCTCACTATGGAGATTACCCATCTTGGAGGGAGGGACTTAGCCCTTGTACTCGTACCTCATGGCGCACATATTTCTGCATTCACAAAAGATGATTGTTAGGAACATTTTATTGAAAACTAGAAAGTAATCTAAAGAAAATAAGTCTATCATGTAAGAAAACTACATCTAACCCTAAAAGAAAGCCTAGAAAACCCTAAAATTGATTAAAAACTAGTTGAGACATAGGAAAATACCCTCGAATGCATTTTTTGACTCACAAGGATTCGCAATCCAAAACACCCATCATTGTGCGAAACTATGAGAAAATCATGGTTTTGAAGGCCTAGCCCTTTTTGAGGGATCAAAGTTTCGGACACACGATTCCTTTCGGGGTTTCAGAGTCCAAGAACTCTGATCTCTTGAAGTGGAGAGGTAATCAATCTGGGAGTTAATCAATGAAGCGAGGAGGGGTTAGAGTGTCAAAGCTCGTAATCCCCTTCGATGTTTTGAAGTTTGAAAAATCAGATATCCTAATGAGGGGAGTGCGAAGAATCAAATGTTTTAGGGCCATTAGGTTGCGAATGCCTGATAAATAGGGCTTTGCTAAAAATTTAAAAGATATAAAACAACAAAAACCCTAAAGTAATAAACAAACAAACAACAACAACAACAAAAACCTAAACAAGAATGAAACCAAATAAAAAACCCAAAAATACTAACCAAAGGAAACAAGAAGACCTAACAATGACAAAACCCTAAACCAGAAAAAAAAAAAAAAAAGCAGAACGTAACCCTACCTTGAAGGCCACAGGCGAGATTGAAAGATCTACAACGAAAAATGGAATCACTAAGATCAATGACAAAATGATTACTGGTTGATAGATGAAACGAAAAAAATAGGGTTGTCGAAAGCTGAAAGTGGGAAAAAATACCAAGAGTCAAAGTTGTAGAGGAAATTAAGTCCTCTTTTCTCGCTATATAGGCACCTTATCGGGGTGACATCACAATCAGGCTTTTGGAGGAACTGGTACACATCAGAGTGCAAAACTCTGAAGATTCTCCCCCCTTTTCCTATGCCTTAGATGCTATAGAGGCAAGGGGCTTTCAAAGCATCTAGATGTATCAGAGTCATTGGAATCTAACACTTTGAAAGTCTAAAAGGACTCTAAAAATAGACCAACTCCTAAAACAAAAAAAGAAAAGAAAAGAAACCCAAAATGGGGAAACAAACAATACAAGAGGGGAAGGAAAAATATAATTTTGGAAACCTACACCCAACTATAGGGAGCACTTGGGGTCTGCAATCTGACTCACCAGATGCCTAACTAGTTTACCCATAAGGGTCCCACGAAAAAAAAAACTAAAACAAAAAAAGAAGAAGGGAGGTCCCCATTAGGCTAAGGAGCCAAAATGAGGTGTGTGTTTTGGAACCACAACAAGCCATGGTTTGGCCACCTTAACTACCGTTATCTTGAACAACTATGTCAACAACAAATGGTTAAGGGTTTACCAAAGGTTAAGTTTTCTAAAGGAATTTGTGAAGGTTGTGCACTTGGCAAACATCCAGAAGAAAAATTTGACAAAAGAAAATCATGAAGGACAAAACAAGTCTTAGAACTTGTTCAGAGTGATGTTTCAGGGGCTTTTCTCCTTCAATATTTTAAAAAATCAAGATATGTTCTCACTTTAATTGATGATTTCTCAAGATTCACATGAGTCTACTGGAATTATTTGAATCTTTTCAAGATTTCAAAGCTCTATCTAAAAAGCAATCAGGAAAAGTCATAAAAATACTTTGAACAGATAATGGAAGAGATTATGTCAACAACCATTTTGAATAGTTTTGCATAACAGATGGGATAGATCTACAATGCACAGTTCCATATTCCTTCCAACAAAATGGTGTTGTTGAATGTAAAAATAGATCTTTAAAAGAGATGGAAAATTGTACAATGCATTCTAAGGGCCTCACACCATCACACTGTGTTGAAGCAATCAATTGTGCATGTTACATTCAGAATAGAGTTCCTCATAAAGCCTTGAAGGGTATCACTCCCTTTGAATCTTGGAAAGGATGGAAACCTATAGTTGAGCATTTTAGAGTCTTTGGGTCTCCATCTATGGCACACATTCCAAAATAAGAACGCAAGGCTATGGATCCACAAGCCCAACCTTACATTTTGTTGGATATCCAGATGGTGTAAAAGGTTGTTGCCTGCTCCACCATACCACACATGAGTTTTTTATTGAGAAAAGTATTAAGTTTCAAGAAACACCTCTTGAAACTATACTTGACACTTCTTGACTTGATGTGGACTCTTTTGATCCTAATTATAGTATCGATGATTCAAATGATTCAAAACATAAATCTATACCAGAGTCTTCTTCTTCTTGCAGTTCCTACATTGATAATAGTGATGAAGAATCATCTTCATCTAGTTTAGGGATTCCATTAGTGGTTGATATTTTTGCATCACCCATACATCACACTCTACTAGGGGCAGATATTGAGGTACAAGATTCAACATATGACAAACCAGATTTTCAGCCCAGGGGCCACAAGCCTTCTTTTCTACATTTTCTGATCCATGAATATTTAGAGAGGCATCAAGTATACGTGAGTGGGATATTGTTAGGGATGAAGAATATGATTCCTTGATTTGAAATCACCCTTGGGATTTGAATTCACTTCCAAAGGGAAGGAAGTTAGTTTGGTGTAGATGGATATATCGAGCTAAATTTGTAGAAGATGGTTCAATTGATAAGTATAAAGAGCACTTGGTTTAAAAAAAAATTCACAAGTTGAGGGCATTGAATATACATAAACCTTTGCACCAGTGGCTAAGATGACATCTATTAGATTCACACTTTCTATAGTTGTAACACATGGATGGGTTGTACATTAGATGGATATGAAGAGTGTTTTTCTTCATGGAGATCTTGAGGAGGATATCTATATGGAACAACCACAAAGATTTGTTCATGATTCATCCTTAATTTATAAACTAAGGAAATCTATCTATGGTCTCAAACAAGCCCCTAGGGCTTGGTATGCCAAGATGGATACTTATCTTCTATCTTCTAGATTCACTAGATGCCATGCATGTCCTAATGTGTATCTTTTGTGATAGGATGATTCTTTTTTTATACTGGTACTTTATGTTGATGATCTTTTGATTACTAGGAGTGTACTTCATCTATCATTGTAGTAGTGAAGTCAACACTTCAAGAAATATTCGACGTGACAGACTTGGGTTTATTGTATTACTTCATTGGTATTGATATTTCACAATCAGATTTAGGGATCACACTTACTCAACCCAAGTACACTCTTGATTTACTTTCACAATTTCACATGACTACTTGTAGAATAACTCCAACTCCTTTTCTATATAGATTCAAGCTTGAAACTTATTGCACTTCACCTTTGGTTGATACTACATTGTATCGACAACTTGTTGGTAGTCTCATTTACTTGACTCATACTAGGCCAGACATATCATATGCAGTTGGTATGGTTTCCAGATTTATGTAGGAGCCTCATGATTGCATTGGAAAGTGCAGCTACGAGGATTATTCACTATCTTCACGGTGCACTTAGGTTTGGGATGCATTATAGAGTTGGTTATTCTATTGACTTGGTTGGTTTTACATATTCAAATTGGGCTTGTGATATTGAGTGTCACAAGTCTACTTTAGGTTACAAATTTTCTCTTAGTTCATGTCCTATTAGTTGGTCTAGCAAGAAGTAGAATGCTATTGTTATATCTTCCACAGAAGAAGAGTACAAAGAGGTAGTCAACGCAGCTACTGAGGCCATATGGCTTCAATGTATTCTTTCTAAGTTTGGTATTCCTTTCAGGCGACCTACAATTATCTATTGTGATAACCAAAGTACTATTTAGATATGTAGGAATCTGGTTCATCATCAACGAACCAAGCACATAGAGATTCATATGTATTATATTTGAGATTCGATTCATGGATAGATCATTGAATTAGGCTTTTGCCAATCTTTAGAGCAAGTTCATGGCATATTCACCAAACCCTTTGCAAAGAGAAAGTTCATTCATCTATGAGCTCTTCTTGGTCTGTAGTCTACATTAGTAGCATCATCCTTTTTTGGGAAAGATTTCTAGTCTTCTATTCTTTTTTCCTCTCTTTTGGAGGATAGGTTTTTCCCAATGGGCTTTCTATCTTTTTCTTCTTTGTGAGAGATTGCATTCTACATGGGTACCTCGTCAAGTTTTATAGCTAGGACTCATTTTTCATTTTACTCACCTTAGCTATGCTGAAAAGGGAGGGTGTTAGTGTACTTTATATTCCATATAGGCTTTTAAGCCTAGCTAGGTAACTTGACACATCGCCTCATGATGTGCCCAGGTTATTGAGAGGTTGTGAGTGGTGTCAAATAATATTTGACACATCTTCCTTATTTCTTAGTTAGTTTTTCCACCACTCCAGTTATTTTCTTCTTTCATGGTTGCACTTTCACCTATA
This sequence comes from Chamaecyparis obtusa, assembly GCA_027943335.1. NCBI lineage: Eukaryota > Viridiplantae > Streptophyta > Pinopsida > Cupressales > Cupressaceae > Chamaecyparis > Chamaecyparis obtusa. Next base: position 35,892 of record BSBK01001912.1, read on the forward strand.
TGTACTCTCTTCATTTACATTATGTAGTATGAGATTTTTGTTGATATTTGTGCTTGCGTTCTAACTTTTAGATCTTGGTTATTCATTTCACTTCAAAGGTTGGGATAAGATCACATCATTGGTGAAAAGCTAGAAATTTTTTTACACATTTGCAAATTACTAAAATATAAGTGAAATTAGTTTTGATTGCTTCACAAATTTGGCGAACACAACCAAAAGAAAGCCACATAAAAATTTGTAATTAAAAAAATATAACCCTTTAACTTAAACGATAGAAAATTAGAATTAAATGAAAATTTACAATTAATAAATTACATTATGACTTCGAGTCCCTATAAGTGTTCAAACAAATTTTAAAATCATACACAATGTTGTAATTTTTTTATGAATTATTCTCGAACTTCACATACTAAAGGTAACGTGGAAAAACTAATTCCTACATATTTTCAATTATTTGTTAAATTACATTATTCTTCTAAAATATTAATAAAAGGGGAAGCATACTAGTAATAGTTATAGCTAACTTTGCATACCCACTAATCTAAATGATATATCAGATTGTGATGTTTTTTGTTGTTGTTGTCTCCATATATGACTTATATGCATACACCTATTGTTCTAGCTTCTAGGTAGCAAAGACACAAGTTGTGGGATCTATGTGTGCAAAAGTCAAAAAGGGGTCATTTCAAAGTGTTGCTCAATGTGTACTTAAAGATGCATTAATAAATGTGCACTATAGCTACCTCAAATTTTGTCAATACTTATACACAAATATCATGGAAGTAGTTCAAAAATTGTGAATACTTGTACAAATATCTTTGTAGTCATTTAAAAATTTACTATTCATTGTACAAGTAGATGGCAATTAGTACATGATATATTTATTTACCAACTTATGCACAAATGTCACAAAAGTCCTTCATAAATTGTCAATACTTATGCACAAATATCTTTATAGTTATTAAAAAATTTACTATTGATTGTACAAGTAGATGGCTATTAATACATGATATATTTATTGATAAATTTTAATTATTATTTTTTAGTTTCTTTAAAATTAATAGTTGAAAAATTAGGTAAGCAAAGAATGATAAAAAAGTGAAACATGGAAGATAATTGAAAATTGAAAAAAGAAAAGGAAAATGTTAAAGTTCACTTTATAAAACTGAAATTTTGGAGTCCTGATCCAAAACATAAAAACTTGCGAACCTCTCTTGTACTCACTTAAATCTTTTGATCTCCATAGTTGCTTTGTAATAATAGTTTCCGGTTTTCAGGCGTTATAGTATATTGTTGCTATGTTTAGTGTCTCAAGCTGGCTATACATTCTCTGGTTTATTACAGCTATAGATGTAATTAGTATAATTTTTGTTTTGACAGCTAAATGTTTCAGCTGTATTGCTTTGTATTGCTACTCTTGATCTTCTCTTTTCTCGAAAGTCCATTTTTTAAGACAGTTATTCTATTCTTTGTAATCCTATTACATTGTTCAATATTAAAAAACTCTACAAACACTTTGGTAAAATATAAAAGAAAATATACTTGCTTTACCTAGTGATTTACACATATAAATTACAAAGTACATTTGTGTTTCCAATTCCAAAAGTTTGCATCCTCATAACTTGCATTGAACTGAAACTTTACACTGAGAGTACCATTAAAGCATTCAGAATAGAGAAACTTGATCACATATGAGGGACCATTACAGCCATGAATAGAGAATGTGGAAACATAGACAAGGCATGTGAACTGTACGGCAGTACTTAACAACAATGTGGTCCCATGAAACTTGTAAAGTACAACAAAAAAAAGCACTGAATTCATTGAAAAAGCTTTACAAACTTTCAAGCAAATGTTTTATGTAATCTTTGGCAGAATGTTCCTTGCTTATGCAAAGATGCATGAATGTGGAATCATAGTCAAGAATAGACAAGAGTGAACTGCTTTGACAATGATACGTGGTCTGATGGAACGTTCGAAGCATTTATGCCAAGCCAAGCTTTACTCTGGATTTGTTAAAATGGTTTTATAAACTTCCAACCATTTATGCCAGGCCAAGTTCCTCTCTGTATCAGTGTTCTACTTCCATTTGCCAGGAATGCAAATTATCATTGATTAATTAGCAGGTTAAAAGATAGACTTTGTAGCTTCCTATCATCCTCTCTTTGACTCAAAATTAGAGCTTTGAAACTGATTATATATGCCCATTAAGGCATAAAAGGTAGAGGAAGTTGTTCTTGAATATTATAGATCTGCAAATGCAAATTATGGACATATAAGCATAACATGTGAACATGCCTCAAAGGAATGTGTTATCACGGGTTATAAAGGATTTAGAAACTTTCAAACAAATACAAGTGTGAATGTGAAGTCAGATCCGTCAACTTCGCCAGCATTCTTCTTGCTTGTACCCATATGGAGAAGCATAAAAGGCCATGCAAACTGTTTTAGATAAAACAAAATGTTGTTCCATAGAAAGAAAAGAAGAAATACAGTAGGTAAATCATTTAAAACAAAATGTCACAAAGTTACGTAGTCTCAATGAGCAATAAGTGTTAGGATAAGCACAAAAATGGAATTGGTGAGAAGGCTTTTTTAACTTTTAAACAATTGTATTGGAAGTGATAAAACCAAGTTTCACAACCTCTCTAAACATCCTTTCAATTGATATCAAGTACACAACTCAAGAATAAGAGATATTTGTCAAATGCTTCATTTGAAAACATACTAGATTCATTAGGAAGACAATAATTTTTTTACAAATTTCAATGAAAACCTTAGTGGTCATCAAAAGAAGCTCACAAAAAAACTAGAGAAGATTCTCCAATTTTACTTACGAGGCTTTTGAAGGAGTTTAGCTATGAACATGGACAACTACAAGAATTGTAGAACAAACTTGAAACTTGTCTACCAAGGAAAGAAGCTTTGTTATCTAGTATGCAAACTTCTTTGTAGTTATGGAGAGAATAGCACACCTAACACCATCAGAGAAGCCTAGAAAGAAAAGGGAATACTCATAAATAACACCATTAGAGAAGCTTGGAAAGCAAAGGGAAGACCCATAAATATGAATATTGCATTGCCAACACGGTCAATCCACTTCCAACCAAAGACTTGGAGCTAATGAGGTATAGGTAAGAATAGATTGACACTAGCATTGAGTCATGTGTCACTGAATACATAATCCCAATGCCTAGTAGAAGAAATCCAAACATTTGAGATTTTCTTTAAATCCTTCTCCTCTTCGATAAGAGTGAGGAAGGAATTGTCAATAAAGTTCTCATCAACAAGTTGGGCAAAAGAATCAGGAAAAAGAACAAGATGCCTATAATTTGTTAAAATGGCTTTATAAAATGGAATGAAAAGCTTGTAGGTAACATGTCCTCTCTAACTCAACCCAAAGAGATTTGTAAAACTCATGTACTAAAACCCATCATATACCAAGGAGATTTTTCATTGGTCATTGTGCTTATGACCTTAAGATCTGCAATGGAGAGTAATTGATGACAAAAAAAATCTTTGAGCTGAAGAAAGCCACACTCACTCAAGAGAATGTCTCAAGTAATGAAAACCTTCTCATAATTCTTGCTAAATTCCTTGAGAATATATGAAACCTCCACAAGCATTTACTAATTGTCCTTGTTTCTTTTTTATGTCATAGGAAGTGAGTTGAGCTTTGAGGGCCTTAAAAATTCCTTCAAAGCCCTATCACATTATTTAAGCAATTAATTTTGGCTCTAACTTGGGCAACTAAAATGATTATTTTTTATTTAATTCTATTATTTTAAATCCATCACATGAACTTGCAAAGAAAGAGAGAAGTAGTTGATAGCAATCGCCTACATTGAATGGTGGATATCCAAGGTGGTATCCTCATATGAGTGCCTCCTAAAAAAAGGCCAATAAGTGACCATAAATGTAGACGAAATGAGTCATGTTTTGAATATCTCTATTCCACCATGACACAATCCACCCAATTGGTTGAGTATCCTAGTATAATTTAATATCCAAGTCATTCTAATACAATCTAATATTTTTTCTTGTATTAATTGCTAAATTATTATGGGCTTTATGGAAAGCTAGAAATGAGCATATGTATTAGGGTACTAGAGAGTGCTTGTACTAGCTCTTTAAGAACTCTCATATTCCACTATATTGTTGTGTAGGTAAAGCTCATGATGGAAATATCCAAAGAAAAGTATCAAAAACTACTCAAAGATGGAATATTGACTATCAACAAAGAAATGTTGATGTATGAAAGATATAGGCCCTATAATAAGGCTGAAAATTTTCGATACATTCAAAGCTATCTACATTTCAAAGGAAGTACAATAAGACTCATTATTTTGATGTTTTTGAGAAGGACCTCAACTTTTGGAGAGATCCAAGATTCCACATCAATCAAGGAGAAGATATTACCATTGAAGCAATATAATCCAATGAGGACATATCAACAATTTATCCACCCTAGAATGAGTTGACCTCATTAAGTGAAAGTAGGAATTTCTAACATACTACCAGTTGACTATCTACTCCTTTGTGAAGCTTGTATGGAGTCCTCTGTGTAGTCAAAATTATTTTGTAAAAGTTAAATCATTATACAATATGGTTATGTAGTATAAGTCTACACCAATTATACTTAACGCTAAGTCTAATTTTGATACTTTTTTATTGTAATTGATCTGATTATTCATAAAAGGAACTAAATCAGCATATAGCCAATTTTGCATTACTCGTAATCTATTAGATTAGACCATGTGTGATCCCATAATGGTTTACTAGGAAATATCTTATAGCCTTGCTTAGATATGTACTTATTTTAATGATATATGATCTCTAATATAAAAGAAAGAGCAGGTCTATGTGATTTACTTCAATTTTTTAATTTTATTTGGCTCCACTAAGTTTCTTCCAATGATCCATTGAAACAAGGAAGAATTATTAGATCTACATCAAAATTCCCTCCTTCATGTTGATGAGGAATTGGTATTGGAAAACCAACTAAAATTGGGCACCAAAAATGTACATAGGAATGTAAAATCAACATTAGGTGAATAGGTGCATGAGCAACTAAAACAAAGGTGTGCACCATGACACATATGCATGAGGTAAGAATCCACACTATTCATTTTATGGGGCCCTCTAATGAAGGGGGAAATCTAGGTTTTTTTTTGTAAGTTTGTTGATTCATGTGATCATGTATCTCACACTAAATCCCTGCCATATGAGTATTCTTTGCAATCCTCCAAATAAATGAAAAAACAAATGTGAATGTTATGGAAATAAAAGACATGTAAAAAGAAGATTGCACTCATCATCGAAGTGATGAAATGAAATAAATCAATCTCAATCATAGTATTTTCTTACCTAATCATCTAATTTTGGCAAATGAAAAAACTATAATATAGTCTCACTTAAACATCTTACGAGATATCATCATTTAGCGATAAGCAATGTAGTCACATGGCTTGCATTGAGACCTCATCTCTCATATCACTTGTTGTTACATATTCCAATGTTGACTCATCCATGAGTTTCAATAATTATTTGCAAGTTACGCGCACCAAGATGGTGTGCAAAAAGAGGGTATAAGTGGCCACTTTTTTGTTTCCTTTCTGAAATTAGGTAAACTTGAACTTCAAAGAGAACTTTGAGGGCCATGCACTCAAAATTATAAGATGTGTAAAGAATAAGAATTGTAGTACTATGAATCTAGTTTCTAAACTACTAGATTTAGAAAAAATACTAAATTCACAGTACTACAATTCTTATTTTTTACACATCTTATAATTTTGAGTGCATGACCCTCAAAGCTCTCTTTGAAGTTTAGGTTTACTTGATTTTAGGAAAAAAAAGAGGCCACTTATACCCCCCTTTTCGCACACCATCTTAGTGCACTTACCCTACAAATTATTATGAAACTATTCTTGATTTTTTCAAAAAAACATAACATAGTTGTTTATGTGCGCTTCACAAAAGATATAAATAGAATTAGTATTTTGAAAAACTATTTGATAGGATGATAGGTAAGAGTGAGGTCTAAAAGTTGTGTATTTTTTCTAATTTTTTGTTGAGTATTTTTTTTAATAATTTTTTGAAGTGACCACATTCTAAAACTTTGGCACATGTTTGTGTATTGGACATACATTGCATCAAAATAATTGAAAATATAATTTTTTTTAAAAAGTGTATATAATCAAGTGTAGAACAATAATATGTAATTTGTTTTGAATTTGGTTAAGTAGATCAAAAGTTATTAAAAAAATGGAAGACATATGTTTGTGAGGGCTATTAAGACATTGGTAAAGAAAATCAAAGTTTACTATGCTAATGGTGTCCAAAAATAGAAAAAAAAATTATATGGTTAGAAAGATGAGAAGACGTGTGTTTATGGTGGTAATTTTAGAGATACCCTCTTGATCATTTGTAAACCTAATGATGACGAAGTTGAGAAATCATCGTGGAAGATAAGAAAATGTGTAAAAGGAAAAAAATGGAGGGAAAATGAGCTTGCAAGTCTTATGATCACTTTCCAAGCCTCTTACCAAGCTATAATGCGTATAGGTTCCTATGTTGCAAATAACCTACACGAGTTAAGAAAAAAGAAAAAGTACAACTCCAAGTTCTACATAACCCGTGAGGGTTATGTAGAACCAAAAGCATCATTTTTAGTTCTTAGGAACCCGCACGGGTTATGAAAATATAAAAATATAAGCTTATAAACTTAACATACACAACATATATATAGTAACATATATAATGTGTGTGTGTGTGTGTACATGCATCTCTCTCTCTCTCTCTCTCTCTCTCTCTCTCTCACACACACACACACACACACACACACATTTTTTAGCATTAGAAATGATCTTAACCCATGTGTTGAAAAAATACATATAGTTCATAATCGGTGCGGGTTTATGAAGAACTTTTTTTAGTTCATAATTTGCACGGGTTATGAAGAGCTTTAATTTTTTTTATTTTTTTATAGGCTCGGCATGACTCAGTTTTTGCAAGCCTAAATATTTTGAATTTCAAATAACCCACACGGGTTTTGTTAAATTTTGAGTTTTTTTCTTCATGTGGCCACTTTTTTGACCAGCAACTTGGTGCACTTACCTTGCACTAGGACATTGCTATTATTATTTTTAGATCCACCATAGTGGGATGTATATCTATTGAACATCACAATTTTGTTTGTAGAGCCCCACCTCATTAATTTGAATGACATCATTTAGGATATTGTTCTTTCATTTAATGATAGTTACATCAACATTATTCTCACTCTAGTGCCATCTTTGGATATTTCTCTTGCCTCGCTTGGAGAAACTTCTCTCATGAACTATTGTGCAGATATTGATGAGTTGACTTGTGTAATTCAACTGTCGTCTATGTTGACACCATTTAAAGAAGTATCAAATTCACATTAACTATTATCACCATATATACATACATTATACTTGTTTCTAAATCTTATATGATACCTGATCTATATTATCATCATATGTCATAGTCTAGAATTGTCTTGGAGATTATATAGCATCATCCCAAGCCACCATGAACATCATTTTAGTCTTTGGATCATGTGCAAAATTTAGAGACCTTAATATTGCTTTCTACATCTTCCTATTAGGAACGAGAAACCATCATTCACACTTTTGTGGTGTTGTTTCTTCCCAAGGGGAGAAATGGTGTTCAACATTTGTGGATCATCTCCAACGTCTAGTGTTGAACATCTACCAATGTTGCATGCATCATCTTTAGGGGAGGCTGCATGGTTTCTCTTCTCTTATTAGTCTTGGGGGGAAGGTTATCTTTGGGTGGTCCCACAAAAGTGAGTCCCACTTTTGGGGATGAACGAATTTTGGTTGGGCCAAAAAAATCAATTTTTAAAGTATTTGTATGAAGTAGGGGTCTTCGTACGAAGACAAACCACCTCTTCGCACGAAGACCCCTAATGTAGGGTACTTCGCGAAAAGGGATGATGAGGTCTTCGCACAAAGACCCCCTTCACACAAACACCCCTTAGGCTAGATTTACTACAAATTTCTAGTGGAGGGGTGTCATTTTCACATTTACTATTCACGAAGAGCAGTAGACCCTAGTGTTGGAGTGAACCCCTTGACAACTTCGTGACGACCTTGTTGACTTCGTCCTCCTTGCCTTCTATTCCACCTCCTTCGACTGTCGTATATTCTAAGCACACGCATTTTTCTTTTTTTTCTTTTTTATTATAAATTATACATGTATATAAATTATTTTAATTCATTTTTTAATTTTCAAATAGTTATTTCATTTTCAGTAATTTTAATTTTAAAAAATTAGGTTTAAGTTACAAAATTATGTTAGTAAATGTTTAGAAATACTAGAAAAATGTTAGAAAATACTAGAAATGCTAGAAAATACTAGAAAATGCTAGAAAACACTACAAGCTGTTAAAAATACTAGAAAATGCTAGAAAATACTATAAAATGTTAGAAAATTCTAGATTTTTAGTAATCTTATTGCTTGTTTTTAAATTATTTTTAATTAGTAATGTTAAAATGTTAGTTTTAAATTATTTTTATTAGAAAATTTAAGAAAAAATTAAGAAAATTTAGAAAATTTTAAAACCTTAGGAAAATTTACAAAAACTTGAAACTTTAGGAAATGTTAGAAAATTTTGAAACCTTTGAAAAAATTAGAAAATGTTAGAAAATTTTAAAACTTTGTCTCTCCCCATGTGCCCATTACGACTCTCTAACCAAACTCCTTAATACTCTATTCACACCCTCTTAAGACTCTCTCTCTCTCCCTGTCTATTAAGACTTTATTTATTTCTCATGCTACTATTTGACATTAATTAAGACTCTCTGACCAAACCCCTTAAGACACCCCCCACCCCCTTAAAAATCTCATCGCACTTTTTAACTCTCTCTCTCTCTCTCTCTCTCTCTCTCTCTCTCCAAGGATTCCCTCTCCTTGACCCTCATTACTTGATCACTCTCTCTAGGACTCTCTCTCCCCATCCCTTATGACTCTCCTCTTAGGCCACTCTCACCTCACCTCTCTCTCTCTCTATATATATATATATATATATATATCACACATGCATAATTTACAAACACGTGCATACCTTTTATCTCCCAAAATTCTCTATGTGGTACAACTTGAGTCATTCGTGATAATGTGCCATCCTCGTTTGATGTGAAATGTGTCCTGCACCATTCAACAACATTATGTGCATTTTTTATACAAACTCCCTTATAATTTATTTGATACTTTCGTAGAGCACGTTTGATGCAAGCTCCAACACCATCATGTTCACCTTTTCCATGTCCACTCTCAAAGAAACTCCAGACATGTGGTATGTTTTCATTACGATGATATCTACATAGCGCATAAAATGGTCTGGATGATTTGAATTGTGTAGCACATCCATCTGACCAAACATTATGTTTATCAATTTTTATGTGCCTTTCTTTCAAATTTTCAAAAACCATCTTGAAGCAGTGTTCTACATAATGAATGTCATGCTCTTTATCATCACTTATATAAAAATGATATTCCTTCTTGATGAATCATGCTTCAAATGTGCTCTGAATACCATCTAAATCTAACTATATGCATGTCGATAACACACATGTACCATAATAGTAATCTTCTCTGAAAGACAGTATTATAATTGAACCGCCTTTTGATGAACAAATGAATAGTTTTCTGCGAAATCAACAACTAATAGAATAGTTCCAAGTGGAAAATTGTCTCTCAATGTTTGGAATTGTTGTGCTTGCGACTTTGCAAAAAAAGCATGATGAATGTAGGGTTGAATCAATTTTTTAAATTTGTCCATAAATGCTCCAGTAGTTAGTTCCTCTTCAACATATTCTAATCTTTTGGATTATTTCCCAAATTTTGTTTCATCCTTTACATATTTGTAACTCTTGCAATTTACCATCTTTGTTACATCAATAATTTCATTTTTCAAAGGAAAAAGAGCCAAATCAGCACATGTTCCACATATTCCTTTTATGCAATTGATTTGACAAACTACATCTTCTCTTTTGTCACATAAAATGGACGAGATGAATTCACTTCATCTAGTAGGAGGAGCATATTCAAAACCATAAGTATCTTCTACAAACTTTTGAAAAACCTGATAGTGGAGATCAAATTCAATATGATAACGACAACAAGTTTCAAACACTTTGTTTTTCCTAACATAATATGGCTTCAATCTTTCAAATAATGTTTTCCCAATCTTTATATTAGGATTTGAACTACAAAATGACACATACATTTCATGTTGTGTTGTGTCCAACCAATGTTTTGTATGATATTCATATTGATTAGCTTCATTTCTATGTCTGATAACATCTCTACTGTTTGATGAAGGATGAGTATTATCATTCCAAAATAATGTGACCAAATTTTTGATTCCCTCATCAATCCTATCAGAATGAGGATCTCTACACATGATTTCCCAATTTCCTTCCAAGGTGCTATCATCCAAAAGCATTCTCCTCTTAACATATGATATTGTTTTCCTACTAAAACCAATCCAAGATGAAACTGAAGATATTTGTATATTTCAGGGCATAGTGTTACCTAAAATAGATGTCAACATAACTCTTCTTGTAATGGTCTTATCTTTAGTTCGAGATCGCTTCCCTACCTGGTTCAAACCTTTCCTAAGATTTTCAATCATATCAGTTTGCATGTCAACAAACTTTCTCTTTTTTGATCTTGTGTCTATACCCAATAATTTTAATGCCTCTTCCAACTTTTTGTTTATAAGAACAACTGAAAGCAATTGGGCTTGTTCAAGTGTTTCAAAATTATCAAATTTAGCCAATATTTATCCTGCTATCGTATTCATTGACCTCTTCTTAGCAAGACTTAAAGGTTGAACATTAGCAAATGATCTCAATTTCTCTACATCCATTGTAAGTAAATGATCTAAGTTTCAATAATTAATATTTCTCTTTATAGTTTGAGCTAGATCTATAAGTTCATCCATACCAGTAGGAGCACGTGATCGTGAACCTTCTCCAACATAAATTTCTTGAGTTTCCATAGGGAGTGATCCTGACCCTTCTTCAACGTGCATTTCTTCAACTTGGCTTGACCCTCCTACTTGAGCTTCTCCTTCACCTTAACCATGTTGATTGCGAGCTACATGCACACAAATGAATCAAATTAGAGAAAAATATAGCATAGGTCCATAAATTCAGGCATGCAAAATTAGAGATAGATAAGTTCATACTTTCTTTGGTTTTATAATAATATGTCAATATAGCTTCACGATTTCTTTGTTTGGTACTAGGTGACCTTTTTCTTGCAGATTTACTGTCTTCCCTTCTTGTTTCCCATTTCTTCTCTCCCAAAAAATGTCTTCTAAAAATTTGGCAATAGTAATTCTCCTCTTAAAAAAAACATCTTTGATAAAAACACCAATAGCAATTCTCCTCCAAAAAATGCCTTTGATAAAAACACGAATAACAATTCTCCTCCAAAAAAATGCTTTTCAAAAAATCAAAGCAATAGTAAAAAGTGCAAATTAATTTGATTGCAATTATGTGAAAAATGAAAAAAAAAACATTTTATTTTATACCATGCCAATTTTTTTTTACCATAATTAGTTGACCCACTTCAGGCAAAGTAGGTCAAGTAAAAGTCCGACGGGGCTTGTTCCTGTCGAATTTTTCCCAAGGGGTCTTCGTGTGAAGGGGGTCTTCGCACAAAGACCCCAAACTTGAATTTTTTTTTCAGGATGTAAAAAAACAAAACAAAAAAGATGTCTTTCAAGGCCTAAAACAAAGACCAAAAAATATGATGTTTTGAAATAAAAAATGTCAAACAATGCTACTTTGAGTAAGCTTTCTAACTACTATAATTTTAATACATATTGAGTTCATTATTACTTTCAAAATTAACTTTAATTAAACATAGGTTGTTTGGTCATTCAACAACCTGTCTCTTTGATGCTTTGGGAAAAATAGTAACTTACAAATTTTTTTATGAGAAATATATAGGAAAAACGTATTTGTGTTACCTTTCTATCAAAAAAAGAAAAAATGAATTTCGATATATATAGGTCAAGTTAGAGTGATCCAAAAGAAGCTATGTCTAAATTACAATTACTCTCACTTTAGAACTTAATAAAGTTTTAAATATTGAACCAAAATGAATGAAACCAATTCCATCCATTAGATATTAAAGTGCTAATGAACAATAATTGTTGAACCAATAATCAGTGGCTATAGTGGAAAACATAACCTCAAAATAATTACATCATTATCATTTTTGAAAAAAATGTTATTCTAATCCAAGTGACAGTCACTACTTAAAAACGTCGATTTTACACACAAACCACTTTTCGAAGGAGAAAGAAAAATGGATTCAAATCAATTTTAATTTTTTTTAAAAAAATATATTTAGAAACTAGAAAGAAAATTCTAAAAGACTCTAGTTTATATCATCTTCAAATTCCTAATAGTTTTGTGACAATAGGTGTTTGAAAGTGAAGTTTTTTTTAGAATGTTAATCTCAGTGTCAAAGCTGGTCAAAAAGTGAGACACACTATTGTGGGACCACCCCTTTACATGGATTATTTTCTTGATCAAGTTTTTTGGGGGTCATGTGACTTCTCTTCTCTCTCATAAGGGGGGAACATTCTTGTACATTGTGCTAGAATTAATCCTTGGGAGTCATCATGAGTCCTTTTCTCTTTATCTTCTTTTACTTATATATTTAATTGCATTTGCACCATTTCTCTTCTAGAGAGGGCATTATTCCAATTATATTTTCTCCTTTCCTCTATGACGTAAGACTAAGCATCATGCATATATCACTCCCTAAGTTACAATTAATGCAGAACACTAGTGTAAATAAGGTCATCATACAACTAGTTAACCAATCATTTTCATAGGATTAACCCATTCACACTTAGATTAAGTTTACCAAAAAAAAAAAATCATGATTTTGTCTCACTTCATATCATTGAGACATGTGTCCTTATCACTTGAGACACCTAGTAGATACATATTTGACACTTACTCACACACTTGTCAAGTGAGCTCAGAAGTGTTCCTTATTTAGAGAATTAGTTAGTTGTTTAGTCATACCATCCTACCTCTTCGTCCTTTCTTATATATGAAAGGTTGATGATTGTATTATACCCTCTTCATTTGTATACAAAAGCCATATTATTGTGCTCCATTTTTCACTTGAAGTTTATCAATTCATTATTTTAGATCGTGGTTAATTCCAACAAAAACAACATATCCATACCATTTCTAACTTATTTTTATTTCTACCTTGATGAGATATTCTAATACAATTATATGTTGACAAGTATCATTTCCCTATTTTCACTATTTTTTGAGCATTTTCTAGTATTCCAACCCTTATTCACACTTTCATAGATTTGCTCTTTATTTCAAAATTATCTCCATCTCATATTGATTTATGCCACTCCAACTTGTTATCCATCATAATCTCAAATCCACAAGAAAATATAATTTGTCCTATTCAACAAATCAATTACAAGTTTTTCCTACCATCTTTTTTGTAGAATCTTCTAGTGACATATTGTTTATACTTCTTAACATTATCATCTATTGAAGGGGTCACAAATTCTATTCTTGCTTAGGTCTCTCATATCACTATTGCCCACTAAGTAATTTCAATTTAGATGACTACCTCCTCCCTTATCTAACCCTTTGTTTCGCTCTATCTTTAGTTGATCACTTTCACTTTCACGTTCACTTCATTGTAAAAGCAACCATCTTTAGAAGTTGTTTGCATTTTTGTTGACTATATTCTTTCATATCAAACAATTTCACAACATTCTCATTATAAAGATCCAATTTTTGATTTCTTCTATTAAATTGAGCATAACAATATGATTTCATTGTAACTAAAAAATGAGGGGTTGAATCCAACATGCCCATATAACTCAAGATCATCTTTGTTTATTCTTAATACTTTGAAAATATTCTTTTACCTTTTACTGGCGGGCTCATTTGGTTGCTGGGATTAACTTGGAATTGGAAAATGAGAATTAGCATTTAGCCAATTCTCCTCAGAAGCTGGAATTAGAATCGAGGCATGGAATTGGAATTGAGAATTTAATTTTGAGAAAGGAAACGAATTCTTGTTTTCTAATTCCAAGTCAATTCCAACAACCAAACAGGCCTTACTGGTATGGGATTAGATTGCATGCTTGTGGAGAAAATTTTCTTTCTTATATTCTTTGAGGATGATGGACAAAGTAACAATCTAAGTCATACAATTTAGAAACTTGGACCCTACTCCACCTCATCAACATTTAATAGGTGAAAAGAAAAGCGAATGCACAGTTGTACATCCCAACAAATCCCTAAATACCCCTTCACACTGCACGATGTGTGTGGTACTATGAATTCTAAACCAGAAATGACAGATCAAGATCTAATGCTCATTATCAGCGTGCTACTATTAAGAGAAAACATGTCCACATTCATACAGCTAAATGCTGTCCACATACAACCATTTGTAGTAAAAATCTTAAATACTTTTTACTTATTGTAATCTACTTGTTATATTTATACTTGAATCTGTCCCATAAAGACAAAACAATACGTAATGCAGATGTTCGAGGAAAGTGGTCCAGTCAAGAATTGAATGCTCAGTGCTGTCAAACTATGTGGGCACAGTACAGACTAACATAAAATAAAGCAAAGAAAAGGACATGGCAACGAATTGATACTGTACACAACTGAGAAAAAAATGGCATCAATTCCTAGTTTTGGGGAAATTAAGCTCACTGCTCTCAGCTTATCAGAAAAGACTCCCATAGCTCTCCAACTTCTCCGACTCTGGTTACTAAGTTATTATCACTGGTTTAATGTCTACCAACTTTTGAAGTTGAATGGATTGAGGGCAGAAAATTTCTAGAATTTGAGATAACAGTTTGAAATGCTTTTGGATGTGCTTGTCTGTATTATTTTTTATGATGGAAAAGTTAAATGGTTAAATCTACAAACATTTTAAATTGAATGGGTTGGAAAGAATTTGTTAATATCCTAAATTTTAGCCAGCAGAATATATATGAATATATGTAATGTGTAAAAGTAAAATGTAGATATCAGTGTTTTGAATTTCAATTGTGTATTTTCCTATTTATTATTGGAATAAAAGAAGAAATTTTTTTAACCGTATTAAATATCAAATACTGAAAATTCTTACTCGTTATTAATAATTAATTTTTTAACAAATCAGATAAAAAACAATTTAATATTTCTAAAATATCTGTCTTAATTGTTACTTAAACTTAATAAACACCAAACACTGAAAATTATATATAAAAACTTCCAAACTCATCCTTTTCACATTTTAAAATTGTCCTTATGATGAAAACTCAACATATTCCTTAGACAAGTACAAATCAAAGACCAATCACAAAGATTTTATAGGTGGCGGCTATCCTCCTGACCACAAATGAATTTTTTTTTTTTTCAAATCTGCAAAAATGTAGAGTTTTTTCTTGAAATTTGTTGGTTGTTTTCGATTCAGAATATGCAGATGAAGAAAAACAGATCCTGAAATTTTTGTAAAAATCTGCTGTGAGAAAAATCTTCAATCTCATATATTCAATATATGCAACAGTCAGATGACACATTTCTGGGCGTCAAAATATCATAAAAAATTGTCCTCTTACCTTTGACTTTAAACTCTTTGATATTTAAAAAGAACCGTTCCACATTTTGAAAAAAAAAAACCAGTAGAAAAAATAGGCAAATCTACCTACCCAACTACAAAGCACAAGACCAAAACTGTAGTCCGATCCACATATCTTCCAATGGAGATAAGGTTACATTGCTTGCTAATCACATGTTCAGCCATTAATTTCAGTATTTATTTACTTTTAACAACATTTGTGGCTCTTATTCGTTCTGACAAATTAGACCTTTTTCCTATTTAATCTACACTTTCCGAGGTATCGATTTTCCAGAAGCTTTTCCTCAGTTCGATGGCTATTTCTTATTTATAGCTGCAGAGCAATTAGATAGATGGTGGTGACTATAAATCAAGGTCTTATAGGTGTTTCAGGGATTGGGATCTGTACCCATTATCTTCAAAAAAACAAAAACAGAAAAATTCCTCTCTTTCTCAGTCTGTTTTCCTGACCATGAGGATTCAGTGCGATGTGTGCGAGCACAAGCCCGCTGCGGTCATATGCAGCGCAGATGAAGCGGCTTTGTGTGCAGAATGTGATGTTAAAGTGCACCAGGCTAACAAGCTTGCAAGCAAGCACAAGCGCCTGCCGCTCATGGCCTCCAATTCTAAGCTTTGTCGCTGTGACATATGCCAGGTAAGGTCTCTAACCCTAGGACTTGAGGAAATCGAATTAATTGAATTGGGGTTTCTCAGGAAGTTTTGGATTTGCTGCAGTTGAATTTTTTTTACCAGTTTGATAATGGAAAAGTACTGTTTAATGGGTGTACCTAAGGCTGTGAGATTAAGCTCAGCAAAATTTGTGTTGCAAAGAATCTCAGATTGATAAAATGGGCCAGTAAAAGGGAAGTGCAATTTGTAGGGGGTGTGGTTTGTTTTTTGGAGGGGGGTCGTGTTATTAAAATAATTAGGATTTGCTATTGGTAGGAGATTGTTTTGGCTTTGATTCATGAGTTTTCATCCAAATTTTTTTGGGGAATTTTTCATAATGGATAATGGAACTTGATTAAAAACGTTGGTAATAAAATCTCAGTCAAATCTAGAAACATTTTGTACTAAGAACTAATTTTATTTTCTTTTAGAACAAAGTTTTGTGATTGAATACTCGAGTTAAGGTTTCAGATGTGAGTTTGGATCTTCCATCTTTTTCTCATGATAATTTTTTTTAAAACGGTTTGGTCCTTTGATGATTATTGATCTAGTTTATAACGTGGATACGGGCATCTTTGTGTTCATCTTCCATCTTTTTCTCATGATAATTTCTTTTAAAACGGTTTGGTCTTTTGATGATTATTGATCTAGTTTATAACGTGGATACGGGCATCTTTGTGTTCTACTCTATACCTAAATTTTCCGGGGTGTCCATTGAAGTATTGTGGTGGTTTCTTTCTAGTTCTTGCAGGTTTTCACTACTTTTCTGATCCATCTTTGCATATGGGTATTTTAATACTTTGTTTATACTTATTCTACTTTGGGTATTTTATTACTCTGTTAATACTTCTTATTCTATTTTGGGTATTTTAATGCCTTTCATTGTGTTCAACTCCTGTATTCCTGTTCTAGGATGTTCACTTTCCCTGTCTCTCTTTTCTTCAATTGCGAAGTCCTACCTCTGTATTAAAAATGCCCTTCTATCCTTACTGCCCTTAACCTATATGATGCCTCTCAATCTGTTGCGCACTTGAAGTCCATAACAGATATATTTAAAATGTGTCATCTGAATCTTATGTACCTGCTGGTTTCACATTTTAAAGTACCCAAGAGTCATAAACATCAAAGCTTTTTATTTAGCTTTTGCCCTTCAAGCCAATGGATTTAAACCTTTGCAGTGGGACCAACCAGCTTCCAGAACACCTATCCCTTTACTGGGATGTACTCTGTTGAATACAAACTATGATACATTCATGTTGCTTTGGCTTTGAAATGCAAAATAATAAGTTTAGATCTATAGTGTAAAAGCTATTTGAATTATCTATCCATAATTTCAGGTGTTAACTCAATTTAGAGGTTTTATGATTTTGCTTGACCAGAGGGATTGTTTTGGGGGGTAACCCAATTCGTTTAAATTTTAATTTTTTAATGTAAGTTGTTTTCGATTCCGTCTGAGATGTTGTGCAGGACAAGACAGCTTTTGTATTTTGTTTGGAAGATCGAGCGATGCTATGCCGGGACTGTGACGAATCCGTTCACTCTCCGGACTCTCTAGCGGCGAAACACCAGCGGTTTCTGGCCACCGGAATTAGGGTTGCTCTGAGCGCTGATATTCCCTCCCATTGCGAGAATGAAGAATCTACGGCTCCGATTGCACCAAATTCTGCTGTTTCTGCCCCGGTGTCAACCGTGTCGGCGCTCAAGAAATCGGGAGGTACAGCTCATCAGAATTACGTGGAACCTTGCTGGAGCGTGGACGATCTCCTACCGCTCTCGGATTTCGATTCCAAGGTGAAGTTCTTTTAGGGTTTCTTTTGGCAATTCAAGAAAATTTTGATATTATTTAAAAATGATTTTTATAATATTTTAAAACACTCTATAGTAGTTGAACTTGAGAATATCTCCATTTGTTGGAATGAGAAGTACAAATTTTGCTGATATAAAAACAAAATTTCCATCTCATCATTTGTTTCCAGAGGCTTTGAAGTTAGTGATTTTTTAAATATTTTTTTGTCTATTTAAACATCTAATCAAGATTTTTTAGTCTATTCAAATACTTTAATCAAGATTCAAAGTAAAAATTCATAATTTAGAAGGAAAAAGAGATATAGTAAGGGATGCTTTGAGTTTCAGTGGGTGAGGTGCTTTAAATTTTTCTGTTTCTGACATTACATATTTATCTGTTTACTGACTTTCTATAAGTCCCATAGACTAGTTAAAGTCATGAACATCATTAAAAATATTTATTCTTTCCTTCCATAATTTTTTTGCCAATATTTTGCATCTTAAACATGATTTCTACTAATTTATTTTCTGGTACAGGGAGACCAGGGCAGCCTGGGAGATTTTGATTGGAACATTGCTGATATGACATTCTTCGGCGAAGAAAATGATAGCCTTGCACAAGTTCCACAGCTGTCCAGTGGATCCCATCCCAGTGCCATGAATATAATGTGTGGAAAAGCAGGTGGAAAGTCCAGTGCTTCTTCAAACAAAGGGAAATCTAAGACCACTCAAATCTCCCAAGTTCCTGATTATGATGAAGCTTGTTTCATAGTTCCAGACATTGGAATGCTGGACACAGGATGCCTCAATCCACTTCCCTCTAAGCGCATGAGGCGTTCTTCCTTCCAGATGTATCAGTATGAATAGGTTTGCTGCCCTGCATGCAACTTCAGTTTTTGATCTTTGGGCATAGGCATTGTTCTCACAAGTAAAATGACCCACCTGATTGCAAATTGGATTTCTGGGTACTAAATTTTGTAAGTAAATAAGTATATGAATAGATGGCATGCTCTAGGCTCTAGGGCAATACTAATTGCTGGGCCTGTACATTAAAAGGCGTAAGATAAGAGTTAAAAGGTGTCTGCGTTTCCATTTCAAGAGAATCCCTGAAGAAAAGTCTTAGGAACATAATGTATCACTTGTCATCATGTCAAATAATTTGGTACATTTACACCTACAATAGGCCTGCTTTAGCTGTATGGCAGGACACATGTTCTAGGTTATTACGAGTGTATGTAATTAATGATCAAATATTATATAATATGACTTGTGTTGTTTACTTGTGGTTTTAAATGATGACTGAGCCAATCAGTTGCATGCATCGACTTTGGGTTTAAGTAGAGTGAGCTCTTTGCCGAAAAAGATGAAACCTCTATAGGTCAATCTTTATGGTTCATAATATCATAATACTGAGTTTGGTAATATTTCTGAATTTGATTGTATTATTTTATTTTTATCAATTATGATAGATCATTTATCAATATTTTTAAATTTGATTTTTTTAAAGTTGATTCTTCATTAGTATCTGAGCGTGATGACTAATATTATCTAAACTTGCCATAAATGCTGAGATGACTAATATTATCTAAACTTGTCATCATACTGCAGGATCTATTTACTAAAAAAAATAAAAATCATGCATCTAAAATTAAACATAGCTCCGAAATTAAAATTAAATACCCTTCTTTTCGTTGATACTGGATCAAAGCACCAGACTAGAAGCATCCAGCGAAGTCACAGCTGACAAAACAGAAGAGCAGAACAAAATACAGCAGCTCACACTGGGGTGATCGACTGTTGACAGGCTACAGCAGCAGAGCTTCGAGCTTAAAAACAGTTACACAAATATCATCTTCAACAGAAAGACAACAAAAGGTCAATGATAAAGCAAATCACACAAACGAAAAGCTGAAACACTAGATCCCTAAATCCATTGGTCACAAACCAGTCTATCTTAATTATTAGCTGCCTGGTTATTATTGTATTCAAAATCCTGCACTTTTCAATTGATTTATAGTTCTTGACAAATAAACCAATGATCTGTGTTAAATTTATCCACCGACGTGAAATATTTGTTGCTGTAATCTCAAAACAAATATTCAATGGTTAAAATATTTGACATCTTATTCTCGCCATCACGGAGGAGTAATTACATTTACTAGTGCATCTTACGCAGCAGGTTTTACTGAATTCAATGTTACATTTATGCCAATATTTGTCATTGAAGAGAGAGGATGTTCATAGTCATACCATAGAGTCGGTGAATCAGAGAATGATCGCCACCAGTGTCCAGTATCCAAAAGCTGTTTCTATAGACAAAGTCAAAAGATATATCTGCTTCTTGGGCTGGATTGTCAAATTTGAGAATTGATATTTTCGATGTTTGTGTTCAAAATATGAAATTGGAATATGTGATTTGTAAATTCCTATTTACTGCCAAAATCAACATTTGAATCTTCCATCCAAATATGTGGAATTGGAAAATCAATCCAGTTCCACTTAAATGGTAATTGGGTAAAAAAAAATTTATAATATTTTGAAATCCATATGCAAACAACATTTTCCATCTTCTCATTATGAATTCCAGGTGAACCAAACAGTTCCAGCTATATTCTAAAAATCATTTTTCAGATTTAAAACTTCTAGAAATGTCAAATACTAGAATTTGACAATTCCAGTGATATTTAATAATTGTGTTGAATAAATTGAATTAAAATAAATAGAATAAGATTAATAATTTTCATTATAAAAATAGATACATAGTGTCTAAGTCTTGTTGACATTAATGTTAAGTGAATGCTTTTAGTCAAAGTGCCAAGTCTAGTTGGAGGGTGTGATGGCAAAAGGAGTGTCTAAGTCTTGTTGACATTAATGTTAAGTGAATGCTTTTAGTCAAAGTGCCAAGTCTAGTTGGAGGGTGTGATGGCAAAAGGAGTGCCAACATATGGGAATCATACTAATTTGAATTCTAATCGCCACATGGAATCTGGTAGTTGCAATGAATATGGGTGGGCTTGACCTTATGAAATATGGAATACTTCACATTTATGAGAGAAAAAGGGAAGTTGCTGATGGGTAGTAAAGATGATTAGATAGGAAGAGATCAAAATGGTAGTTTGAAGTAAGTTTATTTTGGTTAATACAAGAGTTCATAAAAATTTACACACAAATATTTGTACAACCAAAACAGACAAGCTTAATATAAAAAACAAAGAATAGATGATTCAACATTCTTCTTGATTTTGTAGATCTCAAGGGCTGTGAATATATTGGTTACATCTAACAACAACAAAAATATCAGCATGAATTGAGAGATTAGGTAAATATGCTCCTCTAGATATTTTCTTGTTTTTTCCCCTTCTTTGCTGATCATCCTAATGTATTATAAGTTTAAAATTATTATTAGTAAAAAATTTGATTGAGTATTAATGGTGGATAGGTGAGAGAGAATGTAAGAATAATGTGGGAGGTTGAAAATAATGTAGTTGGTTAAAATAATGCATGTTGTGAATAATTGTTTACCATTTCAACTAACATATGATATCAAATTAATCATATAATTTATTTACCATTTCAACATGTATCTTTCTTTCTTTATCATGAAATGTTTTATTTATTTATTACTTTTTATTTAATATTATGCTATTGTTGGAAGACTCCAAAAATTGATATTTAATACATATAAGATATATAACAATTGACATTCAATATGGAAAAGATATGTCTAGTTAGATTAGATTGGTGTGGGGTTCTCTTTATCACATCTTATCAATATTCTTGTCATTTAATAAAGATCATAACTTGTATAAAAATAAAATAATTATTATTTTTGTCATATAGTAAAAATCATTAAGTATAAAAATAGAATAATTATTTTGCCTCAAGAAAAACTTTTTGGGCAGTGATAGTTTAAAGAACCAGCTAATAGGCAATGAAAAAATAAAATTTTCAAGAAATAGTTAGCAATTGCACCTTGACGATAGTTACACCAATAGGAGGATATGCCATGCGTAATATTTCCTTGGTGTGCAATGGGTACGCCGTAGTTATGTACAAGATTATTGAAAAAATGTTCTTGATAATCAGTTTGTTATGTCATTGTCAGTAAGTATAAAACTTGAGTGGTCTACATGTCCTTCAAAGATATTGTATTCATTCAATATTTTGGTGAATATAATAGTTGAAAACCATTCTACACAAAGACACTCAAATTAATGAAGATCTTTGCAAACTTGGAGCACTCAATTTCGGCTCTGATACCAGGTTGAAAAACAAAGCATAGAGCAGAAACCCACAAAATGAGCTCTGTTATTGTATTGCCAATTTATCTAATTTATAGAGAAATACATAATAAATTATATATCTACTGTGGATGAGAGTTATGAGCATATTTATGACAGACAAGTTTA
Source organism: Chamaecyparis obtusa (assembly GCA_027943335.1). NCBI lineage: Eukaryota > Viridiplantae > Streptophyta > Pinopsida > Cupressales > Cupressaceae > Chamaecyparis > Chamaecyparis obtusa. Next base: position 58,433 of record BSBK01001912.1, read on the forward strand.
ATGGACGGTGGAAGATGGTTGGTTCATGTTCAGTGGTCGCATATGGAACATGTGTGGAAATTCTTCATAGTCTATGTTGACAATTTGTTGTTGAGAATTAATTTACTTTTCAGAAATCCCCCCATAAATTAATCATCAAATTGTTTTTAGATATCCACCCATAATCTAAAAAATATGGGCCCAAACTTCAAGTCTTCATAGGTACCAATTTACAATCACTTATCAAATTTTGCATAGTACTTCCCCTTGTCATAATCACTTTGGGTTTTCTTGGCTTACCCCTAACGAATACAAATTTGAAACAATTTCTTGAGTCACCACAAACTATGCACTCAAGTGGTTTTGGCTCACAAAAAACCTCGCACTCAAATAGTTTCAAGATTACAATGAACTCTCAACAAGTGGTTTTGGATTACCACAAACCAAGAACACACATGGTTCTTGTTATCAGTATTTTACTCATCTTTGGAAGCCTAGTTACTAAGTGAGACCACTGCACCCTAGTTTGAATTATTAGCGGTCTTTCTTAAAATTTGTGTTCATTTCATTGTAAAAGTACATGAAAGAGAAAAGGAAATACCTAAGAATTACATGTGCATGTACCAATGTTAAGTATGCTATACAAAAAGGAAAAGGGACTGAGAAGAGCATTTATCCAGCTCACATAGGCCATGAGCATAGCCATTATCATAATTGAATAAATAAGTGCAGACATATGTATATATAATGAGCATGAATACAGGGGTACTAGACATTGCCTGGTAATGGTGTTTGGATTCAGTCCTGTCTAGAGAGCTCCTATGGTCCAACACCTATAAGAAGAGAGGAGGAGATATGGGTTAGATCCAATGGATCTAAACAATGCAAGGTACTACAGTATTCACAAAGATGCACATATGCACTCAGTCATACACCTCTGAGAAGGGTTGTGCTCAAGGCATGTGTATCAAGGAGGCTCCAAAAATAAAAGAAATACCATATTTTCACTGACGTGTTTGTTCCATGTGCAGATACAGGAGAAGCTGACTCAATAATAATCCAAGGGTGTTGAGATCTAGATGAATGCCTTTGACCTGTGATGCAATCGATGCCAGGAAAACCTCAAATTTCCTTGGCAGTGGCTACATCATAGGCTAAGAACACCCACGATCACCAAGGCAATAGTTGGATAAAGCAGTATCAGTGGGACATTAAAAAATCATAAAGACAAATCATGTGAAGCATGGTCAAAGCACTGGCAAAGGGAGGGCTTGTAGAGCACATGCAATCAAGTCAAAACAGAGAATATGAGCATCAAAATTTAGAAGGAAGCTGTAAGTAACAGAGTAACTACGGTAACAGAGAGATTTGAGTCTCATGCAATAGAGAAGACTTAGACTAAGCATGCGGTCAAATAAAGGATAGTAGTAGTGGTGAATTCTAAACAATGGTGCCATCATAGCAATACTAGTTCATAAGATCGTGGGTCTTTAGAGGTACACATGACAACCAACAGTGAGCATCCTAAGGGGCATACATCAACATGTCAAAATAAAGGTATTCAATCTACATGGTTCTATTTCAATATGCTATAGCATGAGTGTGTTTAAATCTGCATCTTAAGGCCAAGAAGATGTAAAACAATGGAGATAATAGCACAACATGACATCTCAACACAAGCAGATGGCACCAATATAAAAATAGCATTGATATCTCATAAACAAATGTAACAGCTATGTTGAACAGGTAGATGCATAATGCCATCAAAGCCACCGACCAGTAAGCTCGGCCCCAGGTTTGAATGGAAAATATTGTCAAGAGATAATTCAATACTTCATACTCACGGCCTATGCAAGAATTAAACATCCAACATAATAGTGGATATGAGATTAGTAATGCAAATAAATCAAGTACCATATTGATTGATCACAGGACAAGCATTTCAATAATGCTGTAAAAGCAAATGCCAAAAATGAAACACAATGCAGTGAACTCCAGTAATCCTGGGCTATACATAGTGAGAAGACAGTGAGTAGCATGACACAGAAAGACAAGAGATGTAGCACAAGTTTTGCGGGCCATAAACATCAACAGTATGATGCCTCATCTCACAAAACATTGAACATTGAAGTAATATAGATTCATGGGCCGACATCATTGCAAAGCATGAATACTACCAGCAATAAGCACACAACAAGATACCAGTAAAGATAGTAGCATTGCCACAAAACACATCAATATAGGGTATCATTAAAAGCAGGTATGGCAGTTCATTATGCCTAGGCTCCAAGCACACAAACAACGACAAAACAAAGAAAATAGTAATTAAGTTATGTCATCAAATACATCAACATCAAGCAACAACATCATACGTTAATGACCTTGCTCGATCACAGTCTAACCAAGCATAGTATGGCATTTTATAAAAACAAAGATCCCAAATCACGGGTCACATGGAAGTTAGATAAAAAATAGCAAGTAAAATGCATATGCTCAAATTCAATGGCTCGTGTCCATTGATTGAAACATCAATACATTAAACAAGGGTTCACGGGCCCCATGAAGGTTCAAGTGACAACAGGGATGAAGACACAAGGTGAACGCATAAGAATTTGTGCTATGCCACTACAAGCAAGGGCACGACATGAAGAAATAGATATGGTAGCATGCCCACATATATAGAATGGAATTAAAAAATGACATGGTGTTGTAGCTCTCGGCCCTAACAATGAATGATCAATGCAACAACACCCTTGTCAAAATATAAACAATGCAACAAGTACGAGCCAAGCATAATGCCCCAAATCTTTCACAGGGAATGACATTAAGCAGAAAACAATGTGCTATCATTTGTGTTGTGCCCTCGAGATCCAGAGAAGCTGAGACACATTACAGCAACCAGCATCATACTCAAAGTTCACACCAGTCACAATGATTACAATTGCATTTGTAATGCGAATCAAACATGCAGCAAGCTAATAAGGAAGTTGTGCCTTAGGAGACATACAGTGCCTTCAATTAAACTCAGAGGTGATGGAGATGCCGTGAGTACAATAAGACACAATGCTTCAACAATACAGAAGGAAAAGCATAGTGCCATGAAATAATAGTTCTTACAAACATCATGACGCCCAAGATTGCCCAAGGCCCCAAGCATAATGACAATGAATGCAGTATACCATGCCCTAGCTCGTGAGCCTTAAAGGCTAAACAGAAGCATGAGGCTTCACATTTTATCCAGGCAATGAAGAATAGATAATAGTAAAACAATACCAAATGCAGAACATGATGCCAGTCAGGCTAAATGCAATGAAGCAGAAATACAAGATGCTCGAGATGTTTGCAGTATAGAGGAAGTATAACACATCATGCCAGCAAATGCATGGAATAAAGCTTAATATAAAAGACATCGATAGCAATGAAATCAAATACAGAAGAGAAAGACAGGCCAAATCAAATGCCTACCTCAAAATGCTAATGCCATGAAGCTCAAAACATAGCTGTTTCTAAATCTCAATTCGGAGAATCAAATGTAGAGATGGAAACTTTCCAAGTGCCAGGGAATGATGAGTCTGTCGCCAGTAGACTTTCCTCATCCTCGATGAGGGTTTTGGGAAAGCATTTCTTACTGATGTTGTGACATATGTGTAAAGGATAGGAACAAATTTCAAAGCATGGTGAGGATTTTATTTGGGGACAATTTCCTAAGGCCATTATTTTGGAGTTAAATTTAATGCTAGGATTATGTTTGAAAGGGGGGCCCTATTTTTTAGGGGATATAAGCATATGCATGGGTTTATTTGGTAATTATTACATATGTTCTCTCACTTATGTGATTGAGAGCTATTTATTAATTTAGTGGTAACATTTAGAGTCATAGGGGTAAATATTTTAAATGAAAGTCATTGCAAGCATGTTATTGTAAATTCTGACAATGGTATTTTATAAACCATTGTCAGGATACTATTCTTAGTGCATGACTTAGAGTGGACAGGGTAGTTTGTTTGACCATCTTTTTTAGGCATCCCACTTTTTCTGCTACCCCTAAAAAATCGAGAATCTGACATCCAAGTTTATGAGGCAGCCTCATGGGTCTATTTTGAGATCTTTTCCATTGATAAGTAGGAGATATTTTCCACAACAAGTCAAATTGTGATATTGCTATCAAGATTCAACTGTGTGGTTTTTTGATTCAAACTCATTGACCCATGTTTCATGAGAAGTGGTTCACACGAACCCATCTCTCATGAGAATGAATGGAACAGTTAACACTCATTGGATCTAGGTGATGCTTATAGAGGTGAAGCACTGGGACTTCCCGAGAGGTCACCCATCCCACTACTACTCCAGCTTGAGCGTGCTTAACTACGGAGTTTTGTCCATGGTTAAACCCACTCTGCTTGCAACTCCATTTAAAAAACATTCACCAAGTGTTGTGCCTTATGAACCACTCATTAGAAAGCCCCTTAAGCTCATCAATTGATAAGTAGGAGATATTTTCCACAGCAAGTCAAATTGTGATATTGCTATCAGGATTCAACTATGCAATTTTTTGAGTCAAACTCATTGACCCATGTTTCATGAGTAGTCGTTCACATGAACCCATCTCTCATGAGAATGAATGGAGTAGTTAGCACTCATTGGATCTAGGTGATGCTCACAGAGGTGAAACACTGGGACTTCCTAAGAGGTCACCCATCCCAGTACTACTTCGGCTTGAGCGCGCTTAACTACGGAGTTTCCTCCATGGTTAAACCCAGTTTGCTTGCAACCCCATTTGCAATACCTTCACCAAGTGTTGTGCCTTATGAACCACTCATTAGAAAGCCCCTTAAGCTCATTAATTGATAAGTAGGAGATATTTTCCACAGCACGTCAAATTGTGATATTGCTATCAGGATTCAACTATGTAGTTTTTTGAGTCAAACTCATTGACCTATGTTTCATGAGTAGTGGTTCACATGAACCCATCTCTCATGAGAATGAATGGAATAGTTATCACTCATTGGATCTAGGTGATGCTCATAGAGGTGAAGCACCGAGACTTCCTGGGAGGTCACCCATCCCAGTACTATGGTTAAACCCACTCTACTTGCAACCCCATTTGCAAAACCTTCACCAAGTGTTGTGCCTTATGAGCCACTCATTAGAAAGACCCTTAAGCTCATCAATTGATAAGTAGGAGATATTTTCCACAGCAAGTCAAATTGTGATAAGGCACAACACTTGGTGAAGGTTTTACAAATGGGGTTGTAAGTAGAGTGGGTTTAACCATGGAGGAAACTCCGTAGTTAAGTGCACTCAAGCTGGAGTAGTACTAGGATGGGTGACCTTCCGGGAAGTCCCGGTGCTTCATCTCTGTGAGCATCACCTAGATCCAATGAGTGCTAACTATTCCATTCATTCTCCTGAGAGATGGGTTCGTGTGAACCACTACTCATGAAACATGGGTCAATGAGTTTGACTCAAAAAACTACATAGTTGAATCTTGATAGCAATATCACAATTTGACGTGCTGTGGAAAATATCTCCTACTTATCAATTGATGAGCTTAAGGGGCTTTCTAATGAGTGGTTCATAAGGCACAACACTTGGTGAAGGTTTTTTAAATGGGGTTGCAAGCAGAGTGGATTTAACCATGGAAGAAACTCCATAGTTAAGCGCGCTCAAGCTGGAGTAGTACTAGGATGGGGACCTCCCGGGAAGTCTCGATGCTTTACCTTTGTGAGCATCACCTAGATCCAATGAGTGCTAACTATTCCATTCATTCTCATGAGAGATGGGTTCATGTGAACCACTACTCATGAAACATGGGTCAATGAGTTTGACTCAAAAAACTACACAGTTGAATCCTGATAGCAATATCACAATTTGACTTGCTGTGGAAAATATCTCCTACTTATCAATTGATGAGCTTAAGGGGCTTTCTAATGAGTGGTTCATAAGGCACAACACTTGGTGAATGTTTTGCAAATGGGGTTGCAAGCAGAGTGGGTTTAACCATGGAGGAAACTTCGTAGTTAAGCGCGCTCAAGTTGGAGTAGTACTGGGATGGGTGACCTCCCGGGGAGTCTCGGTGCTTCACCTATGTGAGCATCACCTAGATCCAATGAGTGCTAACTATTCCATTCATTCTCACGAGAGATGGGTTCGTGTGAACCACTACTCATGAAACATGGGTCAATGAGTTTGACTCAAAAAACTACACAGTTGAATCCTGATAGCAATATCACAATCTTTTCCATTCTTAAGAGGTTGAGGAGATATCAGTGCAGATTCCTAGGTTCTTTTTATATACCTCTCACTTGTGTGATTGTGGTTAGTTCTTCAATCTATTCTCTTTGATATGAGTGTTGTAGCTCTGAGAGACACATCTTGTACTTAGCTTCTTTTCAGCAATAAAATTGATCCTTCTTGTTTCCCTACAATTTCAAAATTCTTCTTCTTGAATCTCATGCAGGATTATTGTGATGTTATTGTATCCTTGATTTGCATGTTGATCCAATTGAATGTTCGGGAATTTATCTTAGCTCTGTAGTGTTAATTTGTGTGCAAATTGAAAAATCAAAATTGTGGAATCATCTTCCCTTCTTTGTGTTTCAAGTACCCTATTTCCTAAGGAGTTTAAGGCAGTAGAATCAAGTTGTGAAATGCAGTTTTGTCTTTGCTGTTGCAGTAAGCTTAATGCAGTTGTGGATCTTCTTTTAAATTCGGTGGATCACCTAGTTTTGAAATTAGTTTTAGTTATTTATTTTACGCATTCTCTCCCTTTCCTCAAAAAAGTTAGTTATTTTTAAGTGATCCAAGGGGAAGCTGATCCCTAATCCAGAGGTCTACTCTCAGATAGGTTACCCACAGCCTGAGAGTAGTCCCATGTTTCACAAGATTGATGGGTTTTAACACTTAGCAAATTGGGTGCAATCCTTAGTGAGAACAATTTTGGCATGCCCAGTGGGACAATGTTGTTTCCCATCATTCACTGAGATTTTGGTGTGATCCTCAATGCAATTAGCCTTTAACAGGTAGTTTGTTTCAAACACCATGGTGACTCTGAGAAAAATCTACTGGTTTAAGCAGTCCACGTGCTGGTAAGTCTCATAAAAATCCCCTTTTTACTAGCTCATTTGATGAGTAATCATCTCAATCCATAATGCATATTCTCCCTATCACCCTCCTTATCATGAGAAAGCTACCCATGTGCCTTCATTCATGCCATATCAAGCTGGCCAAGTAGCATCATATAGTCAAAATGGCCCACCAACAGCAAATTACTAGCATGCACTACCATACCCTCCCACCCAACATCAAGCATCCTGGTAGCATTCCTATGAACCACCCTTTGAGGGTCACCATTGCAATCCTTAGAATCAGTCCTACCCCACTTCAGATACAAACTCCAATGATTGGTTTCCAGATCTTCGAGAAGAAATGAGCTCTTTCATGAGAGACTATGTGGAGGTGAGGGCTCAAAAAGAAGAGATCTCAAGACAATTTATGGAGGTGATGGCTCAGAAAGAAGAGTTTTCAAGGCAGCTAGAGAGCCATATGGTAATTCATGGGCAAAACCTTGAAGGGAAGAACCAGCAAGACAAGATCCATGAAAATATTGAAGAATATCAAGAATTAATAAGGGCCATCTATCTTACGACTACAAGAACTAAGAAGGATCTCTGAAAGGAGTTAGAAGAAAAGGATCAGTTGGTTAAGAATCTATTGGCACAAGCACCAAAGCAAGGAGATCATGAGGTCATTTCTGCCCCAATGCAAGAAAGCTCTCCAGATCCACTAGAGGGCAATGGAAACTTAATGCAGTCTTGGAGACCCTCATGGACCATGTATCTGGGTTATGTGATGCCAACTCTTCTTAAGGAGGAGATCTAGGAGGAGATGCCTCATGCTGCTGAAGAGGACCTAGAGGCTTTGCAGACCAGACAGGAGAATCACAAGGTTCAAATCCCAAATTTCTTACCTGGTAAGTCCATTAGAAATTCTGTTGAAATTCCAAGCTTTAGGATTTCTCCTTCAGTTCAAAATCTTAGTCAATAGGAGCCTAATCTCCATGCATTTTTAGAGCCTATTCATGACTCCCTCTCAGTTTTCCAGCCACCTCATTTTATTCTTATAGAAGAGACACCTAAAAGGTTTGATTTCCTAAATGACAATGAGTCCCTCCAACAGATAAAGCCCTATGAGCCAATTCCTAAAGAGCCCCCTACACCTCATAGCATTTCAGGCCACTAGGAAGAGAATGAATTTTGTCTTTTGGGTGTACTTTTTCATGATGATCATGAAGAACAAGTAGATTTGTTACATGTTGGAAAATTAGAGCAACAAAGAAAAGGTTAGGAAGCAAGTGAAGAAGGTGAGACCCTAACTGCTTTATTTGAGGAGATCCCTTCTTATATTGAGCAAGATGAGGTAGTGCAAGATTTACTAGTTGAGCTCGTTGGTTGTGATAAGAAAGATGATATAGTTGCTGCTAACTGAGGACAACAAGAAGATTTTGATTTGATAATTGATGTCTTCTACTCCACTCTTGTTGATGTTCCTCATCTTCCTAAAAAGGATAGTAGCTTTCATGTTCTTGAGGAAGAGTTTTTTTTTCAAGAGGTCAATTTTGTCTCAATTACAAAAGCTAAGCCTGTCTGCAATAAAGTAGAGGATGAATCTAAGGAGTCATATTTCCTGGACCATGAGGAGGGGCTAGTGATTGTTAAGGACATCAGACAGTTTGGTAGCTTTGATGAGCTATTGGATGTTCCAACTGATGAAGAGGACGGTCCTCTAATTGCAGAAGAGGAAATGGTATGGCAGACCATCATGGAGGGGCAGATTTTTGATCAGCAAGCTGAAGTTATTAATGAGATGCATACTGAGCAACAGAGGCCTGGTTTCATACTCTCAAGGGGGTGTCCTATCAGGTACCTAGCTCAAGTGGGGGCAAGTGGGACATGCATACTCAAGAATTCAATGGAGGGTGATGTTAGAGGCCCACTCCTTGGTGACCACGAGCTTGTTCAGCCTTATTAGCCTCCCTGGGAGGACAACATCTATGATCTTATCAAGGTTAGTTATCTGGACTACAAATTTCAAAATTTGATATGCTAGGTAGTTCAACATGTTTTTGTATTCCATATTCTCCTTAGTGGCATCAAATATGCAAAGTATAACACTTTGAGGAGAATAGGAAGTTATTTCAACAATCCAGTCAATGGATTTGTTTGACCAGTTTGTTGATACTGGTTAGAGTAGGGTAGGATAGGAGTTCCAATTTTCTATGTTTCCTAAGTGCCTTGGCACAAGTGTGTTTCCAGTTTTTTTTTCAGTTTTCTTTTAGTGTTCAGTTTCAGTTTGGTTTCAGTAGCAATAAGCCAGAGCAGTCTATCTCCGACAATTAGTGGTTTTGTTAGCAAGAAGGGTTGTTTTGATTTAAGGCTAAGTTCAGTTTTGAGGCTTATAAGACTTTGTGCCCAATGGATTATAAGGCAACTGGTTAGGATGCTTAGTGGGCAATCACTCATTAGAGGTCGCCGGAATGTTATTAGTATTTTACTCATCTTTGAAAGCCTAGTTACTAAGTGAGACTACTACACCCTAGTTTGAATTATTAGTGGTCTTTCTTAAAATTTGTGTTCATTTCATTGTAAAAGTACATGAAAGAGAAAAGGAAATGAGCTACATCTAAGAATTACATGTGCATGTACCAATATTAAGTATGCTGTACAAAAAGGAAAAGGGATTGAGAAGAGCATTTATCCAGCTCACACAAGCCGTGAGCATAGCCATTATCAAAATTGAATAAATAAGTGCAGACATACATATATAATGAACATGAATACAGGGGTACCAAACATTGCCTGGTAATGGTGTCTGGATCCAGTCCTGTCCAGAGAGCTCATGTATTCTAGAACCTACAAGAAGAGAGGAGGAGATATGGGTTAGATCCAATGGATCTAAACAATGTGTGGTACCATGGTATTCACAAAGATGCATATATGCACTCAGTCATACACCTCTAGAAAGGGCTGTGCTCAGGGCATGTGTATCAAAGAGGCTCCAAAAATAAAAGAAACACCATGTTTTCACTGATGTGTTTGTTCCATGTGTAGAAATAGGAGAAGATGACTCAACAATAGTCTAAGGGTGCTGAGATCTAGATGAATGACTTTGACCTGTGATGCAGTCGATGCTAGGAAAACCTCAAATTTCCTTGGCAATGGCTGCATCACAGGATAAGAACACCCACGATCACCAAGGCAACAACTAGATAATGCAATATCAGTGGGACATTGAAAAATCATAAAGATAATTCATGTGAAGCATGGTCAAAGCATTGGCAAAGGGAGGGCTTATAGAGCATAGGAAATCAAGTTAGAACAGAGAATATGAGCATCAAAATTTATAAGGAAGCTGCAAGTAACAGAGTAACTACATCAACATAGAGATCTAAGTCTCATGCAATAGAGTAGCCTTAGAGTAAGAAGGTAGTCAAATAAAGGACAATAGCAGTGGTGAATTATAAACAATGGTGCCATCAAAACAATACCAGTTCATAAGATCACGGGTCTTCAAAGGTACATGACAGCCAATAGTGAGCATCCCAAGGGGCATACATCAACATGTCAAAATAAAGGTATTCAATCTGCACAGTTCTATTTCAATATGCTATAGCATGAGTGTGTTTAAATCTACATCTTAAGGCCAAGAAGATGTAAAACAGTGGAGATAATAGCATAGCATGGCATCTCAACACAAGCAGATGGCACCAATATAAAAATAGCATCGATATCTCAGAAACATATGTAACAACCATGCTGAACAGGTAGATACACAATGCCATCAAAGCCACCAACCAGTAAGTTCAGCCCCAAGTTTGAATGGAAAATATAGTCAAGAGATAATTCAATACTTCATACTCATGGCCTATGCAAGAATTAGACATCCAGCATAATAGTGGATATGAGATCAGTAATGCAAATAAATCAAGTACCATATTGATTGATCATAGGACAAGCATTTCAACAATGTTGTAAGAACACATGCCAAAAATCAAACACAATATAGTGAACTCCAGTAATCCCAAGCTATACATAGTGAGAAGATAGTGAGCAGCATGGCACGACAAGACAAGAGATGTAGCATAAGTTTTGTGGGCCATAAACAACAATAGTATGATGCCTCATCTCACAAAACATTGAACAGTGAAGTAATATAGATTCACAGGCCAACATCATTGCAAAGCATGAATACTACTAGCAATAAATACACAACAAGATACCAGTAAAGATAGCAGCGTCGCCACAAAATACAACAATAGAGGCTATCATTAACAAGTATGGTAGTTCAATATGCCTAGGCTCCAAGCACGCAAACAATGAAAAAATAGAGAAAATAGTAATTAAGTTATGCCATCGAATACAACAACATCAAGCAATAACATCATACGTTAATGACCTTGCTTGATCACAGTCTAACCAAGCACAATATGACATTTTATAAAAATAGAGATCCCAAATCATGGGTCGCATGGAAGTTAGATGAAAAATAGCAAGTAAAATGCATATGTTTGAATTCAATGGCTCATGTCCATTAACTGAAACATCAATACATTAAACAAGGTTTCATGGGCCCCATGAAGGTTCAAGTGACAGTAGGGATGAAGACACAAGGTGAACGCATAAGTATGTGTGCTATGCCACTACAAGCAAGGGCATGACACGGAGAAATAGATATGGTAGCGTGCCCACATATATAGAATGGAATTCAAAAATGGCATGACGTTGTAGCTCTTGGCCCTAACAATGAATGATCAATGCAATAACACCCTTGTCAAATATAAACAATGCAACAACAAGTATGAGCCAAGCATAATGCCCTAAACCTTTCACAAGGCACAATATTAAGCAAAAAATAATGTGCTATCATTTGTGTTGTGCCCTCGAGATCCAAAGAAGCCGAGACACATTATAGCAACCATCATCATACTCAAAGTTGACACTAGTCACAATGATAACAATTGCATTTGTAATGCAAATCAAACATGCAACAAGCTAGTAAGAAAGTTGTGCCCTAGGAGACATACAATGCCTTCAATTAAACTCAGAGGTGATGGAGATGCCATGAGTACAATAAGACACAATGCTTCAGCAATACAGAAGGAAAAGCATAGTTCCATGAAATAATAGTGCCTACAAACATCATGATGCCCAGGATTGTCCATGACCCCAAGCACAATGACAATGAATGCAGTATACCATGCCCTAGCTCGCGAGCCTTAAAGGCTAAACAAAAGCATGAGGGTTCACGTTTTATCTAGGCAATGAAGAATAGATAACAGTAAAACAATACCAAATGCAGGACATGATGCCAGTCAGGCTAAATGCGATGAAGCAGAAATACAAGATGCCTGAGATGTTTGCAGTATAGAGGAAGTATAACACATCATGCCAACAAATGCATGGAATAAAGCATAATATAAAAGACAGTACTAGTAATGAAATCAAATACAAAAGAGAAAGACAAGCCAAATCAAATGCCTACCTCAAAATGCCGATGCCATGAAGCTCAAAACATAGTTGTTTCTAAATCTGAATTTGGAGAATCAAATGCAGAGATGGCAACTTTCCAAGTGCCAGGGAATGATGAGTCTACCGCCAGTAGACTTTCCTCATCCTCGATGGGGGTTTTGGGAAAGCATTTCTTACTGATGTTGTGACATATGTGTAAAGGATAGGAACAAATTTCAAAGTATGGTGAGGGTTTTATTTGGGGAAAATTTCCTAAGGCCATTATTTTGAAGTTAAATTTAATGCTAGGATTATGTTTGAAAGGGGTGCCCTATTTTTTAAGGGATATAAGCATATGCATGGGTTTATTTGGTAATTATTAATTATGTTCTCTCACTTATGTGATTGAGAGCTATTTATTAATTTAGTGGTAAAATTTAGAGTCATAGGGATAAATATTTTAAATGAAAGTCATTGAAAGCATGTTATTGTAAATTTTGACAATGGTATTTTATAAACCATTGTCAGAATACTATTCTTAGTGCATGACTTAGAGTGGATAGGGTAGTTTTTTTTTACCATCTTTTTTAGGCATCCCACTTTTTCCACTTCCCTTGAAAACTCGATAATTTGGCATCCGAGTTTATGTGGCAGCCTCATGTGTCTATTTTGAGATCTTTTCCATTCTTAAGAGGTTGAGGAGATATTAATGCAGATTCCTAGGTTCTTTTTATATACCTCTCACTTGCATTATTGAGGTTAGTACTTCATTATATTATGTCTGATATGAGTGTTGTAGCTCCAAGAGACACATCTTGTACTTAGCTTCTTTTCAGCAATAAAAGTGATCCTTCTTGTTTACCTATAATTTCAAAATTCTTCTTATTGAATCTCATGTAGGATTATTGTGATGTTATTGTATCCTTAATCTGCATGTTGATCCAATTGGATGTTCAAGAATTTATCTTAGCTCTGTAGTGTTAATTCATGTGCAAACTAAAAAATCATAATTGTGGAATCATCCTCCCTTCTCTGTGTTTCAAGTACCCTATCTCCTAAGGAGTTTAAGGTAGTAGAATCAAGTTGTGAAATGCAGTTTTATCTTTGTTGTTGCAGTAAGCTTAATTTAGTTGTGGATCTTCTTTTAAATTCAGTGGATCACCTAGTTTTGAAATTAGTTTCAGTTATTTGTTTTACGCATTCTCTCCCTTTCCTAAAAAATGTTAGTTATTTTTATGTGATCCAAGGGGAAGCCGAACCTTAATTCGAAGGTCTATTGTCGGAGAGGTTACCCACATCTTGAGAGTAGTCCCATGTTTCACAGGATTGCTAGATTTTAACACTTAGCAAATTGGGTTCAAACCTTAGTGACAACAGTTCTAATGACCACAAATGATCATCATGGGGAAATCATCATCATTTTGGGCTTTTCCCCTTCTGTATCTACATCAAAAGTGATTACCGAGTCCATATAAAAATAAATCCATCTACTGAAATACATGGGTAACAAAAAAACTCTAGGTTGTCGGGTACAACCAATCATGCACCCCTTACAAAAAAATTAGGTACAAAACATACTTTAGTTTTGCATTTTAACAAAGGTGACTCGTATGAGCAAACACTTGTCGAAAATACATAGCCCTTTAACAACTATTCACTAATTCAATTCTTCATTTATTATTGGGACAAAACCTCTTTTCAATAGCCTCCCAAAAGATATGAACAATTTAACAAGATCAAACATCAATCTCTTGAGAGGTATCATTTCAATGATCACTTTTTCAATGACATAGCCTTCATATTTAGACAAAAAAATTCTCTCACCTACATTCCAAACACTTTCACCTGATGTACAATCATAAATTTTTTTTGTAACTAATAGATCTATAACTCTAAGTACTCACTTGATTCACCCATACACCAAAACCATATGCATGACCTAACCCATGACAAACCAAAATAAACTTACACACTATATTTTTCCATGATTTGTTATAAATGAACTGGTATGTATTCTATAGTTTCCTTGCAACAATCTTTTTAGCACTGTTAATTTATCTTACAGTAATGAATTAACAATAATTCACATCTCCCCAACAACTTGCTTCAACACACCCTATAATTTGGGCAACACTCTGACAACATTCTCATTATTACTCTGTAAACAACACGCTTGGTTGGCACTCAATCCAAAATAGATCACTAGAATAGGTCAGCATCTGCACACAATATAACCACAACAACACAAAGAGAAACCATATACAACATAACACTACAAGGACTCCATTATAACCTTCAAATATGATACCAAGTTGAAAACCATTGAACACAAATACACTCAAATTAATGAAGATCTCTACAAACTTAGAACACTCCATTTGGATTTGATACCAAATTCTGCTTAGGATCAATCTTATGTTACTTGAGATTGATTCTAGTTTTTTTTAATTTATTTATTTTAGTTGTCATGATTAGACTACAGACATGCACTTGGGCGGGAATAGAAATTGTAACTAAACGGTTACGGTGACTGATGTTTGAATAGAATTGACGTTGTCAAAAGGAAGGGCCCACTAAGCATTGACATGTGTGCCCAAGCCAACCATTGGTCAGAAAGAGAAAAAGATCAATCGATGATATGTTGCTTCTACCTTCTTCGCCAATAAAATAAAGATTAATTTAAGGACAAGTTGAACAAGGACAAATCATTCTAGGAAAATTTAGATTTCAAAATTAAAATAACAAATCTAGATTATAATCACATATACCACATACACATTTGTATATATTATCTTTTTGTCCTTGTTCAAAACCATAAAAGTAGTTAATTGAAGGATTTATCTAAAGGGAGATTCTATATAGAAATTAAAAATATTGTCCTAGAGCATTTATAAATACCGCAGACATATGAAAGCATACTCACTTATTGAACTAGACAATCAATTTGTTTTTTCTTGAACCTGGCTTCCCTTCTCTTCGGGCACCTTCCTTCTTTACGATCTATAAACAATCTCGTCCATCCAAAATAGGAATCTCTTCCTTTATAGCATTTGGGTGGTTAAGAAGCTATGCTACCTATTCTGATCTTGTTGTTGTTGAGCACTTCTCCCACTCCTGTTCTCCCTGATGTTGTTGAGGGTGAATATAATGAAAGCTTAGGATTTCAATTTCTTGTTGACTGAGAGGTGAAAAGAGATCTTATTGTTCATGGTGTGCAATGTGTTGCTATCCTCTACGTTTTACTATTTAAATTACCCATTTTTTGTATTCTTATCAAGCTTTGGTTTGTCCTAATATGTGCCCCATTAATAGATTTGTCAAGCTTTTGTTTTCCCTAATTCTATTTGCAATTGTATGAAGTAAGCTTTGAAATGAAGGCAAGGTAGTGATTTTAACTAATTCCAACTTGAGCCAAATTAATATCGAGCCTCAATCATCCTTTATTAAATAATAGAAGGATCTGACAAAATTGTCATGGAAAATTTTGCACATTAAACAAAAACCATGGAAATTTTGGACAATAATCATAGAAAAACTTGCACAAATATTTTTATCTATATTCAAAATGCCAATGAAATGTGGTGGGTGTTTCTAAGCTCTAGCGATGAAAGAGTTAGAATAATCCAATTTTTACTAAAAATTTCTATGGATTTTTCACATAGATTTTTTATTTTTATTTTTTCAATTTTAGGTACGAAATATTTAAGAGTTGTTTGAAAAATATTTATTGTAAAAAAATTAATTGAAGTATAAAGAAAATTCTAAGTTGTTTGAGAAATATTCATTATAAAATTTTATTAGTTGTTAAAAATAAGTACAATATGAGCTTTGCAATTTATTTTTTGTAAAAATCATTTTTATAAGTCAATTGGAAGAAATGACATTCAATATGCTATTCTTGTTACGTTGTGAAGTTGTCTTATTCCTATGCTACATAAGCATATATTGTGTTAGAGCTTCATAATTCCAAACAAATTAACTCAATCGTAACTATAATAAATTATTTGTACAAGTACTAGAAAAATAAAAAGCAAACAAAAATACAAAATATTATTTAAACCATGTTATTATAGTTATTATAATGAAATTATATTATAATTATTATTATTATAATGAAATTATATATTATAATTAATATATAATATATATTAATAATTATGATAGAATACAATGATTAAATATTTAAATTCCTTACATTCTATTATGATTAACCATATTACTGTTGGAAGATTTGTATGGGAAAAAATAATTCTAAACTTTTCCTTCTATAGTCAACTGCAATTATGTTGACTATAGTCTGCACGATTAATGGGTTCTTTCCACCAGTGTAATTTTGTTATGTGAGAACCTCCAAATTCAAATGCTTGCTCAATTTTTTTTATTATTCCCTTCTCTATTCTGACATCGGTGTTTGTAGTCGAGGAGGACGAATATTTATTTGGTTTAGCGAAGGGAAAAATGATGTCCTCACATTTTGACTTGAAGTAGTATAAATGTACATCTGTCAGTGAGTTCAAATGACACATTTCCATTGCTATTAATTGCCACATGTCTTAACTGTTCAGTTCCTTCCATCTGTGGAGCTGCATGCCTGACAAGCACGTTCAGGATTTATGCCTGGCCTCGTTGTAGTATATAATCAATTTTATACAGAAACATATATTTGAACCTATAGGGCTCGTTCATGGAAGCCCTGTTCATTTACAACTTTAGCTCAATCTATTCATAATGATGCACAAATATATACAGACATGCTTTCTAGTTTTAGTGTTTCGTAATTTTGGATTACAATTAGATTTGCCTCTTATATATTCTTGATGGGCTCAGTCTTAAACAATATTGGCTTTATGGGCTCAGTCTTAAATAGCCGAATTGATTCATTTGAATTTTTTTCGTATTAGAGTATAATCACCGAAAAGGTATAAAAAATGTTGTTCAGGTATAAAAAAATATTTTCGGTTGGGCAAGGTGATGTGAACTATGTGGGAATCTGGGCAATGTGGGAAGCTTGAATATAAATTCGGAACAAAATCTCATTACAGCCTGGTATGGTGCTGTAGTAAACTATTTGTAAATTGAAGTCATCATATAGACAACAACTACAAGCTCGAGTAAACCCAGAAGGCACAATGCTAAAAGTTTTTGTTATGTTTTTAAATTGAAAATAGAAAAAACTGCTAGATTAAATGTATGTAAAGAAATTGAGATTGTGTTTGATTCTATGAAACATGGGGTGAGATTTATCTTCAAACAATGGGTAAAATTCACAATGAAGGGCATCATAAATTGATTAGGGTATCGGGCTCTTAATTGTGCATCCTTTTGCAAAGAAGAAGGTTGCGAATTACACCTTGCATACCTTGTAACTTGATTCTTTTGCAGTCACGTTAGTTTAATTATGTTTTGATTTGTATTGCAGGAATGCTTCTTCCTATGAACCTTTGTTATACAATATTTGAATATGAATATGTTTGACAAAGGAAGAAGCTTGTTTGTGTTTTTATGAATGCCTGCAAATTCTCTAGTGTGCATGAGCAACTCATAAGGTGAATAGGTAATGCACCTCAACTATTGGTACTTGTGTCTGATATTAGTAGGTTATTTGTAATGAAATGTTAAATTAGTCTTGTCAATTTACTATGAACCCTTCCTTAAATTAAAATAAATATTAAATAGATATGATATATTCAAGATTGATCCATGTTAGTAAATCTGAGGCCAGTTTTCTTTTTGGTGATTCTGATGTTCTTACTTCATACAACAAATTCAGTTGGGAACTAACCTACCTTAGTTTCTCTTTCCCCATATTTTTTCATTATGTAAACCAACAAAAAGTTGTTGGAATTGAAAGTATTTAATATCTACACTGATTAATTGCATTGCAAAGCTAGATATTATGGTATTGTTGTGGAAATTAGGTATTGTTGCTTTGTTTTGTAAGGCAAGTTTCTACCTTATGGGTAGCTCCTATTAAAATATAATCTTGAACAAAGAATCTCAGAGAGGTTACATATGAGATTTATACATTCATCATAGCAGAGGGAAGGACACTTCCATGAAGAACATCCAGGGGTCAGTGTTGAGAAAGAGAAGATGATCCACACCAAACCATGGAAGGGATTCAATCCAGTAGAGGGACAAGAAATCTGAGAATGACACAAGACAAATCCAAAGCTTCATGTTTTCTTTTTAAAGTTGACCGGACAAAAACATTGCCATAGACCCAAACATAATTGATGGTTCCTTTAGCCAGTGCAACACCCTCATTTAAGTGGTTAACAAAGAACCAAATACACCAAACACGACCAATAATTCAGCCTCCAACACAATGTTTTTAAAGCTGAGAATCCTCCATAGTTGGATAAAAGGAACTACAATGCTTATTAATCATTGGATTCAGATATTCGATCGCCCATTTTCAAATGAGACGTTGAAAGCATCATCAACTAGCAACCTCTTTCCACAAAGTGATTAGCCAAACAAAATATCTAAAATCCACGTGTAAAGTGGAAAAATAGAATGCTTCAAATGACTTCAATGGTAGTCATTCTGTTTACATGATTTACAATCATCGGATTGGAATTTTTGTTGGAACCCTTTCATAGAGAAATGCCTACGACGTAATAAAACAAAAAAGACATAGTAAAAGTATTTTTCGTATGGTCCTACTATTGCAAGGTGTGTACCCTTGGTCTCCTTATGTTGTGCAGTGCAGCGCTTGGGTTTGTGACATGGCTTAACCACCTCTTGTGGATTATATAAGTCTAGTGGTTGTATCGAGCATTGACAAGCCAATCTTTTGGTGCAACAACAATCACACTTATAACAAGTGGTATCAGAGCTTGGTCATAGGTTCAAACCCCTCTCTTGTGCTGAGGGGGGTGATTTTTGCAAGGTGCACGCCCTTGGTCTCCTTATGTTGTGTAGTGTAACACCCGGGTTTGTGACATGGCTTAACCATCTCCTATAGATTCTATAAGTCTAGTGGTTGTATCGGGCACATACATGTCTATCTTTTGGTGCAATGACAATAACACTTGTAACACTAACAATATGAAATCCAACACATAAAGATATATAATAACTATTCAAATTATGTGTCACTATAGTGACCATATTTTTTTAAAAAATGGGCATGCTAGCATTCATAGAAACCCCACAAGAAAAACCTCTATAGTAGCCCTAAAAATGATGGTATCGAAGAGAAAAAAAATGCCATTTTCATTATAAAGTTAGTAATAAACTTAAAGAGAATGTTAAAAGGCACTAGTAAAGTGACTCAATAATTATTTTCTATTAAATTAGAAAGAAGAGATTCTTATATTTAGTCATCTCAATAGCATGAATTAAAAGTTCATTTATGGTTTGACCATATAGACCTATGACATTAGTACTACACACTTGTGTCATTAAAGAGGATAAGTAAGGTTGTCATGGGATCCAAACTCATTCTTCATTTGCACAACCACAAATTCGAAAACTTCAAATTCAAGTTTTAAAATGGACCCCAAAACATCTCTTTGCCTCCATCCAAACTATTGTCAAAGTGTAATTTTTCAATTCCTTTCCTAAGATCCAATATGCACCTATACGATTTAAAGATCTACATCATTTTCAAAACCATTAGTATCTATAATCCCCTCCAAAAAAAATATTATTTAATTGTCGAACTATTATAATTGTTCTTGTTTTTTTCATAGAATCGCACTACGATAGCATTCTTTAGTTATTTCGCTTTGTCAAATACATTCCAAACCTTAATTTTATACTAAATCTCTATTTTTTTTTCAAATTCCAAGTTCCCTTCAATAAATTAAAAAATGCATCTTTGAAGTATAAAACTCTTTGAGATCTTTATCAAGATGCACAATCTTCATTATAAGTATAAACATCAAAATAAATCTTTATTTACCAATATAATCTTCTTACAAATCATAGATGCATTTCTAGAAATTAGGTTGCAGTCCATATAAATCTATTTCCACAAGTTCATTCAAATCCACATATATAAATTGGTTATAAACAATTAAATTCCCACATGCAACTTGATCACCCCAAATCTTATTTAGAATTTAAGTATCACATCTCACCAGATTGTCCTATAATGAAAAATATGCATATATGAACACATCTCTATTTTAAAATTATTATTTTATTATTATTATGACAATATTATATTTCAATTAGTATTTTTTACCATCTTATATATATTTTTATATTATTATTATGTTTTAATCACAGTACACATAATAATTATATATTATATTAGAGTAATATTGAATGCATATTTGAAACATTGTTGAACATCCATCCCTTAGTCTCACCACATGGCTTCTCTTTCGAACATATTCTTTCTAACACAAATTACAATTTAGAAAGTCTAAGGATGATGATTGCATATGGGATCAAGAGCTTTGGTTTCATAGTTGTGCATGACTATTCTTTAGCCCCTTTTTAACTTATACCTGTTTGTTCTCACTTCTCTCTATGATACCCTTTTGGGTACATCTTTACCATCTCCCACTAGTTTGTAGGTCAGAGGGTGGGATTATTTTTATCCTAGACCAAACAAGGGCTTTCATCATAATGGATCTTGGATGTGAAGGATCTCAATGTAGCTAGATATGTAGGAGCATGTACATGCTTCTAAAATTTTGAAGACTGGTCTTCTAGTCTATTCAAATCTTGTCCTTTGCAGGTTCATGATTTCATCTTATTAGATATTCAAGGGTTTCTTTTTAAATACTTTAGTTGCAATTGATTAGGCCACCTAAAAGGAAAAAACCAAGTACAAAATTCCTTTGGAGAAATCAAATTAGCTCTTTTACTTCAAAATATATTGCAGACTCTTTCTTGAAAATATTGCATTTGTTCACAATGGTAATCACATCAATGGAGAGGAATTTTATTGTAGATAATGGAGATAACAAGCTCAACCCTTAGGATTACATTGTAAGTGCATGTTAAAGACATTGTTATACGATCCTTAGTTCTTTTGATTTATTTGTTAATTATGTTGCTAAAATTCACCCTTCAATTTGTTGGGCTAAAAGTACATCTATTTGTTGCATAAATCCTTCATTATCATTTTGAAGTCACTATTTAATATAAAAAGATGTCACCTTTCAATTTGAAAAAGGCATAATTTAATGTTATTTAATCATATGGGTAGAATGAATCCATCAACAATCTTAAGAACAATTATTATTCAAAAATGGTACTGAAGAGAATGATTGCACATTCCTTCAATCAGACAACAATAAATTGGACCAAAATAATATTGTAGTAGGTTTTGCACAACACTACATAGATAATGAATAATTTCCAAAAATAGATACTATGGTTGTAAGCTTGAAGTGTACACACAAAAGTAGTGCACTTCTATGAATCCTTACATGCAAGAAAACTCAAGAATGAGCCCTCACAAATCGATCCATAGCTCTCTATGCATGGAGTTGCAAGATTATGAATTTGCTCTCAGCTAGAGCTATTGAGCTTGTGACCTTGCTAGTCAACCATACAATGAGAGATTTGAATGAGGACAAGGGCAAGAGTGCCAATATCTCCAAAGAATCAAATGGAAATGCAATGCAATGCAAGCTAAGAATGAGAATGCAAATGTGCAAGCTATGCTATGAAAATGGAAGTACAAACTAAGCTATGAAATGGAAATAGCAATGTGTTACAACCCTTCCTATTAAGCTAGATGAGTTATTCTAAAGCTTGAAAGTGAAATCTAAGCTATGAAAGCATAAACATGAACTACTATGCAAGAATGGAAACTAAACTATGAAGCAAATAAAAAAATCTAAGATGTAATGCAACAATGATCTCCAAAAAGCTCCAAAGTCTTCAAGAATTATTGCAGCATAGAGTTAGCATAAAAACAAGTGTCCTAAAATGAGGGAGAGAGCTCTCCTTTTATAAGAAATGAGGTGAAATGGACCAATGAGATTAAGAGCCAAAAGTCTTAATCAGCAGTGTAGCTTGAAAGAGGAGCAATCCATGTGCACAAGTATCCTCAAATAGGAAAATAGGAGTTGACTTTATGTCCATATGAGACAAAAAGTGCTTTTCTCCTTTTTATAAAATAGGAATAATACTTTATTTGTGCAACTTAGGATAAGAAGAAAAGTGGGGGCTTTTTATTTAATAAAAGGGGAGGAAATATTCCTTTTAATTAAATAAAGACTTAGGATAAAATGGTTGGCCCAAGGATAAAAATCCAATATATGATTGAAATTAAGACTTGATCAAGAAATTGATAATGTTGAAAATATTGATTATTGATAAAACTGATTCAGGATAAATAAATCAAATAAACGGGGCCTAAAGTCTAGGCGACCATTTTAGGGTGCATACATTTGCCCCTCTTTGACTAATGTGTGATCGATCTGGGAACACATGCAGTCAAAGAAGAATTGAAATGTGAGATCGATCTGGGATCACAAAATAATCCAGATGTGTGTTCATTTTGGGAACACATCAGGACAAAAATAAGCAAAAAGATGAAAGACAAGACCAACACTGTCACTGCTAGGTGCAAATCTAGCCTTAGACAAAACTATCACCGTCGCTGCTAGGCAATAATCAAGTCTAAAAAATAGGAAATAAAAATCGAAAGACAAAATCACCACCGTCGCTGTAACGTGATAATCAAGTCTAAAAATAAGAATCTCAAGCTGAGCTGAATGATAAAGCTGAATCAAAGATTAAAGCTGATAGGTACTGCCCCCTCAGAATCGAAATCAAAATCAGGTAGAGGAGAAGCAGCAAATTGATAAACTTGATCAAGTCACAATAAATCATAATCAAAGGATGGAGCATGATAAGATAACCATCAAATAGTGAAGATATGCCCCAGGTTGACGAGGTTTGACTGGGAAAGATATAGGAGAAAAATTAAGTCAAACCTTAGAGAGAGGAAGCGAAAGGGGTGAATGAAAGACTAGAAGTTTGGAAGATATGGAAAGGAAGAAATTCCATCAAAGATTGAAGAATTATGCCTCAAAAGGTCAGTCAAATACGTAGAAGAATGAGAAAGCTTGGAAACACGACTCAGATTTTGATTTCAAGTCTGAAAATGGATAGAAAATGATGTGACATGAAAGACCAGAAAGGAAAGATATGATAAAAAAAAATAAGAAAATGAGCACAGTTGACCAACTAGTCCGTAGATGATAAAAAGGAGAGCTCTCTCCATATGCAAGATGCAAAAACTAAACTATGATGAACCTAAGAATGCAAGCTACTATGAAAGTGGTTGACTTGAAAGGTCACAATGCCTATAGACATCTAATTATCATCATCGAGCGTTATTGGTAGCGTCGTAAGATCATACAATGCACACTAGCATAGCTATGTGGATATGAATATGATCTTTATGAGATAGAAATGTGGAAATCCCACCTAGGCATCAAAGACATGGAGGTCAAGATGACTAATGCAGTGAGATTACCTAAGTTTGATATGGCAAGATTATGCTTGTATCAAGACATAAGAAAGTCAAGATAACTAGAAGCATGCACTCGCATAAAATAGTCAAGGATAATACCTTGTCAATCCATAGTGTCAAGTAGGACCAACATAAATGCTCATGACAGTTAGGATCAACAAACTATACCCATAAGCAGATAAAGAAAGAAAACATCTTCTCATACCCTCAGTCTTCTAGCTATGCATCATCGAAAACTTCTTAGGGAGAGACCACTTATCAAAGAAATCCTCATAGACAGCACACAAAGAAAAATAAAGTCAACATATCTCAACAAGTTCATTGTTTAAGTGCGTGTGTGTTGGTCATAGAGTCAGACTCTGATCATTGCATCTGCAAATGAGAAATATCGCATCAAACTTAGACTATGGGGTAAGACATCTGATAAGTGTTAAGAAACACTCGACGCAAGGGTAGTGTTGAAAAACACTATTTGGGGTGGTGTTGAAAAACACCTGTTGTGAAATGGCCCAAGAGACAAACGCACCTAAAGGACCTATGCTAACAGGTATGCCCCCTAGACAAAAACAAAGACCAATTCCAGACCATGCCAAATAAGATCAAGGCATGATGGAAAGTGGCTAAGTGTCGAGGATGCATGCTAATAAATAGGAGTGCAAAGGCCTCAAGTAGCGCCTGTTTCCAGGTTTTCACCACTTGGATTTATTGCAATTTTCTTTCTTTTTTTTTTCTTTTTTTTGGATTTTTGCTACCAAGGCGCCTGTTTCCAAGTTTTCACCAAGGCACTTTTTATATTTTTTTGAATATTTTTTGCTATTTTTTAATTTTTTTGTATTTTTTTAGGACTGTATATGCTTTTTAGGATTTTTTTCAGCATCATATATCAATTTTTTTGAATTTTTTCAGGATCAATAAATATGTACAAAGGATGCCCCCAAATAGAAATGGGCATCGAGGATAGAACTTCTTTAGGTGCAAAATGTTGATGGGCTTAGGGAGCTGTTCTCCATCTTCATTCGACAATAAATATGCACCTATACCAAAAGCTGCTGTAATAATGTATGGTCCAAGCCAATTAGGTTTGAACTTTCCCTTTTGTTCTCTGTTCTGTTGATTCTTAGGGTTCTCTCTCAAAACAAGATCACCTATCTAAAATTCCCTAGGGTGAACCTTCTTGTTGAATGCTTTGGACATACGCTTTTGGTATACTCTCATGTGATCAAAGGAAGCCTTACGCTTCTCATCTAGAAGTTCTAGTTCTTGCAACCTCATGGCGTGGTAATCCTCATCTGTAATTAAACCTTTGAGTGAGACTCTAAGTGAAGGTATCTCTACTTCTAAAGGCAACACTGCTTCAGCACCATAGGTAAGAGCAAAAGGAGTAGCTCTTGTAGGTGTACGAATGCTAGTTCTATAGGCCCATAGTGCCGGATTGATTTGTAAGTGCCAATCTCTACCATTCTTGTGTGTTGTTCTATGAAGGATTTTAAGAATGGTTTTATTAGAGGCTTCTGCCTGTCCGTTTCCTTGTGGAAAATAGATAGAGGACCAATTCTGTTTGATTTTAAACTTTTTGTAGAAATGCTTTAGGTCCTTGTTCTTGAATTGTCCTCCATTATCAGTAATAATCTCAGAAGGCACTCCAAATCAGCAAATAATATGATTCAGGATAAAGAGTGAAACTATTTTGCCCAAGGCAACAGAAAGAGGGACTGCCTCTACCCATTTTGTGAAATAATTAGTAGCTGTGATGATAAACTTATGTCCACCTGATGAGTTGGGGTGAATTTTTCCAACAAGGTCAAAGGCCCAGCGCTGAAGTGGCCAATGAGAAATGGAAGGAATTAGCTCCCTACCTGGCGCATGAATCAGGTTTCCATGTTTTTGACATTTCTCACAAGACTTAGCGAAAGCTACTGCATCTGTCTGCATTGTGGGCTAGTAATACCCTGCCCTAAGCAACCTTCGAGCCATGGCAAGACCATTAGAATGTCCACCACAAATTCCCTCGTGGATGTTTGCTAACGCTTGGTTGGATTCCTCCTTTTCCAAGAGCCTAAGAAGTGTCCCATCTAAACCCCTCCTATATAAATCACCAGAGATAAGGGTGTGGCGAGAGGTGTTATGGATGACGTTTTGACGTTTAGAACAGTTGAAAGTGTCAGGGATGATGCCATCGCGTAGATATGAATAGATAGCACCATAGCGGGAAGACTCATGTGTGACAAGGGTACAAATGACATTGCTTTTAGATGAGTCAAATAAGGGATGGTGTAGCTCTTCCACTAGGAATTCAAATCTTGATTCATGTTGTTCCAACTGAAGGAGTGAAGCTAATGTGGCCATAGCATCTGCAGCTTTGTTCTCTGTCCTAGGGATCTGTTAAAATAACATCTCAATGATTCAACCATCTTTTTGTAAGGTAACAATTTATCATCCTTGGTTTGATACTCTTCATTGACTTGGTTGATAATTAACTGTGAATCCCCAAAGACATGTAATTCTGTTATGTTCCATTCTATATCCATTTTCAATCCATTGGTTAAAGCTTCATATTCGGCAATATTATTTGTACATGGGAATAAAAGTTTGTAAGACTTTGGAATGTTGTACCCATGTGGAGAGACAAATAATACTCCAGCACCTGATCCATTTTGCATGTGGGAACCATCAAAGAACATCTTCCAAGTGCGGGTAGTCATATACAATATGTGTTCATCTGGGAATTCTACCTAAATAGGCATACTATCCTTAACTGAAAAGTCAGCTAATTGGTCAGCAATAGCTTGCTCTTTTATGGCCTTTCTTTCAATGTACTCTATATCAAATTTAGATAAAACCATCATCCACTTGGCAAGCCTACCTGTGAGGGAAGCCTTACTAAGCAAGTACTTAAGAGGATCAATTTTTGCAACCAAATGTATAGTATGAGCAAGCATATAGTGTCGCAACTTTTGGGAAGAAAACACTACTTCCAAACAAGACTTTTCAATGCTATTATAATTGATCTCATAAGATACTAGAGTACGACTAATGTAGTAAATGGCCCTTTCTTTCCCGGTATCATCTAATTGAGCCAACAATGCCCCCAAGGAAGACGTTGTTGCTTAAATGTATAAAATCAATGGTTTGCCAGGAATAGGCGACATCAAAATTGGAGGATTAGCCAAGTATTGTTTAATTTGATCTAGGCTCTTTTGGCATTCCTCATTCCACATGCAAGAAGAACCCTTATGCAATGTCTTATTAAAAGGTTGTGCTTTGTCTGCAAGCTGAGAAATAAACCTCCTGATCGACTGAAGACGTCCCTGAAGACTTCTCATTTGACTGATATTTCTTGGAGGTGGCATATCTAATATAGATTGGACCTTTTCGGGATCAACCTCTATTCCTTTTGTTGAAATTATGAATCCTAGGAGTTTACCTGAGGCAACTCCAAATGCACACTTTTTTGGATTCAATCTAAGCTGAAACTGTGCCATGCGATCTAGAATTACTTCCAGATCGTCGAGGTGTGTGTCCCATTTTCTAGATTTAGCGAAGGTATCATCCACATAATCTTCCATGTTCTTATGCATCATATCATGAAAAATTGTGGTCATAGCTCACTGGTATGTTGCTCCTGCATTCTTTAGGCCAAATGGCATGACGTTCCAACAATAGGTTCCCCATGCACATGTGAAAGCTATTTTCTCTTGATCTTTGGGACCTATTTTTATTTGGTTATATCCAGAAAAGCCATCCATTAAAGAGTATATCTCATAGCCCGCAGTCATATCCACTATCATGTCTATGTTAGGGAGTGGAAATTCATCCTTTGGGCATGCTTTGTTGAGGTCTTTGAAGTTTGTGCAAATGCGAATGGACCCATCATGTTTTGAAACTGGAAGAATATTGGAGATCCACTCAGCATAGTTGATAGCTCGAATGAATCCTACGCATAAGAGCTTTTCTAATTCAGCTTTAACAAGAAGAGCTATGTGAGGATGCATTTTCCTCAACTTTTGTTTAACCGGTTTTATTCCTGGAGCTATAGATAGATGACACATAATAAGATCAGTGTCAAGCCCTGGCATATTAGAATATGTCCAAGCAAAGTTGATTTTCTTCTTTTGCAAAAATTTTGTATATGCCTCTTTTTCTCCAACTGATAGAGACTGAGCTAGGTGTACTATTTGGGGAGCCTCTTCTGTATTCAAATTGACTAGTTGTGTGGGCTCAATGAGAACTGATGACTAGTCTTGGAAGTAACTTGGCAAGTTATTAAGTACCCCATCCTTAGGTGCCTCAAAAAGGTTTTCACCTTTGGATACGTCTTTTCTTTTTACTATTTTGGGTTCTGACACTGCCACAAAGTGGTTTTCGCCATCAGAACCATCTTTCTTTTTTTCTTTTTCTTTTATTTTTAGACTGAGGTACTTAATATCAGGCTCCGTCATACTTGTTGTCGGTTTGCTGGTGGAAGAGACTACAGGTTCAAGAGCATTTAGATAACAGGCAATTTCATAGTCATTCTGAAAAGTGAGAAGTTTAGGCTCTTGATGTCGCTGAGACCAGTCAATTAGGTGGAAATGAACAAGGGGTAGGTCAATGACTGATTCAACATTTTTTATGTGGAAGGTGTTATCTCTGGTGACCATACAATCGGGATTCATTCGGTCCCCTCCTAAGATACCCGAGTCAGGATTTGTCCTATCAAATGAAGCGTCGTCCACTAAGGCAATTCGAGGAGTCCAATCCTCCAGTCCTACACTAGGCTCATTGGTCACATCGGGTTGAGTACTATAAGTATGGACAACATCCATGTCCAAATCAACTATTGCATCTGAAAGTGAGTCCCATTCGAACTCATGTGAGTCTATTTCTGAATCATTATTTGGGCCTTGTGATGTAGAAGCCTCAAGATTGGGAAGAGCTTCCCCTTC
The DNA here is from genome assembly GCA_027943335.1 of Chamaecyparis obtusa. Taxonomy (NCBI): domain Eukaryota; kingdom Viridiplantae; phylum Streptophyta; class Pinopsida; order Cupressales; family Cupressaceae; genus Chamaecyparis; species Chamaecyparis obtusa. The sequence continues at coordinate 87,298 of BSBK01001912.1, forward strand.
TCTTATACTAGCATTGTTACTATCCATCGCAGCTAGGATAGAAACACTATCCATTGTCAATCTAGCATTCATACTGCTAGTTGTCAAATCTTGTGAATCTCCCCAAAGGAGATTTGTTGAAGGCACCCAATCATCAGACATGTCTTGTTGATTAGAGAGATTAGGTGTGTAGTCTGAGTCATTGTTACTGTTCGTCGCAGCTGAGACAAGGACACTTTTTTGTTTCTTATTTTCAAAACCTAAGCCAACTGTTGACTTATTCCTTCGTCCAAAAAGGGCATGGTTAAGAGGTTCAGCCCTAGCATCCAGCCTATGACTAAGGGGACCCTATCCTGGATAACCCATATTCTTGACCAATGTATACCCTCTCCCATAAGCTCTAGGGGAAGCTGCAAAATTCTCATTATGTAGGTATTTCTCTTCTCGGTAAATCCAGTCCCTAACGGAAACCTCTTCTTTTTCTTCTTGAATCGGAACTGAGGATTCCACAAACTTATTGAACAATGTCATGGCCGAAGATGAGGGCTTCATTTCTTGAGAAGGTTTTCCATAAGACCTAGGGGAAATTGGCAATTTTGTGAATGAATCCAATTTGTAATCCCCTATACCAAGATCTATGGTCTTGAATTTATTCTTTCATTGTTCAAATGCAGTATCAAAAGTGTTAGCCTCCCTATTCAAAGGAATGTGAGACCTTGCTGAAATTGTGTTGACTGACAGTGTGTTGTCTCTAGGTATGCAAACTTCTATTCCATTGTAAGGGAATTTTACACACTGATGATAGGTAGACGGGACCGCTTGCATCTCATGTATCCATGGTCTACCTAACAAAATATTGTAAGCCAAAGGACTGACATCAATAATCTGGAACAAAATATCTTTCTCTACAGGACCAATTCGGATAGGAAGAACGGCCAATCCTTTAGAACTACGTTTGGCTTCATCATAAGCCTTGATAATTATTTTCTTCCTTTTGTCAATGACTTCTTCTGAATAACCCAAGGCCTTCAATAAGCTCAAAGAACAAATATTAAGCCCAGCACCCCCATCTATCAACACACGCCTGACACGGGTCTTGTGGATCATAACCTCTATATGAAGTGCCAAATTGTGTGGGTGGCTTAATGACTTGTCATCTTCTTCTGAGAATGTAAGGTAGTGAGGGCTAGCCAAGTGGTTGACCATATTCTAGAATTGATCTACATCTATATCATTAGGGACATTAGCTGCTCGCAAGGCATCCTCAAGGACACGCTTATGCTTAGGGGACAGCTCCAAAAGCTCAAAGATTGAAATCTACACTGGTGTACGTTGTAATTGGTCAACAAGATTATAATTCAACTCAGGACCAACAACAAATTTTGGAAGAACACCCTTTGACACTGGCTGCTTAGACTTACTAGAGTTAGGACCTCTAATAATAATGGGAGCTTGAGACTGGCTTCTAGTGACAACATTGAGGGGTTGAGACATCCTTTGTGAGTGAGGACCTCTTAGGACCACAATGGGTCCTTCATCAAGCATAGGATTTGAATCCACATCATATCCATAAGGGTCTTTCCCTCTCATCATGTTGACATTGTCACCAACAACTTCAAGCATATTAATAACATTTTTAGCATTTGTGTAGGTGTAGTTGATAGCAGCCTTGCCATTCTTATTGTTAGAATTCTCTCCTTTCTCATATTTGGGAAAGGGTTCTTTAAAAGCTTTATGATCCGCATTAGTGGTTAAACCATCAACTTGTAATTGTCCACTTTCAATGAGATCTTGGACAAGATGTTTAAGTTTAAAACAATTTTCTATATTATGTCCAATTCCTTTGTGAAAGACACAAAAGGCCTTCTCATCCCACCAATGAGGCTTAGGATCTAGTATGTGGTGCTTTGCAGGATCTTGGGGGTGCACCAAATTATGAGCAATTAACATCTTGAAAATGTCTACATAGGAGTTCCCAAGTTTGGTAAATTGCCTCTTTTCTATTTTAGGTCTCGCTTGATACTTGGGTTTATTCTCTTGTTGTGTTGAAGACGTTTGTAGCTTCATGGCTTGGACTGCATTGGAGAGATTAAGAACTCCTTCATTCTTAGGTTGAGATGAGTCAACAACTCCATCATTGACCACTTGCTTATTCTTGTTCCAATAAGGGTTCTTTTTGTCCTTATTACCATTATTGTTGTTGTTTTGGCCATTGTTGTTATTAGTTGGTTTAGCCAAAATTCCTTGTTCTTTTAGGACATCCTCTATGTGACATGCCACTTCCACCATGGTATCAAAAGAATTAACTGGGATCTTCCTGACCTCATACCTTAGCTATGGTATTAAATTGCTCATAATGATGTCTATTCTTTCCTCCTCAGGAATTGTCCTTGGATATTTCGAGCACAAACGTCTCCATCTTTGTAGAAAGGTAACAAAGGATTCCCCTTGATTCTGCTTGAGTTTGCACAAATCAAGCATGGTGACCGACCTTGATAAGTTGTAAGCAAAATGTTGGACAAATATTTTCACAAGCTCTTTAAATGTCTTAACTGGAGGAGTAAGGTTAGTAAACCACTCCATGGCTTGACCCTTGAGGCTCCTTGGAAATAATCTCATCAAATAGGAGTCTTCATGGTGAAAAGAAAATCTCATTATATAGAATTGTCTAACATGGTCATGAGGATCACCAATGCCATCATATTTGTCGTAGGTTGGAAACTCAATTTTCTTAGGAAACTCAACCAACACCACACTCTTGTCGATTGGGTTGGGACATATGGAATCCAAATTAAATGTGCTCTTAGGAGCCCTCATCCTTTCTATATCCCTTTGAAGTTGTTTGATCACCTCATTAGTTGATGGATCTTGCTTCTTTACCTTTCGGTCCACATCAAAACTGTATGGGACCTTAGCACCTTTGTTGATGAGACTTTCTAGGAACTGATCCTTGTTTTGTTCCACATACCTTTCTACATATGCTTGAAAGGATGGTTCTTGTTGCATAGTCATAAAATCTATATGATTGAAGTCTGCATAACTTCCTCCATGTTGTGATCCATGATGTGCTCATTGAGAGGGTTGTTTTGAAAGTCTAGGAGATGATTATCTCCTATGGTGATCATATCTTGAAGTCCTTCTACCTTTAGGACTTGGGGATCTTGAGGGCATCCTTAACCTTCTTCTAGGACTTGGTGAAGGGGTAGATGGGGGTGAGTTGGTCCCTCTATTGGTACCCCTCCCATTAAATTTATTTTAGAGTTGTTGTGCATAGAGCCTATCTTCTTCTTCTTGGGTGACTCTTTTTCTTATGTCCAATAATGCACGTTCCTCTTCCTCTAGTTGTCTAAATTTCTCCTTTTTGGTAGCTTGTTCATCTAGATAGGCTTGCTTCTCCCTTTCAATGCTTTTCAACCTCGTATTCGCATATCGAGAGGTATCGTTAAGTGGAGAAGGTTGTCTTGAATTCCTTATTGCATTGGCTACGTTGATGTGGTGGTCACTAGACTCGTTATTCTGGTCCTCATGTTGTCACCCTGAATCTGAGTGAGTTTGTTGGTAATGTCTCGCAGCTCATTGGTGAGCATCAAAATATCTTGTGTTGTTGGGGGGTGACCTGGGTGGACTAGCATGAGAAGAACCACCATGCTCTATAATACTCCTATGTCGTTGGAAAATATCCTCAAGAGTTTGATTCATGGCTTCTTTTTGTTATCGAGTGAAAGTGTAACTCATATCCATACTTGATGAAAGTGGTGCTAAAGAGGTGCTCACTTCACTAGGATTACCCTTTGGATTAAAACAAACCTCAGATTCACTCTTAGGAGATTGATCAAAAAGGGGTCCTTTTCCCTTATGATGTTGACAAGTCTTAACTAGTGGTAACTGGCTAAAGACAACAGGGGGTCACTTCCCTTAATTGACTTGGTACCTTGTTGTAACTGACATGAAAGAAAGAGACTCTTAATGATAAGATGACGTCTCAAAGTGTCAACACCAAACTAGGATAATCAAAGTTCTCTATTGTCCAAAGAGAAATGAAAAGATAGAAATATCAAAGGGGCTTTACCAACACTGTCAAAGAGGTGCTTCAAATCAAAGGGTGACTACCCTTGCACTTTTGAACCAAGAGGTTGGACTAGGCCAAAATATAATTGAAATTGAGATTTAAATGAAAGCGATTTGGATAATAAGAGCACTAAAATTTTCCAAGAATGTAGCTAACAATTCTAGAGATAAACTTTGTCACCAAGAATGGCCTTGTAACTTGACAATTATTCCCAAAGTGACCTCGTAAATCAGATGATGCTATCCCAGAGGACTAAAATCAAAAATTTAGAGCCAAGATAGGTCTCTAATTACAAAGTAAGAAACCTACTCAAAGACCTAACCTGACTAACAGCAATTGAAACTGACCAAACTGAAAGCACGACAGAAACTACCCAGGTGATATACTCCAGGCTAATAGGGTGATACACCTATAACTGGGTGATACTTCGCCTTACACCAGATGATAGACCTCAGAATATTTGGACGATAAACACCAAGCAGGTTGGGCGATAGTCCAGAAGGGGCGAACTATCACGCGATGTTTCTTCTCAAAGCAAGCGATACTGTTGCAAAATTGTTTAACTCTTGACCAGAACTATGTAAAATTTACATTTTTGGGTCTGTTTGGTCAAAATTTTCGGTCTTAGGGTTGATGTTTTCGATCTCAATCACAATATCAGCAAAATTTTGGCAAGTTTGCAAACAGTGAGGGATCAAACATGTCTCAAAACACTTGAAACAAGGGCAAAAGCAACCTTGCCAAGACAAACACTTGTGATATCAAAAATAAAATTGCACCCTATGAATGCTATCGATTGTTTGTATATTGAGAACATTTACACTGGTATCACACAATCGAAGACAATTCAAGAAAATCTATCCTAAAAAGTCAAGGCTCACTACTTACCAACTTAGCCCACAACTTGGTGTCCCCTTGCCTCACACAAAGTGGTTACCCACAATAGATGTTGGCTTTGTCATGGAAGTGCCAAAGACACAACCAAAGGAACACATATGGTGAGTATCTTAAGGTGATCCGGGTTGTTCCACTTGGATCAATCCTTGCACTAAAAAGATAAGCGGCTAAATAAGGTGGCTTCTATCTAAAGGTTCTTAATAAGGGCTTCCATTGACAACACCCCTCTTGCTCCTCAAAAAGGACTCAGACCTTGTGGCCTCAAGAGTACCTTAGGCATTCTTGCTCAATGTTTTCCCCATGGTTGCAATCCCATGAGCTACTCACATCAAGCGAAGACAAGTGTTATGTCTACCAAGATTTTGTGTCCTTGATAGCCTTGAGTTTATAGTGGGTTGGAATAGCTCGGTATTAGCTTGTCCCCACTTGGGTCATTCCTCTTGATTTCTCAAGAGCAGGCCCACTAAAAGATCCTAAACTAAACAAAAAGTGGATGATTTTTGAGGTTCAAGGTTTTTGGTTCACCACAAGGGTGAAGAGCATACTCCCCTATCTCAAAAACTTCTCCCAGACACACCAAGAAAATTTAATTACCCCCTTGCTTCCAAAACCTTAAGATGGGTCAAGATTTTCTAGTTCACCTAAAGGTTAAGAGCATACTTCTCCTACCACCTCAAAATCTCTTTCACAAGGTATTAAAGTTCCTAATACAATTAGTAAATTCCACACTTGAAAGGAAATAAATCACAAACACTTTAAAAAATTTTCTTTTTGCTTTTGTTTATGCTTTGAGCAGCCCTGCAAAAATGTTAGTAGCCCTCTTTGACATGCGATTTATAGTGATTTTCTTTCAAGAAAAGCTCCTACAACCACAACTTGTTAGACAACTAGGGTTAGGAAAACCAAAATCTAAGTGAAAGCAATGTAAAAACCTGATCAATTTAGACTAAGAAATGTAAATTAACCCTGTTTAAATGCATCAAAGTAAGCCAGCAAACTAAATGTGATCAAATTCGGCTAATAAAACTCAAAATCCATCTCTCTGCTATATCAGGCGATATACCTCAAACTTCACCAGTATCACGTGACATAGTTTCCTGTATCCAGGCGATATACCTCAGTCTGGGTGATATATTGCACAATAGGCGGGCAATACTTCACACGACACTAGGCGATAAACCTTAATACGTGCATGCGATTCTTCTAAGATGTGAAGTGTCACACTGGTATTATAAGGTATATCGCGCTATATACCTGAGAAGTGTCGCACGATACTCTGAGACAGAAAACCAGAGAATGTAGAATTTTTGCAAATTAATTCAAAAAAAATGACGAAAATGCAAGAAACTAAAGGACAAAGTTTATCTACTCTGCCCCATAGTGGGAGCCAAAAATGTACACACAAAAGTAGTGCACTTCTATGAATCCTTACATGCAAGGAAACTCAAGAATGAGCCCTCACAAATAGATCCATAGCTCTCTATGCATGGAGTTGCAAGATTATGAATTTGCTCTTAGCTAGAGCTATTGAGCTTGTGACCTTGCTAGTCAACCATACAATGAGAGATTCGAATGAGGACAAGGGCAAGAGTGCCAATATCTCCAAAGAATCAAATGAAAATGCAATGCAATGCAAGCTAAGAATGAGAATGCAAATGTGCAAGCTATGCTATGAAAATGGAAGTACAAACTAAGCTATGAAATGGAAATAGCAATATGTTACAACCCTTCCTATTAAGCTAGATGAGTTATTCTAAAGCTTGAAAGTGAAATCTAAGCTATGAAAGCATAAACATGAACTACTATGAAAGAATGGAAACTAAACTATGAAGCAAATGAAGAACTCTAAGATGTAATGCAACAATGATCTCCAAAAAGCTCCAAAGTCTTCAAGAATTACTGCAGCATAGAGTTAGCATAAAAACAAGTGTCCTAAAATGAGGGAGAGAGCTCTCCTTTTATAAGAAATGAGGTGAAATGGACCAATGAGATTAAGAGGCAAAAGTCTTAATTAGCGGCGGAGCTTGAAAGAGAAGCAATCGATGTGCACAAGTATCCTCCAATAGGAAAATAGGAGTTGACTTTATGTCCATACGAGACAAAAAGTGCTTTTCTCCTTTTTATAAAATAGGAATAATACTTTATTTGTGCAACTTAGGATAAGAAGAAAAGTGGGGGCTTTTTATTTAATAAAAGGGGAGGAAATATTCCTTTTAATTAAATAAAGACTTAGGATAAAATGGTTAGCCCAAGGATAAAAATCCAATATATGATTGAAATTAAGACTTGATCAAGAAATTGATAATGTTGAAAATATTGATTATTGATAAAACTGATTCAGGATAAATAAATCAAATAAACGGGGCCCAAAGTCTAGGCGACCATTTTAGGGTGCATACATGAAGAAAGTGTGATGGAAAGAAAAACCAACATAAATGTTTTAATTGTCATAAGATTAAGAAAAGGAAATGCAATTGACAAGTTTAAAGCTAAATCTACAACCTTCTTTACCATCCTCCTTGCATGTGTCAAAATAGAAGCTTTGAAAACAAGGATTGGACACCCATCAAAGTGTAGACCAAACATGCCAGTATCCATTGGAAAAACTCATGTAAATCCACATTTAACAACCTTTGTGAGCACCCTCCCTACTTGTGATAAAATGGGAGCTCTAGAACAAGGTATGGACATCCATAAAAGCATGATGAAGGATAAAAAGGGATTATAATATATAATAAATGGAGAGGATGCTATTTTTGGGGCTCTTTTGTTGTCATCCTCAAGCTTAAAAAAGGCTATCAATCAGACATGTGTTGTAGATACTCAAAGGGGAGGTTGACGCGCTTGTTCTCAGCATACCTTCTTTTAATAGAAGCATTTTAGATGATACTCTTGAAATCAGATTTTTTACCAAAACATCGTAAGGTTTGATGTATAGATTAGGTGTCAAATTTGCGAAGAAAATTTGTAGCTTGAGTAAATAGATAAAATGAATAATTATGTAAGAGGGAAAGTAGACAAATTTTAAGCACTAATTTTTATTTTTTAAGTTTGTACTATATAATCACCAAAACTTCCCATGGTTAGATGTGTAGATTAGGTGTCAAATTTGAGTAAATAGATAAAATACATAATTATGGGAGCGGGAAAATAGACAAATCTCAAGTAATAATTTTTATTTTTGAAGTTTGAACTGTATAATGATTTCTAAGTATTTAAATTTTTGGTATTTATATTATTTACAAAATGTTCTTGAAACCATTATAATAAAGAGTATTTGGTAAATGTTGAATAACTATTAAATACAAAATATTTGGACTTAGTAGTGGATGAAGTGAACATTTTAACATATGATATGTAAGGTACAAAGAACCATGTATTCATAAATCCAAAATTAATACAATACAACATAAATAAATAAAAGAATCATATTTCATATAGAATAAGATGTACAATAATTTTCTCCTACACGAGATAGTACAACATAATAGGTACATCAAATCAACCAACTTGTCGAAATACCAAATAAAAATGATGCAAATAGACCATCAAAGGGTCAGTACATTATATAAATCAAATAGTGATACTATGTCATTTATGCCTCCTTAGCCTTGAACTACTCTCCACCTGTTGTACTCAAGAACGGGAATGTGGTCTAGGTGCTTTTATCACCCAGCCATAGAGTGGTTAGATCCTCAAAGTTTTTAACTCCTAGGCTCAACATGAAAGTTTGAGCACCCGATCCTGCATCAAAGAACCTAGAAAACCAGAACTAGCAGGTCAGATAGAATCTGGTGCAACACTATGACTAACTATCATATAAACCATAACCATAACAATAATGATACATGTATCCACAAAATGATATGGAAGGGAGTGATAAAACTATAGACATCCACTAGTATCAAATGAATGTACAATCACTTTGGCCAAAGCATTTTTAAGCTAGTTTCCATGGCAGATAGATTAGAAGATCAAAATAAAGCCTATCCTTCCATGTTATCCATATTTTGCACCTGTTTATTAAGATAATCATACATGAATAAGGAAAAATAATATACCCCTTCCTAAGTGTCATATGCTATTAAAAATGAGTACTATATCTTGGATTATCAATATAGACAATTATCATATTTTGAACAAATAAATTGAAGCTTCTCTTTTCCATGCCTCATAAAAAAATTCAATAAATAATGTATATGCAAATATGATAACCCAATCATGATTCTTGGCATTTAGAAAGAAATTTAATATGAATGTCATCATTAAATATGTTAGAATATTTAATCTTTCCTTGGTTTTTTCTTTAATTCAGGATAAACCAAGGTATCCTACATTTATTTAATTAGGAGATTCCTATGGAATCCCTACATGTATTTTGTCCTCTTGTCCAAGTGGGAGGACATGTCATTTCTTTTATTTCATTTATTAAGGAAAATAGTTTATCCTTCTTAAGAGGATCTTGACACTTTGCACACACCTATTATGAATGTTGGCATTCATAGATTAGTGAGTTACTTAGTAACTCCTCTCCTCATCTCTATTTAAGAGATGCTCCTCTCTCTCATTTCTACTTTATGATGTTATTGTAAATGTTCCCCCCCCCTCTCTCTCTAGGCTTTTCCTCATTCATAATTCACAGGGGGGTTTTCTTTTCTTTTCCCCTTTCAAAACTTGTCTCCTTGTCTTGGCTCTTTGGGTGCTTTCTCCAATTTTATGCTATTTTCATGGTAACACTTTCGTTTATCATCTAACTCTCTTGGATTATTGTTTTCATTTAAGGTAAATACAATTTTTGAAGGGGCCCCAAAACCCTGTACAAAATGGTCACAAAATATATTCAAAAAATCCCATTAAACATAACAGGTCAAGACCAAAGCGAGGGTTTTACAATAGGCACCCACAACTTGGATGAAATAATGCATAAAATAACCTTCATGAAAACCCTAGAAAAAGAAAAATACAAATAGAGGATTAGACCACATGAGACAATCATATCAAATTAGAAAATCTAGGATTTTCCTTTACCTCCCTTCTTCTAGAAGCGGGGAGTCATATCAAATTGTAGAGAGGACTTTTTATGATGTTTACTAATAACTAGGGTCCACCCCTCCTCTACCAAAGAATCCTTCTCCTACCAGTCTTGAATCAAGAGAGAAGCAAAAGAAGAACCAACCACAACATAACCAACAAGAGAAGTCTAGATAGAACCAACAACTTCCTCCTTACAACCAAGTCCAAACTTCTCAGCAACAATAAAAAGTCCTGCCGAAACATAACTAGCTGGGAAGAAACGAGTAGACCTAGCAGGAACAGAACCACCAGAAAAGACATTTGTAGACTTTCTAGCTCTAGTAATACTTGTAGAAGTATTAGTAAACCCAACAAAACTAGAATCAACAATAGGAACACCAGCAACAGAAGAATTACTTCCAGCAGGAATAGTACCAACAAAAACACAATCAAACTATTCAATGACCCCAACAAGACTAGAACCAGCTGGAGGAATCCCAACAATAGTAGAATTATGGGGAGACTTACCATTAGAAATAGTTCCAATAGAAGAAACACCAATAGACTAAACAACCTCAGAACTACCAGTTGTAGTAATCCTAGACCCCAAAGGAACACTTCCTACAGGAGGAACATCCTCAAGAACATCAATCTCTACAAGAACAATATTATTCTTACCTACTGTATAATGATCAAAAGAAGCACCCTTCCACAAAGAAGATGACATTTTTCTCTTAGCCCTCTATAATCTGCACTGGGTAGAAAAGTGAACCATTTTAAAACACTTCCTACATTTGAAGGGAAGCCCTTCATAGTCCAATGTTTGAATCTAGGAAGTCTTTGAGTACTCTAACTTAATCATTTATGGTAGCCCCTTAGAGATATCCATCTCTACCAGTAATTGCATGTAAGTCAAGTGCATAATATTAGAAGATTCTTCATCCACCTTCAAAAAGTCTCCAAGAGCCTCTCTCACCACTTCAAATAGGGAGTCAACCCAAAACTAAAGGGGAAGGTAAGGGAGCCTCACCCAAATCAGAATCTTGTTAAAAATTTTAGAAGAGGGGGAAACTTCAGGAAACCAAGGTTTCATAACCAACATATAATGATTATCCTAAGAGAAAGAGTGATTGCACAAAATCAACTTTGTATCTTCAACATTATCAAATTTAGCAATAAAAAAAACCCTTTCCATAGGAAAAATATGAACAGTACCAAAAATAATAGGTTTCTAATGAGCAGAGATCCATTATTGCAAATCAGCAAGGCTCAACCACAAACCTAAAAAGTGACAAATCACACCACAAGAAGAAAAATCAAAGGAAGAAAACTTAATATCTTCCACCACTTCCTCATCCAAGGAAATCTGGATATTGTTCAAAATAGGGAGATGTCCCTTAGCATAGAAACCCGAACCACCACCAATCCCCACCCCACCAAAGCGATTGCTAACAGCCCTAATTGAAACCATACCATCATATGCTAATGTCCCCTTAGGAAAAGAAGCACCAAAAAGAGGCATATAACCAAATACTGAACCCCCAACAATCTATGAAACACTAGCAGACTGTGTAGCTCCAACATGCCACAAGAGATTAGTAGAGGAGCCAACAAAAAGGGAAACCCCAGAAGAAGTTCCAGCTACTGGAAAAACCCTTCTAGCCGCCTGTAGAACCTCCAACACACCATCTGTAGCAACCAAAATCCAAGACAAATCCTGCAAGGATCCAACAACCCCCACCTCTTCAGAAGAAGGAAAAGCTCCAGCTAAAGTTTCACCTTTCAGCAAAATGCAGGTAGACAATGAAGCCCCAACTACCCGCATTGTACCAGAAGACACACCACTAGCTAGAAAGACCCTATAAACACTAGCACCCAACAACACATCAATAGATGATGAAGACTGCAACTTCCCAACTGACTACAATAGTCCAGTGGAGGGAAAAACCCTACCCGAACCTCCAGAAATCAATGCAACCCTAGAAACTCCAACATCTGGTGAAGAATGGAAATTCCCAACCGTCGCAAAGCTCCATTAGAAGGAAAATCCCTATCCGAACCTCCAAAACCTAGTGACGCTCCAGCATCCAGCGAAGCTCTAGCAGACATCTTTGAAGAGATTTTGTCACCTTTGTAATACTTTCCTTCTATCACTCAATTTTCACTACATATATATTTCTTACAAAAGTCTATATATATATATATATATATATATATATATATATATATATATATATATATATATATATATATATATATATATATATATATATATATATATATATATATATATATATTCTTTAACATTAATAAATTTGTCAAGGTATAACGTTAGTATTAACTCCAAGTGTGAGTTTATACCATCAATAAATTTTAAATAACTATTGTTGGAATTAGGAGAGATAGGTACTGAGAGGGGAGGGGTGAATCGGTGCCTTCAAAAAATTTACTTGTAAACCTTTTAGATCTATGACTATAAATAGTGATAACCTTGCAAAATAACTTGTATCTAATTGCATGTATTAATCATCCATTTGACTTAAGAAAGTAAACAACATGAAATCAAAATAGCAATCACATAACACAAGTATTTTGGTACTGCAAAAACCCTTGTTAGAAGGTAAAAACTACGGTGGGGATGACAGCCACAAATTCTTCACTACTGCAGATAGAAAGGGTTTGCCTGTTAGGGCTACAAGTTTTGATCACTTCTAGTGATCTTACCTTGTTAGGAGTAACATGTTAGATCAGCTAGATCTACCTAGTTATAGGATTTTAACAACACTAATGAAGTGTGTACTCGGTTAAGATATTTACATAAGACTATTAAGTCTACTTTGTTAAGAGATTTATCCAAAAACTCTATTACAATTGTTAGAAAGCAATCGGCAATTATTTGCTAATTAACAACTCAATTGTCTAATACAGATCTATAAGTTTTGAATGTATTTCACCTTTACTGTGATGAATCTCTGCTCTGAAGTGCTTGGTAGGCTTTTCTGATTCTGCTTAATCTGATATCCTTTACAATCTGCTCTATTAACTGATAGACTTGAAGTTAGGCAAGTGCTTCAAGTTTCTCCTTGATTCATATATTTGTTCTCACATCAGTTCACATCACAAATGATGTAAACAAACATTTATATAGCGATCTACTTTTGCCACTTTAACAAAATTAGGTTACACTACTTAGTCATAACCCTAAGATCTATGGTGTAAAAAAATGACTTAGATCAGACTATTACATAAGATATACATTACATTTAGTGAATATTATAACAATAAAAATTCCTCGATCTTGGTAAAACATTTTTTGATATGTTGTAACCGTTTGCATAGAAGAATGTGTCATTTCAAATTACTATGCCATTTTCTGTGATCCTTGGTAAACACTATATAAACTACTCGGTGTATACTATGATGCTCAGTGTTTACTATCTGTCGGTTTCAGTGATGCTGTTGCTCGGTAAATTATGTAGTGCTCAGTGTGTAAGCTTTACCGACTAGTCTGTCTTGCTTCTAGTTACCGATTTACTCAATGTAAGTGACCGATTGATATCTTTGATAACCTTTGATACTAATGACAACCTTGAATGCTCAACACAGATAACAATCTTCCCCTTTGGCATTAGTATCAAAACTTGAATGTATATAGACAAAATTTTCTATATATAAACTATATCTCCGCCATATACATATGTGCTTATCAAAATTTTCTAAGTACTCCCCCTCGGTGCATGCTCCCGGTTAATATGTAGTATACGTAGCATCTATGTACATATTTATTTGGCATGTTGACATATACATCGCTTTCCCCCTTTTTGATAGTAATGCCAAATACAAAAATGTAATAGTAGACTCACATTTTGTCAAAAATATGCTGGTGGGTTTTCTTTACTAACTCCAAGAGTTTTTCCCATTCCTCTTTCAAGTTGGTGAGAGCAATGTGCTCAAGACTGACTTGTGCATGCATGTCAAAGATGTTATCCAACACTAAAGTCTTGGGTGTTGCAACAAGTTGCTCCGCTTTGACAATGTGTGCCTAAATTTTTTTTAGGTATGGTAGGAGTTCTATCTGTAACTCAGTGACCTAATCAGTTATGTGCTCTTCTTGTTTCTATAAATTTTTTATTGACTGCCTGAGTTCCTAAACTTGGTGAATGTGCTTTGCGAAAGCATTTGGCTCGGTTATAGCTGCAGTTGTATTGTCCTTGATTTCTGCTTCCAGTCCTTTTATCTTTTCATTGACTTCAACAATGAAGGTGTCTATAGTACAAAGCTTTAGTAAGAACTGAAAAATTAGCTAGGTGATAGATTTAATCTCGGTGTTTACCTCAGATAATTTGACCTTCTTAATTGCCACTTCTTAGCTGATTTTCTTTTCCAGTTTATTCTGTATCCTTGACTCTACCCTTTCTTCAATCCATTTGTCTGCATTGGTATCAGGGGCATTGATTTTCTCTGTTAATATAGCAAGTTGATCTATGATGGGAGTATCTTCATCAAGATTCACCTCAGGTACTACTTGTTGTAGGATATCCCTCACATCTGCTAGAATTTCTTTCCTTTTAGTTTCTTGCTTCATCTTCTCTTGAGTTGCCTTCCTTGAACATAATTCCCCATATTTTCTTAGTTCTTCAGGGCTCAGGGTCCTCAGGTCACACTCAGGAATAATTATCACTTCATCTAGATTGACCGACCCTTTTCCTTTCTTTTTCTTCTTCTTCTTCGATACTGATGGTGATTTCTTCTCAATAATGACAAGAGACTTGTCTCCAGTCTTCGAAGTTTCCTTCCCGATTGACACACTCTCTTCCTTCTTTTTCTCCTCGGTGGCCATTGTCTTGGTTGATGGAGTGGGAGCCTCGGTTGTGGTGTTAGATAGGATCACCTTGGTTTCCTTTGTCTCATCTGTTACCTTTGTCTCAGTGCAAGGTGCATCTTTTGTGTTAGGCTCATTTGTCTCTGTAGGCTTCTCAGTTTCTTGTACCCCTATGGTGTCTTTGTGTTGCTCGGGGTCTGAGCCGTTGGGTTGTACTTGTGAAATGATTTCAACTGCTTCTGCAAGTACATGAAACTTACCTGGTAATGATGTAAATGCACATTCAGTATCTTGTTCTTCATCTTGATTATTTAGGGGTGCCATATTTACATCCTCATCTTCCTTGTCATCGGGATCACCATTTGTGATGTCCTTAATGAGTACATCATCATCATTTTTCTTCTTCAGTTGGATCTCTACTGGATCCGGTGCATCCTGTGAAACATTTATTTCTTCCTTTTTCTTGGTGATATCAATTACCTCGGTAACTGATATACTGGCGTCCTTTGACTTCTTTGTTGTGCCATCATCAATATAAATACATTTACCTTTAGAATCTTGTCTCTTCTTAGACAGGTTTAAGAATGCCTTTTTCTCAGCTTTTTCTTTGGCCTCAAGAATAGATCTCCATAGAGAATCTCCAATCTCATCTACATCTACCATGTTTCCATCTAGTATTATCATGGCCTGGTGCTTTACCATAAATCTTTCTTGGTAGGTAGCCATGTGTTCATCAAGTTCCAGTATACTGAGATGTGGGGCTGCCTGAACTAGAGATCGTTCTCTCTTTCTTTTCTCAGTTTCAAGTCCATAAGCCCATTTTTTATTTATCCTGTCATCCAAATCCTTTGGTAATGAACATGCAAATTATAATGGAACTCTCTTGAATTTTATCATCATTTGGATGATGGCCTCTTCTATCTTGGTTTGATCCTCAGTTGACATCTTGTTAAATTTGCCTATTTTCGGATTAGCAAGGTCTCCGTTCTCAATTATATCTTCAATGACTTCATCTATTGACCTTACCTTATTGCTGACCACCTTGAATTGATTGATGTTATCTTCATTTTCAGTGTCCTCAAGGTCTTCTCTACCTCTTATCAGTCTTCTCCTTTTCTTTGGTGCTTTAGCTGCAACCTTGGATCCTTTCTTTGCATAAGTCTTAGTCGGTATAGCTTCCTTTCCCTTTATTACCTTTTCTTCTTCTTTCTTTTGTGGTGGTGAAGCTACAGTTGATGATCTTGTCCTTATACCTTCTTGTACTAGTAACTGCTTCTTCTTAGGAACTTTGGGAGGAGGAACCGGTGTGGGATCTTTTTCCTTTTCAGACTCAGTTTCCTCACTATCATATGGCTTGTCAACTAACATTAACTAACCTTCAATTGATGGTTCAACTAGTGTCTCCTCAAATGATTTAGAGACATCTCCAAATCTAGCAGTAAGATCTTTCCTCATCTTCTTTTCCCTTCTAGACATTTTACCGATCTCTATGCCTGTAGTGATTCTAGATTTGGCCTCTTCATATGTTCTGAACCTAGTGGTAGTGGGATCTTTTGGTAATGCAAGAAATGCATTAATAGATTTCACTGAGAAATCATGGTTCATTTCATAACCCATAGGTGCCAACCATTTTGATCTAGGTTCAACTGCTCTTATCATAGAATGATCTGTGTCTACTACAAAACAAATGTCTGTCTCAAATTTTTGAACTAATTCCCTTGGAATTCTACTTCTTTGATGCATTTTGGTCTAAAATTATTTGAAGTATGCATCAAATTCTATATTCAGTTTATCTCCTAACTTACTTATCATCTCGGTAATCTATGCAGTTATTGGTTTATCTATTGTCCAGTTTACTTTACCGATGCCAGGTACACACTTTTGTAGATAGAAAAATATACAGACAAGTAGTGATCCAAACTTACATGTGTTTGACTTCTTTGACCTTATAATCTTCATGTTTTCCTATAGTTGATGTAACAGTACCTCAAAAAGATCAACCTGGTGACCTTTCTCCATAATTTTGTATGCCATGTCTATTATGCTGCAGGGTACATTGTTGAGTCTGCTCGATTGAAATATTTTGTACCTGATTACATGTGCTGTGAACTTAACTGCTAGGTCTTTGATTGTTGAAATTTTTAGTGCCCGACCATCCCATTGAGCTCCATTGTTCTTCTCAACATCAGGTTGTGATGAACTACGAAAGGCTTTTTCCTTGTCAGTTGTAGGGAGGCCAGTAACCCTACTGATCATTTTCTTAGTGACTTCTATTGGTTTATCTAGCCAGAATTTTCCATTGTGAAACCTACTCAATACAATTTTGATCCAATCTGTCTTAAATGAATGCAGATAGTATGTGATACATGATAACCCTGATTCCTCAATCTTCTTGTATTCTTGTTTTAATTTTCAATCAGTGCCACAGAGTAGTTGAGGTGCTGCAACAGTTTCAAAATCTCCTACTTCTCCAATTTTGTAATGAATATACCCTTTTACGTCTTCTTTCAATAAAACCCTATCTGGTATGCTTGAGAAAGTGCCCATTGAATCTGTTTGTGATGTGACCTTGGGATGTGGCTTGAACTTAGGTTCATTAAAATTTTCCCTTACAATCATATTAACTTCTTCCTCGACACTTTGTGATTTGCTAGCGGATGATGTAGATGCCATAAATTGATTTAGGGTTTCAACTAGCAGTAGGTAAATGAAGTGTAAAATAGAAAATGAACTTACTCAGAGTCATCAAAGAGTGATGTCAGTTCGACCTATAGTAGCCTTGAATCCTTTTGAAAATATTTTATCTTGAACTCTTCTCTGTGAAATCTTCACTCTTCGAAATCGTAATGTAAAAATGAACTCTGTTTCGTGTGTATTTATAGACTTTTCGATATTCCAGTTCAAAATTTTGTACATTTAATGCTTGACCTAGCTTTCGGTACATAACAGATGTCATCTTGGTGAAGATAACAATTTACTTGTCACTCGGTTAACATAGGATTTCTCTATCAGTTTTCACTGTTGTCCAATTAACCTTGTGTAGTGATTACCGACGGGTAACCAACTCTCAGTCTCTCTTTTACTGACTATATAACATTGTTAGCTCATAACATATAAACCATAATGCATCTTTATTCATGCTAATTTGATATTTGTACATCCTGTATAAGGAACTGTATGTAAGATGTGCTCACTATAAATACCAGTCCCATACATACCTTTGTCCCCTTAAGTGGAGTTACCGATGTCACCCAATCCAGTGGACAAGGTTTCACCGACAACATTACTTGACTCAACATTCTCATTAGATGCCTTCTTCCACACAGTGTTCCTTAACTTCATGATATCTACAATAGTGTATTCACTCTCAAATACATGATCTTCCTTTGGTGCTCAGTCTTTGTAGTCCTTGCTTAAATGACCAACTTTATGACAGTGCATACATGCCATTCCAATGCTTGTCCAGCTTCTTGATTGTCCAATTCGACTCTTTTTGTAATAATTTTCTGCAATGTGTCCATATCTACCACAAGTTACATAATTAGCCCATGTGTTATAATCCCAAACATAAGAATTACCTTGTCTCTTCGGTTGATAAGGCTTTCGCTGTGTTTTTTGCTTAGGAGTCCATACTTGCTTCATTTTTGCCTTACACTCTCATGCAGTATGTCCATGTTTATTACAAGTATAGAATATTTTCTCCACAGTAGTATTGTTAGCAATATCATTCTATTTAGCTCTACACTCATAAGCTTGGTGTCCAAACTTACCACAATAATAACAATATCCATTGAATTTAGGAGTGACAAGAGGTTTACTTTGTGCTTTTCTTCTACACACATTAGATGTATGTCCTGGTTTGCCACCGTGATAACATCTCAACACTTTAGGTTTTTTACTTTGATTATTATTGACTTGTTTAGCTTGTTGTGATGATTCTCCTTCATCGGTATAGTCTATCCCAGCTCTACTCCCAAATCTTCTTTGATTAAACAGAAAGTCATGAATCTTCTTTGAACTATCCTCAGCCAGTTTCTTCATTTCATTGTGTTTTTGTTGAGTTTTCACTTCATTTCTCAATTTTTCATTCTCCTCTCTGAGTCTTGCAACTTCTTCAAGGTTTCTTGACAATTCTCCATTTACTCGGTTGACCTCTTGATTCACAGTCATCATTTGATTAGATACTTGGAAGTGACAATCAGTGAGTCTTTGTATTTCATTTTCTTTAGCTTGAAGTTGTTCAGTCATCTGTCTTCAGTCATCAATAACTAGATTCCTTTCTTGCTCAGCTTGTTTAGCATTGTTCATAGTCTCAACCATTCTCACCATCTAAGATTCTTGACCGATTTGCAATGCTTTCACTTGATCAGTTAAATATTGATTCTTTTCAGACAAATCAATGATTATACTTTTAGATCCATCAGAGATGCTTCCAGAACTAGATCCAATATGCTCAAACATTTCATAAATAGGTTCTTCATGGTAACCGATCTCATTTTGTAGAATAGCCATGTTCTTCCTTTGAACCATTAATTTCTTCAGTCCTTCTCTAGCTTTCTTAAACTGTTCAACAAACATCTACATCTGTATCTTCTGATTCTCAATAGTCTTATCAAGCTTATATCTCTCCATGACTTAGATCTTTACCCTTCAGTGGTTAAACTATTCAACAAGAGAACTATGCTCTGATACCAATGGTTGGAATTAGGTGAGATAGGTACTAAGAGGGGAGGGGTGAATCAATGCCTTCAAAAAATTTACTTGTAAACCTTTTAGATCTATGACTATAAACAATGATAACCTTTTAAAATAACTTGTATCTAATTGCATGTATTAATCATCCATTTGACTTAAGAAAGTAAACAACATGGAATCAAAATAGCAATCACATAACACAAGCATTTTGGTAATGCAGAAGCCCTTGTTAGAAGGTAAAAACTACAATGGGGATGACACCCACAAATTCTTCACTACTGCAGATAGAAAAGGTTTGCCTATTAGGGCTACAAGTTTTGATCACTTATGGTGATCTTACCCTGTTAGGAGTAACATGTTAGATCAGATATATCTACCTAGTTATATGATTTTAGCAACACTAATGAAGTGTGTACTCGGTTAAGAGATTTACATAAGACTGTTAAGTCTACTCTATTAAGAGATTTATCCAAAAACTCTATTACAATTGTTAGAAAGCAATAGGCAATTATCTGCTAATTGACAACTCAATTATCTGATACAGATCTATAAGTTTTGAATGTATTTCACCTTTACTTTGATGAATCTCTGCTCTGAAGTGCTTGGTATCCTTTTCTGATTCTACTTAATCTAATATCCTCTGCAATCTGCTCTGTTAACTGATAGACTTGAAGTTAGGCAAGTGCTTCAAGTTTATCCTTGATTCATATATCTATTCTCACATCAGTTCACATTACAAATGATGTAAACATACATTTATATAGTGATCTGCTTTTGCCACTTTAACAAAATTAGGTTACACAAATTAGTCATAACCCTAAGATATATGGTGTACAAAAATGACCTAGATTAGACTATTACATAAGATATACATTGCATTTAATGAATATCATAACAATAAATATTCCTCGATCTTGGTAAAATGTTTTCTGATTTGTTGTAATCATTTGCATAAAAGAATGTGCCATTTCAGATTACTATGCTATTTTCTATGATCCTTGATAAACACTATATAAACTACTTGGTGTATACTATGATGCTTGGTATTTACTGTCTGTCGGTGTCAGTGATGCTGTTGTTCGGTAAATTGTGCAGTGCTCAGTGTGTAAGCTTTACCGACTAGTCTGTCTTGCTTCTAGTTACTAATTTGCTCAATGTAAGTGACCGATCGATATCTTTGATAACCTTTGATACTAATGACAACCTTGAATGCTTAATAGAGATAACAGCTATGTCCTTCTTTAATAACGCCTTATATATTCTTTGTTGTGTCAGTTGTAATGCTAGATTTCTATTACAATATTCATTGCAAGTAACATCTTTGTTCTTCCTTATTTGTTGTTACTCCCAAGAGGATTTATATAAACAAAGGTCTATGTTATTATGCATTCTTTGTTTTATCTATCTGTGCATATCATTTTCTAACACTCTATTTATGTAAACAAGTAGGTAGGTAGGCAGAGAATACCTAGGGGCATGAGATAACTCTCTCTAAGCATACCCCATTAAAAGAATGACAAGGCACCTAGGAGGATGTTGGATGCATCATGTGTACTCTTATTCCTAAAATTAAATTAAATAATACTATTGTGCTTGGAGAATACATATTTCTTTCATTTTCCATTTTAAACATATGTTAGATGTAGCTACTAGTGCATCTTCCATTCCTCCCACCGCTACTACTCAAGCTAAAAAAGATGCTTGGAATTCCAAAAATGAGGAACCACTTGGCCTCATTGGTATTTCCTTGAGTCTGGAATTATATGTTTTGATTGATAACTGCATTGAAGCACATGCATCATGGGATATTTTGAAAAACATCTATTATAGTCCTAACGAATCATGAAAATTTCAACTCCAAGATCAATTGGAGGATCTCAGGTATACCGATTTCAAAAGTATGGATGACATTTGTTAAAGTTTGATTCCATTAAAAGTTAGTTAAATGGTTTAGGAGTTAGTATTGCTGATATTCAGTTGATTCATATTATTTTAAATAAATGTCATCATAGGCAATTTCAACTATTTATTACTAATGTTCTTTCTCAACTTGCTCCTCCTAGTTTAGCTACTCAATTAAATTATGTCATTTTTCAATATTTATTGTGTCAAGAGGAAGAAAAGTTGATTCAATTCGGTACTCTTAAATCTAATGAACATGCTTTTATGTTTAAAAATAAAAATCATAACTTTAGATCAAATACTCATAATAACAATAATAATAATAATAATAATAATCATTCTAATAACCAATTTGATTCTAGGCCATATCATAACAACAATAATAAACACAATCATAATTATAATGATAATCATCATAATCAAAAGAATAATTCTAATAATAAGCCCCATTGCACCTATTGTGGGAAAAATGGTCATTTGACTAACAATTGTTTTGAAAAGAAAAATGATAAGAAGCCTATGAGTCAAAATAATCGCAAGCCTCATTATAAGAAGAATAATGGTAATCAATCATGTCATGCATTTATAGAACTAGTTATAATGTTTCTGACCCTTTAGAGTGGATTATTGATAGTGGTGCATCTCAACATGTTACATCTCATAGAGAAGTTTTTTATTCATTGCAACCTAATACTTTAAATATTCCAATTCAATTAGCTAATAATCATAGTTGCAAAGTTGAAGGTTTTGGTGATGTTTATGTTCCTAATGGAAAATTACATGATGTTCTTTATGTTCTTGAATTGAAAACCAATCTTCTTTGAGTTGATAAGTTATGCCAAGATTATAAGGTTGAATTTCATAAGGGCATGTGCTATGTTATTGATCCTAAAACTAACCAAGTTTTTGCTAATGCCAAAATGGATCATGATAACTTATTTAAATTTTATGAGTGTGCCAATTAAAGGTATTTGTTACATGATAATGTTGACTTTAATGTATGGCATGAAATGCTTGGCCATTTGAATTCTGATTATATCTCTTTGATGAAAAAATAAAATATGGTTGATGGATTTCCTAATATCATTCCTTCCAAAATTGTATGCACTAGTTGCATGAGTGGTAAGATGCACAGGGAAAAATTTCCACATGTTCAATCTTGGAGGGCACATCATAAGTTGCATCTCATATATAGTGACCTATTGGGACCAATGGAGAATAACTTCATCAAAGGTTCAAGGTATAGTGACCTATTGGGACCCATTTGGTGAATTTCATATGTTTGTTGAAAGGAAATATGGTTTTAAGATTAAAATTCTTAGAAATCACAATGAGAAGGAATATGATAATAATGCTTTGCACTAATATTTGAAATCCCTTGGTATAAAACACGATCTTACCATTCCTTACACACTACAAAAAAGTTGTGTGGCAGAAAGGAAGCATATAACTATTGTTGAAATGGATATATGTTTGTTACATTCTAAAAATATGGATTATAAGCTTTGGGCTGAAGTTATGGCTTGTGCTTCATATCTCATTAATATAAATCCTACTAAATCTTTACAAGATAAAACTCCTGAAGAAGCTTGGTTTGATAGGAAGCCCAATTTGGAAAATTTAAGAATTTTTGGTTCAATTGCTTATGTTCACACACCTAAACAAAAGAGGAAAAAGTTAGATGCTAAATCTTATCCTTATATATTTCTTCAGTATGATGAAAAAACTAAAGGGTATAGAGCTTATAACCCTCTTATTAACAAAGTTCAAGTTGCAAGAGATGTCTGTATTGTAGAAAATGGAGTACATAATTGTTCTAATGTGCAAGATGCTAAATTTAGTGGAAGTAAAATTGTGGTTGTGGAGGACCAACATCCTTCTCTAAACCCTACTCCTAATGCCTATATTTCTCTTCCTTATAATGATAGTAATGATGATAATAATAATAACTCTACTCCTCATAGTGATGATTCAGTTACTTCTAAGAGAAATCCTAAATGGTTTAAAGATTTACTTTATGAAATTGATGATTACATAGCTAGAATGGGTGGACTTAAACCTAGGAGAATTAATTATTGCAATTATTCTTCGATGTATTCTCTTATGAATTCTAATGATCCTCAATCTTTTAAACAAGCTAAAATCCAACCTCATTGGCAAAAAGCTATGCAAGAGGAATATGACACTTTAATTTTTAATCAAACTTGGGATTTAGTTCCTTCGCCTCATGGTAAAAATTTGGTTTCATGCAAATGGTTATATAAAACTAAATTAAATGTTAATAATAAAATTAGTAAGTTTAAAGCTAGGCTAGTAGCAAGAGATTTTTCTCAAATTGAAAGATTATATTATAATGAGACCTTTGCTCCTATTGTAAAAATGCGTACCATTAAACTAGTTCTTTCTTTATCTTCTAAAATGAGTTGGCCCATTCATTAAATGGATGTTAAAAGTGTCTTTTTAAATGGTGATTTGCATAAAGAAATCTATATGTCTCAACCCCCCGGTTTTGTTAAAGAAGGTAATGAACACTTAGTCTGTAAATTAAAAAAAATATTTATGGTCTAAAAGAATTTCCTAGAGAATGGTTCTCCAAGATCTATACATTCTTTATTTCTCAAGATTTTGTTAGAAGTAAAAATGATCCTAATCTCTCTGTTAAACATACTCAAGATGACATTGTCATTATTATTCTTTATGTAGATGATTTGATTCTTAGTTCAAGCTCACATTCTTTAATTTCTAATATTAAGTTTCAACTTAATCAAAAAATTTAAATGACTGATTTAGGAATTTTACATTATTTCTTAGGTATGCAAATTTGGCAAACCCCTGAGGGTATTTTTCTCTCACAAAGTAAATATGCTAAATATCTTCTAGAAAAGTTTAAGATGAATGATGCTAATCATGTTTCAATTCCATGTGAATTAGGAACTAAGTTGATGGTAGATATGCAAACTCCATTTGTCAATCCTACAATTTATAGACAACTAGTAGGCACTTTGAATTATCTAACTCATACTAGACCTGACATAGCTTTTAGTGTTGTTTTAGTTTCACGATTTATGTCCAAACCTCAAAAAACTCACTTTAAAGTTGCTAAAAGAATATTATGATATATTAAAGGTACTATTAATGTAGGTGTAGACACCTAAATTTGATTAACAAATTTAATTAAATTTAGTCATCTTACTAACATTATTGATTAAATAATCATATATTATTTAATTGATTAATGTCACCCCCTAGTTAATTGATCTAATTAATTAGGTATAGTACAATTAATCTAATAGAAACCCATAACCATTTAAATAATTAAATCTTCTCCCTCTATTAATTTAAATAAATACATTTATCTATTTAAATTAATTCATAAAGCCCTTTCCTCCCACTTGGAATTAAATAATACATTTAATTCAATTTGAGCACATGATCCTAACTTTGACCTTCATCTAACCAAACCTCCAACCACCTAACCTTGAGTTCTAACTCAACCCAACTTATTCACACATACTAATCCTTCTTAATTATCTAATGACCCATGATTAGCTAATCTAACCCTCCCCTCATTCTCTCTCCTCTAATCAAATCCTCCTAATTCTCTCACTTTCCCTCTAATTGAAGCCTAATCACCCACTAAACATTTTACACAATTATAATCCATAGATTAAGAAAACCTAAACTCACCCAAGTCAACCCTCATGTCACATCCTCACATCTCCCAACCCCCAAACCTCGTGTCAATCTTAAATTCTCTTACACACTCCACCCATCTCTTACACTTTTGTCCCCTCTCACATCTCTCAAAATGATCACATTCCCCCATTCTTCCAAACCTCTCTCCTTGTGAAACTTGTCACAATGAGAGGCATTTGAGAAAGCACAATCAATATGTTATTTCTCAAATTCATCTCTACCATTCCTTAGGTTTTCATATTGGGCGTCCATTCCATCTTCCATTTGCCTATAAATTGAACCCTCTTCCCTTCACAAATCATCCACCATTTATGCATTGTTATTATGCTAAATTGTCTCCAAATCCATAGCATAAGAAACTTTATAATGAAAAAATCCTCCCAAACCTTTGAAGCTTGAGCACTATCATTGAGCACACATCCAAATCTATTGGACACATCTACTCATCAAGGAAGACTTCTTGAGGTGTTTGAGGTTTGCATTCACATTGGTTTTGTAGGTTTTTCTTTGTCTAATCTATTTGTTACATTGATATTGTGTAGTTGAATGTTTTATTAGCTTCATCCATTTGTAGGCTCACATCTCCTTGTATAAATTTTGGCATGCCTAGTGGGACCCACTTCTGGGGTCATTCTTTCATCTTCTTCATCATATTTTATCTTGCAAATCTAACAATATGCTAATTTTTTTTTGTTTGAAGTGCTTTGCAAGGTTTTTTTTATTTTTGTAGGTTAAGAAACTCACAAGGAGACTAAGGAGATCTCATTCCTGGTCTCAAATTTTACACAATAAAAAAATCATCCACCGATAGGATGGCTTGCACAATCGGTGGGATCATTACCTCTACTTGCAAGATCGTGAACCAGTAGGTAGAGGTCGTTCTATTTGAAACATTCCCTTTCTCTATCTTTTCCCATTCTTACACAAACCAGAGGGAACGTGTTCCTGCCTATCCTTTTCATGATCCCGTCGATCCCTAAAAAAATTAAAAATAAAATTATAAACCCGTGGGATTGCAGGTTTCACCCATGAGAATGCAGGTAGAATCCACATAAATGATTATTTTTAGGTGTAATTGGTGATAAACTTCATATTTTTATATTTTGTGATTGCGGGTAGGATCCACAAGAATAGTTATTATGCATGTAATTATTTATAAAAATCATTTTTTTTTCTTTTTGACAAATCTGCAAGATTGACGGTATGACCTACAAGATTTTTGTTCTACAGTTGTGATTTTTTGTGTTTGTGTAGGTCAACAGGATTGTTATCTCTGTCTGCGAGATTTTTGCACTAACTTGATTGTAATTAAGTTAGAAATGATTCACATTTGGTTTTGGTGCTCTAAAATGAGCATTGGATGAACTCACAACACCTAACACTTCATTTTGGGCTTTTAAAATGAACTTTGGTTAACAATGAACAAGCAAATGAAACACTTCATTTTGGGCATTAAAACAAACACAAACTCAATCTTGAATGCATTAAGGAAATAAACAATTTTAATTTTCCAAACATTTGCACTTTTTCAAAGTTTTCAAAAAGGAACCTTGCATCCTAATCACGAGTGTTTTCCATTCTAGAATAGAAAACACCTAGTAAAATTAGGTTTAGAGTAGGAAAGAATACTTCTTGATGTGTTTCTCAACACTCCTTGTGAGCTACTTTGTTTAGAAATCCTATTAATCTAAGTGACACAAAGTGAATAATTTATATCTATATCCTCTCCCCTTGCCCTCATGGGGCTTGGGTGAAGAGAAAGATTAAGTTATTTAATTTTCTTCTAGCATGGCTTGTCTAGAGGGTGTGCTTCACCTTTAGAGAATGACCTCAAACTAGTAATTTCTTGATCGGTATATAAACAAGGTGTTGAGAAAAATATCTCCTTATCCCCTCAAGCCCAAGTGATGCGTGTTGATGGTAGTCCAAGGTAGGTGAATATCCCTACAATTTTGGCATGGTCAACTAGGATCTTAAGTGAGTCACGTGCATACAAATTGAGTGGGAGGACGTCATGGATCTTACTAGATGTCATTAATTAGAGGCCCACCGAATCTACTCCTGAAGTCTTGATAATCTTTATGCAAGGAGGATAGTAACCTCCCCAAGCCACTCACCATATTGTGTCATCATTGATCATTTAGAGTCAGATAATATAGTATTGATTGATCCATTATGTGGTCTTTAGTGGCTGTATTCTAATTAGCTCTTGGATGTGTGCCTAAGTTTGTGAGAAAAGGTTCTCAAGCTAAGATGATTCCATAAGGTAGAGCTTCTTGTATGTGTTTTTAATGTTACAAAAATAGTGAAAACATTTTTGAACATACACAAACGAAGAGTTTCACAACAATTTTTTTTCCAAATTAGTCCAAACTTTATCAAAGTTTCTAGTCAGAAAATAATCCAAGCCTCCAAAATTCTATCATCCTAGTTTGATAATCATGTCCTTTATGTCTTTCTGCATCATTTTCTTTGACTATTATTACTATCCTCTACCATTAGGTCCTTCTTTCCTCCCCATATCCCAGGCCAGCAGAGTCATCATGGTCATCCCTCATCCCCTTTTCATCTTCTTCTAAGAGTTAGTCCTTCCTCCTATCTTGAGCTTAATCCAAATCCCAGTCTATGCTTATTGATCGTCCTAATCTAATCTTTATTTTACCTTCCATCTTCATCCTTCATCCCTATACAACTCATAAAAAAATCATCATGTCACAATTATATTATGATGAGTTTGGTCATCCCACCTCTTCTCCCACTTTATCCTATACCAATGATGGTGATAGTCTTGTTGATCATGATGAGCACATTGAAAACCTTAGCAAGATTGCTCCAAACAACATCCAAAACCCAATCATTCCTCTGAACTACCCCATCACATTTCCATGCATACCCACTAGTACTCCTTATCATACCTTTGAAAAGGAAAATCCATTATTGCATTCATCCATACCTTCTTCCTATGTCATACCCACATATCCTCCTCATACATATTTTTTGCCTCCATCTTATCCTATAGTCATATCTCGAACACCATATTTTAACAATGAACCTACCACCTACCACCTACATCCCTAATCCAAATCCACCATCTCATTATCCTCCAACCCATTTTACAATCCATAATCCTACTCCTCCAATTCCTCCAATCTATCATCATAATCCCCCTACTATTACCAATTTTTCATCCACTATGTCATGCCTTTCTCCTTTGTCCCCTCCATCATATCTCAATCCACCATCTTCTATCCCCACCTACATTACCAAAAATCCCCTTTCGCAATCCACCTACATCCCTTCTTCTTATTCCATACCCCAAACCATCATTCCTCCTCCATCAGTTAGTCAATCTAGTTCACAAGTCACCTCCATGCCTAATTATGTGAACTATGTAGCCATGCCATCTTCTACACCCATTTTTACACCATCATTCATCCTACAAAGTTCACAAGCCATTTCTACACCTTCATATATGGATAACCTCAACTTTGCACCATCCACACATGCTAATCCTCCACCTCAACCTCCAATATACAAGTATCCAAGGAGTTTCACAAGGAAGCCAATACAAAATCCCTCTCCTAAAGTTGATGAGTTGTGTTATCTCACTCCCTCGTGTAAAGAAACTAGTGATAAGGCCCATCCACCTCCCACATCCATCATTCTTCTTCCATCACCCACACCTATTCTCCTTCTTCCATCTACCCCACTTATTGATCCTCTTCTATATCTTGACATCATTGAATCCCTCCCATCCATTGACTTCATCCAATTCCCATCCACATCTCCTCCTCCTAGAACTATCTGAACTCCATCCAATGAACCTCAAGAGTCCACCCATCTTCCCATTATTCTAGTTACAGAATCTCCCATCATCCCATCTAATCCATCTGAGAAGTCCATCCATGCATCCCCCATCACTCCATCTACACCAATCCAATCATGTGAAGATCTTGTTCAAAAACATGTTGAAATATCCATTGACCTAAATGAAGATTGTATCATTCCATCCACTCTATCTCAAGTCCCCACCATCTCACTTCCTCCATTACATGATCCATTCTTATCACCCACTCCATCTCATGATCCTTTGTCATAGAATCCTAAAAATCAAGATCCTACCCCTCCACCTACTCCATCTCAAGATTCATTACCATCCCCCAATCCCAGTCAAGATCATATCATCCATTCTCCTTCACTCCATGATCCTTTAATACCTATCCCACCACCATCACTCTATCCCCTTGGTCCACTTACATTTATCAATGGTGGCCCACTTGAAGTAGAAGAAATAAATTTCATATCTACCACCACTTCACCTAATAATGGACTCACATCTTATTCCCCAAGTAAAAAGTATCCTAGCTTGGATCAAATTCTCAAGAAATTGAATTATAAAGGTAAAGGATTAGGACCCCATGAATAAGGTCCCCTAGAGCCCATCCATTGAAAAAAACATCCACGGTCTTATGGTCTTGGTTACACATCTGAAGGTACTTCATCCAAAAATGTTGGTAAAACTAATGCAAAATTCAAGCATGCCTCCAAATCCACCATCACATCTCCTCATTGTTCTTCTAGAATATTTATCTCCATCCCCCCTCCTCCATCATTGCAACCCAAGACAACCTATCACATTCCTCCTTCATCCTCTAAATCCATTCTAGGTCCTTATATCTCAAAATCTACTATCACATATCTTCCACATACCAAATCCATTTTAAGCCCGTACGTCCCAAAATATCATTCCCCATCTTATCTTACTCAATCCTTCATCCACCATTACCACATCCCTATCGACCACCATAATCCCACTCCTTACATTCCTAATCAGGATCAACAAAGGAACATTCCAACATATCCTATCCACCAATCTCCCTCTCTCTCTCCATTCATATATCCTCCATCTCATACAACTTCTCATTATCCTTCTAGTTCTCCCCATAACAATTTGGATGCCAACTCAAAAATTCATAAAGATAACTATCCACAACAATATAAATATTTCCATGTCCACTCCAAAAGACATGCTCAAGCAAGGAAAAATCCAATGAAAAAATTCACTCCATTCCAAAGGCTGCAAAGGCCCACCAAGGAAAACACAAAAAACTATGTGGATCTCAAATAAAACATATGAAATGTATATAAAATAAAAATCCACCATATCATCCAAATTTTCTAATCCACCAAGTAATCATTACTCTCCTCCATCTCCTAGATCTATTTTGGGTCCGTATGTCCCAAAACTACCTATCATAACTCCTCCATCATATCCACATGTACTAATCACTTCCCATTCACTCCCTCCACTCACCTCACAACATTTTCCAATGTTGGTCCTGACAAAATTTCCCTATCACACTCACTTTCCATCATTCCATCCAAACACTTCCTACCACCACATCCTTTATCCTACATTTACCCCCATCAAAATCATCTTATACATGCCTTTGCATAAGCCACTCATCCAAAATAAGGTTGTACCAACATCCAATGAACAATCCAAATGGGCTCCTATTACCTTGATAATGAATTTTATGTTTGAGTCCTCCATCCATATCCTCATTATCATTCCATCCATAAACTCCATCCAAAAGTCCAGAAGGTCAAAAAAGTCAAAAAAAAGTTCAAAAAAGGGGGAAAAGAAAAACATTTGTCCAATGGTGAAAACTTGGCAAACAAGCACCTTGGACAAGTACTACGATGAAAACTTGGCAAATAGGCATCATGCGTAATCCCTCCATCCAGTTCCTCTCCACAATTTGGGGTAATTTCTTCTAGCACATCCTATCCATCACCTCCTTCATCTCATTTGCCTCTCATAAATATCATATCTTAGTCATTTCACCTCTTCCATCTCATTTTCCTCTCATACTTATCATATCTTATCCATTTCACCTCCTCCATTCTCCTTTGGAACTTGATAACAAAGTAAAAGCCTCCATGTATACATGCTTGTGGGCACCTTTTGGTATCCATTTCCAAATAAAAATTTGCAGCCACATATCCTTTATCCACCCATCCTTCTTGCAATATTACCTTTCATCCATCCATCATCTTATCTACCATCCACCTCCCTCATCCACTTGTCATCCTAACTTCCATCTACCTCCCTCATCCTCTTATTTTCCTATCTTCCATCTTGTCACACACCTCCTAATACCTCCTCATGTATGAACTATCCTAAGTGGGGACATATTATTCCTTGGAGACCCTGTCACATCCATGTTTTCATCTCTCCATCTGTGTTTTCATTCCATCTTCTCATCCCCAATACTTTCATCTCCTCATCCACATCTTCCTCCATTCCTTCACCCAATTCCTTCCATCCATCACTCCTTGTCTATTAATATTTCTATCTCAAATCCCCCATTATCTCCTCCATATTTCTATCACCTAGTACTTCCCTTGTCATTGGTATCCATCTCTAGCTAGGCTACCCCCATGAATCCAATGTCAATAATTCATATCCTAATGCTCCTAGAAATTTGCAATCACACACAAATTCTATCCATTTCCTCTAGCTATCCAAAATTGAACATCAACATCCCATCCAATCACATCCATAGTCTTGTTCCCAACCTTGATCACAATCCAATCATCATGATTGGGATTAATCCTTCCCAATCCTTGTATATTTTTGGGATATAATCCTTCCCACATCACCAACGATCTATCCCTCATGCATATATTTGCATCATCATCTCCATCCCCCAATCCCCTATACATCTTGTAACTAGCATCTTTTACATAGCATCATTCATGTCTCCACCTAGGCTCATTTGTATGTATGTGTGTTTAGGTACCATCCTTTGTGTCATCCAGTCCTTGTTTCATCATGACCTTTGTCCCTATCTAGCTTGTGCTTTAGAAATCATCCCCAGGTCCCTTTGAGGTTCGAGTGTCTTTCCTGTCTCTTATCATAGGAATCTTAGTTTAACAATCCATCATTGGTCTTCAAAACATGCATCCTTCCTCATATCAGACTAATCAAATAAGTCATCATCCTCCCTATGGAAAAATGTTTGTGAGATACTTTTTATTTCTCTGTTACTTTTGGATATTTGTTTCTCTTTTATCTTGGGATTCATTGGTCCACCTCCTCATGGTCGACACGATCCTTTATATCATGGTGCACTGTGACTGGTGGAACTTGGGGCAAGGTATTGATATTTTCTATTTGAGAGTTAGTCGGATATTACCCTTTCATATTCAAACATGTGATCCCATGTGGTCACATGGTGCACTTGGGAAATACCATTTTCTTGTGGGTTCCCCAACATCATTTCCATACTGCTTCCCTTGGACTTGGGTGTGATGCTAGGGTAATCCTTGTGTATTTCTTGAGTTATTCCCCTGCAACATCTTTGACAAGGCCTTGGTTCATTTTAACCTTGGCAGGTCTTGGATAGTGCTAAATCAAAATAAGCTCTCACTACATGACATTTCTCATTTGGGAGGTTCCCTCTCAATATTCTTAGATCTCCATTCACTCATCCTGCATGCATCCTCTCATCCATTTCAAGAGTACACATGTGTTCTCTTCAACATGCATGTCCTCTTGAGGGGGCATACTCAACCTCATCTCCTATCAATCCTTTCTCCTAGTTACTCTTCTGATTGACTGGGGGACCTTTTCCAATTCAACCATTTTATTTCTATCTCTATGTTTTACTTTTCTTTGAAATGATGCTACTATGTAACACCATCTCAAAGAGGGGCAAAATATAGACACCTAAATTTTATTAACGATTTTAATTAAATTTAGTCATCTTACTGACATTATTGATAAAATAATCATACATTATTTAATTGATTTGTCATCCCTAGTTAATTAATCTAGTTAATTAGCTATAGTCCAATTAATTTAATGGAAACCCATAACTATTTAAATAATTAAATCCCCTCCCTCTATTAATTTAAATAAATACATTTATCTATTTAAATTAATTCATAAATCCCTTTCCTCCCACTTGGAATTAAATAATATATTTAATTCAATTTGAGCACATGGATCCTAACTTTAACCTTCATCTAACCAAACCTCCAACCACCGAACCTTGAGTTCTAACTCAACCCAACCCATTCACACATACTAATCCTTCTTAATTAGCTAATAACCCATGATTAGATAATCTAACCCTCTACTCATTCTCTCTCCTCCCATAATAATACATTTAATTCAATTTGAGCACATGGATCCTAAATTTAACCTTCATCTAACCAAACCTCCAACCACCTAACCTTGAGTTCTAACTCAACCCAACCCATTCACACATACTAATCCTTCTTAATTAGCTAATAACCCATGATTAGATAATCTAACCCTCTACTCATTCTCTCTCCTCCCATAACAACCTCCTAATTCTCCCACTTTCCCTCTAATCGAAGCCTAATCACCCACTAAACATTTTGCACAATCATAATCCATGGATTAAGAAATCCCAAGCTCACCCACGTCAATCCTCATGTCACATCCTCACATCTCCCAACCCCCAAACCTCATTTCAACCTTAAATTCTCTTACAATTATCTTACACACTCCACCCATCCACTACTACATTTGGTGTAAATTTCCGATGGAAGTTTCTGACGAAGAATGCATTTTGGTGTGAATTTTCTTTTTTTTTAAAAGTCCCCAATATCATCAAAATGTCAACTTCCATTATGGATTCATAACTATGACTGACACATGTAGTATTAAAAAAAAATTTCATTCTATATTTCATATGTGTGGGTAAATTTGGAGCGGCGAAGAAGGGAAGTATTCACAAGGAGTGACGAAGAAGGGAAGTGTACACCAGGAGAGATGAATAAGGTTAATCTTCTAATTTTTATGCTGAGTGGAAATATCAATATTTTTTTAATCTAAAAGAAGTTAAACAGAAATTGGCCAAATTGCTTCAAATCTGCCCTCACCTCCTGTTGAACCGCAAAGTCACTATATTATTTCGAGGGCTCGACCCTTTGCCACTATTATATAGAGGAAGTGAGTTGCGGGCTCTTTATTGTTGTCTTTACTGGTCATATACATGGATAGTGCAGTGATAGGGCATCACCTACAATCAAGCTACAATGTGTTATTATTATTTTTCGCTCCTATTTGTGGAAATTGTTGCACTCTAGGGCTGTCGAGTCAGTATAAATGAGAACAAAATAAATAGAAAACATCAAATTCATCACCTTCAATCTTAAGAAATTATACGATGGGAAGAGTATAAACCTCTAATTTTATATACAATCCCTCAATGATCAAGGATTCATACTTGAGAACTAATAAAAATCAATATCTTGTAGGAAAATCTATAAAAGCTAATAAAATTGATCCATTAGAGGATATCTATGAGTGGACCAACATGTGTTGAGAGGCAATAGAAAACTTGGAATTAAAATCAACTTCATATGTCCATATGAGTGCCAATAAAAAGATTTCTCTGATCTATAAAATGTGATGGAAAAATTTAGGGCTACATAAAGGAGCTGGCACTAAAGAAGAAATTGGCACTATCAAATTGAGTCCTAACTTTGTCTCCTATTGATAACAATCTAAACTACATATACTGACTTGTTCCAAATCTACCTCTTATATTTTTTCTTGCATCTATCAATGTCACTTAGCTTTAACAAATCATTAACTTTATCACCTTAATATGGTCTTTGGTGTCTAATATAGTGAATATGTCCCAACTCATCTTGTGACACACCATAGTTATGAGAGGAATAAATATATACAAATAAAATAAACGAAGGATAAATTTCATATAGATCCTCAAACATGTTTAATTTTTTCAAAATGACCAATTTTTTTTATGACTCAAAAATTATGCATCATGGTGATAAGAAGGTAACCACTTTGCTTCATCATCTTGCCAAGGTTCATCTCCTAAGGATCATCCAAATTGATTTTGGAGACTTTGTCTAGGATTCCAACATAGGTTGAATGCAATGAGCTTTTGGTGAGGTCACAAGTATGCTATTTACTTCTACTATCCCTAGGAAGAATCTCCTAAGATTTGCTTTTTCTATCATTCATGACCTTTGCACCTTTGCACTCCACATTTTGTTTATTCGAGAGTGCAAAATATCTATATGATTTTTAGTATCATAGGAAGCTTATTTTAATGTTTGGTACTTATTAATTACAAAGACAACATATGACACCAGTGCCTTCCAAATCTACAGTACACCACCTAGATCATCATCATCATTTTCAGCATCCTCCCCTTCTGCACCATCATAAGTTGAAAGTCCACCTTCACACCTATTCCTACTCATCATTTTTTTTTCTATCAATTTGTAATTGTTAGTCTACAAATATTTAGGAATATAATGCTCAAAACTTGATGTAGGTTTATCAAATGATACAAAATTATTTTTTGTTTTGAAATTCACACAATTATAAAAAATGTGCTTAGAAAAATAATAATTCATAATTCTAGTTTACCACCATAGTACATTGTGTACATTATATGATATCTATATTTCCAATAACTCATTAATTACCAAGATTAATAATAATATTCTAACGTTTTTCCATTTTATAATGATTATAATTTTTGTCCATTTTCATTAACACAAATTTCTACTCATGATTCCAATTGAAGTCTTATAAATGTTGTTCATACAAATAGGAATGTTGAGCGTCATTTTTACACAAAGACAACGGCTAGGAATTTGCGTGAACAACTTCCCCTCATGGAAGATCGATGAAAACAATCTCAAGGTTCCTTTTGGATGGATCTCAACTGCTTGGATAGCTCAACGGAAGACAAATGTGTATTTGTTAACAAGGAGGCCTTTGCTAGTTCTTCTCTCAAGGGAAACTACAAAACAAACTTTAGAAAACAATGATATCTCTTTTTTGCCATGGTTTTTCAGATTTAAAGATGAAAGCAATGCTAATTTAATTGATTTGTTGAAATTAATATGCAAAGAGGGTTAGAAAGATAAAGGGTAATGAGAGATTTCAAGGAAATAGATGAAAAGAAACCTAATGGACATATGCTAGTAATCACACCACCATGCGAATTAAATAATCAAGAAAATGAGAAAACCCACACAATAGAGATCAGATCATGTCACAATCTTCAGTTGAAAGGATGCAATCATCAACAAAATCAAACAATGTAGACGTAAGATAAGTCAAAACTCATCAGTTCATGAAGCCACTCCAGATGTGCACACACATGAGACAAGTTAATCTTCAAGAACCAAAGAATAATATTCTCAAGGAATTCATCACAACACAGCAATGTAATACCAGCAAACACCAAACTAAAAGATCACAGACCCAGAATCATTAATCAACCAATTGGCTCTTTGAAATGAAGAATGAGCAAACCACACATTCAAAAATTTCACATAGATAGCAGATAAATCAGACCATGAATGTTGTTGTATTAATCATCAAGTTGACCCTCATTACATCATTTTATTACAATTTATAGAGCTCTGCTCTTATTTTTGCAAGTAGGGTTTCACTGCAACTAAAACTTGAACGTAAATCTAAACTAGAGCTTGCATTAAAGAAACTACTTCTAAAGCCTAGCTAAAATATCTTAGCAAAAAATTCAACCTCATGCATTCCAAAGAGTTGAAAAAATCATGCATTAAACATCTAAAAAATGGAGCTGGAACTAGTGCATGTACTCGATGATCTTCATATTTATACCCTTGATCATTGGCCCCGGCTGCTCCACGTGGTCCTAACTGAAAGAGATCCCACAATCATGCATAAATGACCCAAAGAAAGAAGCCCAGATGACTGGAAAGTAATCTCTAAGATAACTAGAGTCAACTTTCAAACATGCCAAAAAATGCCCAAAACCTGACACTTAGTTCGAAAAACTCAAAACCCAAAATTGACTAAGTGCTAAGTCCTTTATCTCCACTACTTCAGACTTGTTAGACTTCTCGGAGGTTGAAAACTCCCTATGGCCGAAATGGCTGAAAATCCTGCTCTGTAAAAAGGACTAAGTGTCAAACTGAATTTTTCTCACAAAACTGGCAAATCTTGGACTGGAGGTCCACTAGCTGGGAGGCACTTTTGGGGGTGCCTTCTTGAACATATCCACTATCTCTAGCACCTCATTGAAGTCCGACATCTTGATCCCTTGAAGGATCTCTTTTTTCCTATCTCTGAAGTCCATCAATTCTTTTGCAAAAGCCTTTATTTCTTCTTCTTGACTTAGCATTTTCTGAATTTCCTCCTTTTGGTAGAACATCTGTTGGAGGTCTTCCTTAGACTTTACCCCTTGGAATATTCCTAGATATTGATTGATGATGTCATTTACTAAATACATGGTTTTATCATCATCTTCATCAAACAAATCCAAGTCCAATGCCTCAAAGAACCCTTGCAGCTCCTTTGCATAGAGTGTGCTAGTCTCTCTCCTCTTGTTTAGTCTCTTGAGAACCTTCTCGAATATGGATAACACCACAGTTATCTCTTGGATCCATTCTTCAAAACTATCCAATTCCTCCCCTTCATAGATCTTCATCAAAACCTAGAAGCACTGCTTTCTTATCATCGTTAACTCATGCAACACCTTTTGCCAGCTAAGGATGGTCTCTTCTACACTATTTTCTTCACTCATGATCTCCACTAAAGAGGTTATTCCTGCCAAAATATTTCAGAAGGGCCTTAAGATCCTCCTAAGAGATAAGCTAGCAAACTACTCAAAATCTAGCTTCCATTCGGCACAAGCTTGGACAAAAGAATGTGGATCATCTATATCTACATCCCCCCTTTTCTCCAAAATTTCCTATAATGAGGCTTCGGGGTTATTAGGGTCAATTGGACCTGCTATCTTCAGAATGAATTTCTTGATAGCCTTGTTTTGCTCCTCTAGAGCTTTTATCCTTTCTTCATCTTTATTCATGAAGCCCAGAGCGTGCTTCAAACCCAGAGTAGCCAAGGTTTTGCTACCTTCCCTAGTTGGTTCTCCAAGGTCTACTTCCTCTAACACATAATCCTCTGGAGTGATCTCATTCATGCTAACATCCATCATGGGAACAACCACCTATGCTTTCCACCTCCCCATTTGGTCTTGTGTTACATAGGACATTCTCCTTGCTTGGGAAACTAGTGCCATCTGGTGGAAAGCATGCCTTAGTATGGTCATGTCGACCTCATCATCAGTGTATACTCTAACCCTCGACTGAACTTCTTTGGTAAACCATGTGGGCTTAGAGAAAGCATTCAATGGCTCATAGGGAGAAGCCAATGAAGAAGAGGTTGCCAAGTGTTCTATCCTTATTTCTTCTTGAGCTTCTTCTTCTTCTCCCATTTCCTACTCATTTCCAGTGTCTTGGTCATGTTCTCCTTCATCAATAGTTTTTTGCTCATTAGCCATTTTCTCCTCAGTATCTTTTTGTGGCCTATCTTCTTCAACATGGGGTTCCTCTTTTTCTTGTGACTCTTCCTTGTAATCTGGCTCCTCAAACCCAATATGAATTTCTTCTACCTTCTCCCCATTAGTGACTTCAACTTCTTTCTTCGGCTCCTGCGAGCTCTGGGGAATTGACTCAATGTAAACTTGGGGAGGAATACTAAGTGGGGGAGGCGTAGGAGACACAAGAGGAGTGGTTGAATGGGCTAGCGGAGATAGAGTCAAGAGGAGAACCTGAGATGAAGAAGGTATTCTGTATGGGAGTGGAAAGCGGAGTAGTGGGAGGCTCTTGGAATGGAATGGTAGGAGTGGAAGGACAAGGTGGAGGTGGAGGTAGAATAGATGAAACCAATGGTACCTAAGTACTTTCTCCTTCTTCCGAGGTGATCCCAGTAGAAGGGTCCCTTTCCAGCCTTCTAGTTTCTCCCTGGTCCATGGTCACCTCAACATCATTTGGTTCCTGAGGTCACTGTTGTATGTCCTCTCCCATGCTGCCAAAAAGACTAGTGAAATGCATAGGGACTTGTTGCTCAGACTCCTTGAACCCATGCAACCTTGCAAAATCTGTGATGTTGAATTCATCATCACCTAGGGCATCCAAATTTATTGGCTCTACCCGAGTAGCCCCTTCATCATCCTTAGGATCATCATCCATTACCCTTCTTTTATTCAAGAATCCTGTAGACCAGGTCCTCCTACTGAGGGGAACATCATGTAGTTGATCTTCATCATCTTCCACTAGGGTATCCAAATTTGTGGGTGTCGAGCCTCTATTCCTCTCATATACATGACCCTTGACAACTCCAGATGGCTTGGGCCCTATGATTTTAAATTTGGTTTTCCTTTCCGAGTTTGGAGAATCATGGTCACTTAGTGAAGGTGCTTCTGGTGGAAAAATACTCCTGGCCATCCTGGTTTTTACCTTCTTGGAGTGTGTAGCCAAACCATACACGGTGGGACGCTCATGCCGATACATAGTCTCTAGCTTTAGAGGGGTAGCCTCTTTGAACTATGGTTTTAGTACCTTCTCTCCCCTCTTCTTCTTTTCTCTAGATGGTTTCTCGGGGAGTTGCTTCATCAGGAGAGGTTGCATCAAAAATGGACGAGCAATCCAAGACTTTGTCAATTTGATCACATGTCATGCTCTGAAATCCATGCTGTCATTCTCATCTTGATCTACCTCTACATTTAGAATAGCTCTATTGTACACCTTGTCTATGTTATATTTAGAATCCAAAATCTTCTCTGAGTCGACATCTAACGCCTTCTATGGAATTCTCAGGGAAAGGGCACCATGTGCTAGCTTCAGACTTATCCAAAAATAATCATGGATTATTACCTCATAATCATCTACACAATTAGACCAATGGTCCTCAACATGCGGCTCATGGATGTAGTGTCTCCTCATTATGTGGCTATAAGTACCAATGGGGTCAAAATGTGCCCTCACTAGGTTGTAGGTTGCCAATGGGAATTCATCCCATTCTCTAGTCAATGACTTGTAGACCTTCATGTCAGGTACAGAGTGGGGACCAATTGAAATAGGAAAA
Organism: Chamaecyparis obtusa; assembly: GCA_027943335.1. Lineage (NCBI taxonomy): Eukaryota > Viridiplantae > Streptophyta > Pinopsida > Cupressales > Cupressaceae > Chamaecyparis > Chamaecyparis obtusa. The sequence goes on from BSBK01001912.1 coordinate 127,312, forward strand.
TCCTAGCAATGTTTATTTTTGTGTTTGATATGCTCATGGGCATAAGACAACTTCCTTGCAATTTTTAGTAGAACTACCCAATCAAAAGGATACCTTGGGAGCTTCTTGGGTGCCAAGTTGCTTCCGGCCACCCGAATGTATGTGAATGTTTGAAATTGAATATAAACTACCCCAATGGCCTTCACTTTAGCTGCTGCTTCTATTGATAACCTTTTAGCATAGTCACCCTCAATGGAGCGGATGATTGCAAAAATGAAGGCATCATTGACTATCTTGAACTCTGGGCTATTATGTGTAAAGAACTCCTTTCTCACCAATTGAGGGTACAAAGTAAATGGCCACATGCTTAGTTCTCCAATATTTCCCACTTTGGTAAATCCCAGATATATTGTCCTAGCAACTAGTAAGTACACAACATAAGATGTCATGTAGAAGTGGGGGTCTATTTTTACCCGAATCAACTATTCATCCAGCTAGTCACTCAGAATAGTTGCCCAATCAAACGTTTCTTGTCTTTCTTTTATTTTCTAGATTAGGAAGATCATCCAGTGCTCCAACTAATGGGACTTAGGTAGTCCATATACCCTACTTATCATTGTTATGGTGGCCTGTATATCTTCTTTCACGTAGCCTCTCCTCATGTCAATCCTATCCAATCTAATCTTTAGCAATGGTTGCATTAGATATTCATTGTTGATGATGTTATGAGCCCTCTACACATCTTTGTTGTAGAACTCCATACCCTTGTTGATATTAAAATTGAAGAACTTTTCTACCCCTTTGGCTAGATGGAAGACATCTTCAATATTGTCAGGGCTCAAGTCCAGGACCACTTCTCCAAGGCCATTCTTGACCATGCGTTCATCTGGCACGTAGTTACTGGCCAGTGTGTTAATCATGTCCACTGACTGGATTGAGACTGGGTGCACCGCCGCATTCACCAAGGAATAGTGGACTAATGAAGTGAAGTCCTTTGAATGACCCACTAGCTAAGCACACTTATTGAGGTATTCATTCCAGCTAACATTCCTGATATCTGTATCAGTTATCCCTATGTGTAGATCAGTCACCTTGGATGGGGGATGGTACCCTTTGAATTGATACTTCATTATCAGAGATACCAGTACCTTCTTGGCCATATCTTCAGAGAGGACAAGACATGAATAAGAAACAGGATGAGAGAAAAGAAAAAACCATAAAAAAAAATAGTGTTGTTAATTTCCAAATCCAAAACCAAGCATAAAGTGACTTTGGCCCTTTCAGACTTTCGGAGTCATCGGACCTCCGAAAGTCTGAAAGGTTTGAAAATTGCAAAAGGTGGATGACAGGAGGATCCTTTTGATGAAATAAAGTATTTGGAGGTAGTGAACACCCGAAGGCTGACAAGGCTAAAAATGGCGCAAAGGCCAAAAGGCCGAAGAGATCTCTTGTAGGGCTATCTGAGGACAAGTATTTTCGGCGAGTGAAAATGCCAACATGTCCAAAAAGTTTGAAAAGTCAAGGATGAAGGGCATTCAATTTAGTGCTTCAGAGATTAGGAATGTTTTGGTGTGTGACAACACCAAAATGCCAAAATGGAGTTGGCACTTGGAGTTTTTGATCATGGCAAGCGATCCGAAAGTTTTAGACCCCGAAGGTTTGAAACTAGGGTTTATAGTCAGACTCGAAAAGAGAGACTGATGGTGAGTTTGACCAAAAACCTACTTAGGGATTCAAGGTGACTACCATGAAAATCCCCAAGGCCAAAAAAAATTGACTCAAACAAACCTAAACCTAAGGACTAGGCCGAAAAAGGCCAAAAACAAAAAACCCTAAACCTAGGACGAAACAAGAAAGCCAAAAATGAAAAGACACCAAACTAGAACCCAAAAGAGGGGAAGAAACCACCTACTTAGGTGATGAAGGATTTGATGACGACCAGCAAGGAGGTGGGAGACTAGTGACAAAAAAGCAAGGAGCAGTGAAAAAATGGGCAAAAAGGTAGAGAAGCGAAGGCAAAGTGAGGGTTCAAAAAAACCCTCGCACCTTTTATAGGCTTCACGAGGTTGCTGACATAAGCGGCCCGCGAAGCGGCCTTTCGGCCATTTCGGGGGTCTCAGACCTTCGAAAGGCCTACAACCTTGAAAGGTTGACTCTTGCAAGAGTCAAATTTTTTGGGGGTGAGGACCACTAGAAGGTCTAAAAAAGGGCCAGCCAGAAAAATGCACTTTTCACTCCACCAGGACTTTCGCACTTTTAGACCTCTGAAAGTGCGACAGGGTGAAAGGTTGAAAAGGATGAAAACCAGGAAAAAACTAAGGACAAAGACCCCTAAAGGCCACAAAAATGAGACAAGTAGAAAGAAAAAGGGGGGACCCTAAGGCCATAAGGGCCATAAGGGGAGCATGGTTGTGGGACCACAACAAATAGCCCAAACAAAGAAAATGACTAGACTTCCATTGATTCACAGTGAGCCTGGAATGAAGATCTTTGGATTGAGTATGTTCCTTATCATCACCAAGGCTGAGAAAACCACAGTGTTTGCATCCAGTGTGTGAGAGTGTGATTTCAAATTTCCCAGGAAATCCTTGCCGTGAGCTTCCATCGATGATCAACCCATCATTCTTAGATCATTACCCATCAATCAAAAGTCAGCCATAAGCCAGTTTAATCTTGCTCTATTGCCAAGAAGGTGTTGATAGCCCCAATAGAGGTTGTAAAAATCACCCTTCCCTGACTACAAATGAGCTTTGGAAAAAGTGCTTAGACTTCATAGGAGGGCTCTTAGACTTTATTTTCTTTTTTAGACCAATTCTTTTGAGAGTATCTGTTCATCAGAAAATTTTATTCAGTGTGGATTGCTTTAATGCTCCTTGTAACTTTGTAAAAACACCATCTATCGCTCTTTATCCTTGTTTGAAAACCAAGGCAGCGCTTAGACTGTGTTGTCCTAGTTTTGAGCATTTCTTCATTTATCTCATCTTTATGTGTTCCTCCCTTTTATTTTCTTGCTCTTTTTTTTTAGTCTGCATTTCAATCAGGGAAGGGTGTGACCGTGGGCATTTCCTGGTGAAAATTGGAATCTTACCTTGGGAAGCTCATGGCTCAGAGTCCCCTTTTGTTTAAATGTGGTCTAGTGTTGAGGATGGTTGATTCTGGTAGGCTCCCTGAGGAGTTTGAAAAGGAATGACCTTTCATCTGATCCTTGTCTTCAGCTTACTGCAAGATGAAACTACTTCCATAGTCTAGACCATAGGAAGCTTTACTCATGCTTGGGCTACTTGAACAGACCACCAAATTTGAAATCACTAACCTCCTGCAAACAAAAGACCCAAAGAAAAGACATAGATGACAAGACTGACCCAAAACCCCCCCAAAAAAAAACAATACAGTACAAGGATATACAGTAAAGTACAAGGGACCAATCAAGACCCAAAATAGTGCTTTAGAAACTAGCCATTGACTGGTAACAAGACCAATTCTCCATCAAGAGAACTAATCCAAAAGGTATTTTCTCCCAGGATCTCCACAATTTGGAATGGGCCTATCCATAGATGTTGGAACTTGGTGTGGTTGCCTGGTTTTTCTTTCACTTTGTCCCACATTAGGACCAGATCAAAAATTTGGAAAGCTTTTATAGTTGCTCTTTTGTCAAACCATCACTTGACAATGGTCTGGTGTTTGGCCATGTGTTCCAGGGCCATAGTTCATTTTTCTTCAAGGTTCAACAAATTCATGAGGTGAATCTGCACCCATTCCTCACCCTCAATGTATTGATCCATGAATCTCAAGATTGGTATTTTCAGGTTCATTGGAAAGACGGGCTGTAAACCATACACCAACTAGTAGGGAGAGGTTCCTAGGGCATTCTTGATTCTGACACGATCTATCCATAGAGCATATTTCAACTGGGTGTGCCAGTTTCTAGGATTGTCATCCAATAGACGTTTCATTACCATTGTTAGGTTCTTATTGGTTGACTCAGCGACTCCGTTCCCTTGTGGGTAGTAATTGGATGAGAATTTTAGAATTACCTAATTCTCGAAGGCCCATTGAATGAGACTCATAGATGAAAAGTAAGGAGCATTATCGCATACCAGGAAAAAGGGCATGCCAAACCTTGTGATTATGAACTCTTCTAGGAATTTGGTGATCACCTTGGTGGTACAATTTTTCATAACTTGCACCTCTGTCTAGCACGTACAGTAATCAGTTGCAGTCAAGATGTATCACTTGCCTACTGAGGATGGAGGATTGATCATTCCTACAAAATCCAACCGCCATTGGGTGAATGGACACACTTCATATACCGATTGTAAGGGCATTGTTGGGTGTCTTTCTCGAATGGTGCTAGTTTGGAAAACATGGAAAGAGCACACATGCTCGTGAGTATCTTTGAATAGATTTGGCCAATAATAGTCAGATCTTAGTATTTGATGAGCCGTAGCTTCTGCCAATCCATGTCTAGTACCATACTTATCATGAAATTCTATGAGAACTAGGACAAATTCTGTTTGATCTAAACATCGTAGGTACAACCCATCATAATTGCATTTGTAGAGATTCCCATTTTTTAGCATGTATGAACTACTCTTATTCTTTAGTGCTCTCCACTGGGAACCATTCAATCCTTCTGGACAACAATTTTGCAGCAAGTAGTAAACTATGTCTTGATACCATATCTCTGTGACTATTCCCTCATTAGTGTACACCTGGCACACCAACCCTTGTTCTATTTCAGCCATCATCTTGGTGAGGCCTTGGCCTCTCACCAGCTTCATTGGTTGGATCTTGATGTCAAACTCCTACGGTATCACCATCCATTTCCCTCTTCTTTCCTCGAGCTCATTTTTCATTAATAAGGATTTGACTGCTAGATCTGGGACGACAGCAATGACCTTACTCCGTAAAATGTAGTCCCTGAATTTCTAGATAGCTTTGACCAAGGTGAAAGATTGTTTATCCAAATTAGGATATTTGAGTTTCATGTTCGTCAATGGGAAGCTCATGAAAGCAATGGGCCTTTCATCTTCACCTTCTTTCTTCTGCATGAGGATCCCTACACATAAATGTTCTGAAGCAAATGAGTACACTTTGAATGGTAGAAGATAATCAGGACTGACCAAGATTGGAGCAGTGGCAATGGATGTCTTGATTTCTCTGAAGTCATCTTTAGCCGAGGTGTTCCATTCAATTTTAGCATCCTTCTCCAACATATCATTTAAAGGATGCACTATCTCTCCAAAACCGCTAATGAATTTCCTGACAAAGTTGATTTTCTCAAAAAAATACTTCAATTCCTTCCTGCTGTTTGGTGGAACCAATTTGAGGATACCTTCAACCCTTTTAGGGTCAATTGAGATGCCTTTCTCAGATATAATGTGTCCAAGGAGTTTGGCTTGAGTTACCCCAAAGACACACTTGTTAGGATTCAAAGAAATCCCATAGCGTTGACACCTTTTCAAAACTTTTCACAAATCTTTGATGTGGTCTACCCAATTTCTGGAGAAAATTGTGAGGTCATCTATGTATATAACAATGCACTTGTTGACTAGACCCTTGAATGCCTCATCCATAGCCCGTTGGAAAGTAGCTCCTGCGTTGATCAGACCAAATGGCATGCGGCAGTAGGAAAATGTTCCCCACTTTGTAGTGAAGGTCATTTTTAGGCAGTCTTCTTCCTTCACCATGACTTGGCTGTATCTAGAATATCCATCTAGAAAGGACATCATTTGGGAACCGTTTACCACCTATAATACTTCATCTAAGTAAGGCAAAGGATAGTTATCCTTCTAAGATGATCTGTTCAAATTTCTGAAATCCACGCAGAGCTGGACTTCCCCGATTTTCTTCCTTACAGGGACAAGGTTAGCGACCCAAGTTGAATGTCGAATGGGGAAAATTATCTTGGCATCAAGCAACTTTTTCACTTCTTTTTGAATTACTGGCTCAATCACGGGGTTTACTGGTCTTTGTCTTTGGCAGAAAGGTTTAGCATCTGGGTTTAGTGGGATGTTGTGGACAATAATGTTGGGATCGTAGGTTTTCAAATCCTAATAGCACCATGCTATGACATCTTTGTATTCAGTGAATAGCTTGACCATCTATTTATTTTCCTCTGGTGTGCCAACTTTACCTATATGAACCTCCCTGGGTTTGAGTTGTGTGCCCAAGTTGTAGAGCTGGCAATCGTCTCTGCTCACTACTGGCGTTTTCCTTCATTCTCGAGCATGTTCATCTTTATCAAAAATTCTCTCAAGAGATACCATGCCTTTCAAAATGGAATTTGTTTTCAAGTTCAAAATCCCTGAGTCATCGGACTCCTCCATGTCATCTTATTCTTCATCAATGTTCTGCTTGTCAAAGATCCCTATGTTCATAATGAATTCTAGGATTTGTTGATCATCCTAAAATACTTGGAAGTTTTTGATGTTATCAAGGATGACTGGTATAGCCACAAGCTCTACAAAGAAATTTTTCAACTTAGACTTCTCTAGCAGTTGCAAGGAACTTGCAGACACCGCCAAAGCGTCGGCAACAATATTCCTTCTCCTTGGGATGCTTCAGATACTGAAAGCTTCAAAATCTTTGACTAAATCCCAAACGCGGTTGTGGTATTAAATCAATCATTTATCAATACAAGAATATTGGCTCTTGACCTGCTGAACTATCAATTATGAGTCACCTTCTATAGCTATTGCTTTTACGTTCTTCTCGTGCATGAAAAGGAGACCCCGAACTAGAGCCTCGTACTCAGCAACATTGTTGGTGCAGTGGAATTGCAATTGATAAGTGGTGTAATATGAACCCCCATGAGTGTTGATTAACTTGATCATTGCTCCTGCTCCTAGCTTACATTTTGAGCCATCGAATTGAAGTTTCCATATTGTATGATTTTTGTTAGAAAATGTCTTGTCTTGGGGTTCCAGGATTACTTCAGGTAGAGGGGTCTTGATTCATGGTTTTGTAGGGGTTGTAAGCCATGACAGACCTTCCCCACTTAGGATTTCTATCTCTCCTTTATCTAAGATTTCTCTTTCCGAAAGGGGAACCCACTTCATCTTTTGTTTATTCTTGACATCACGCCAAACTTCATGGCACAGAGGTAGGCAACCATCATTAGAAGAGATCCAGTCCTCTTGTGTAGAGCATTCAATTGCAGGGCCTTGGGGTTCTTCATTGAGAGGATATTCCTCCTCACTTAGTGAGTTGCTGGATTCTCAAGAGGATTGGATACATCTGATATCTAGTTAATGACTCAAACCACCGTCTCTTGGCAGCTTTGGCATGTGAACTCTGAATGGTTTATCTAATGAAGACAACAATACTAGGGTAGCATCAGTATGTTGGGGTCAACATCTAGGCCCAAATGTCTCATGTTCTTTGTCATACCATTTATGAATTCTGCTAGAATTTCTTTAGAGACTTGAGCATCTATCAAACCTTGAATGGGGCTACTGTCAGAGTCTCCTCCCTCCTTGAGCTGAAATGTGAACGCCTTGTCAAAACAACACACTCCCAGGTCAGCTTGTGAGAACAAAACTTCATTCATGGCATTGTATTTGGTTATCATTTGTTTAAGCTTGGGCTCGACATCTATCTTAATCTGGTTATTGAGCCCCTTCCATGGCAACCAAAGTTGGGTGAAGTCCATGGAGAACCACCCTCTCAAAGATCAGGTCCATTCTTGGCTGAGAGCATGCCATAATTCTAGGGGATGTCTACCACATGAACATCAATCCAATCCTAGATCCTAGGATTGGTTGTTAGCTGAATATGTGTCTTTCAAAACCCCAATGACTTTGACTTTCATTTTGTCAAGCTAGATCACCACATGATTTGTTGGTTGAGGATTCATCTCTAGCCACTAACATATAGACAATGGCATCACATTACACAAAGCACCTGAGTTGATTAAGCAGTTATGCAAGTTATTCCCAAATATTTTGAGGCTAAAGTAGGAACGAGGGTACTTCTACCCTATCTTTGAACATGGTCAGCATTGCCTCAGCAACATTTACGTTAGATACATCCTTGGCATTATTGCTGGGTGAGGCTGACTTGGAATGATCCAAAGACTTTAAGAGAGCTTCTCTTTGAGTGGGACAACTCTACAGCATGTCATACATTGAGATATTCCTTCTAACTTTCTTCAGTTCCTCTACCATGCTGTATTTTTCATTTGTCCAAACTGGGTTTCTCAACACGGTGGGTGGTTGTTGCGTCATCTGAACAAAAGTAGCGCTAGGACCCTTCGGAGGCATTGGATTGTTACTAGCCTTTGGATCAGGTGGGGTAGGCTGCATCCCTAGAGGAATGTTGTATGTCAAAGGCTCTCTTCGGCTTCTTAAGTTATAAGTATTTCTATTGTTTTTCTAGAAGGCATGGACTTTAGAATACTCTGGTTGGTCTTGTTAGTTAAATGGGAAGATGAACTCTTCCTCTGAAGCGTTATTGACCAAGTTCCATCTGATGACAATGGATCGTATGACTCAAATGCCATGGCACTAAAATGGGCCTAGGAACTTTTAGGATCCTAAGTTTGTTGATTATCAAATTCCCCCTTATATTTATAATCTAGTTGATGCATGCTGGGACCTTGGGTGTAACTGGCTTCTGACGAATTGAAGAAATTGGCATTATCTGTGGGGATACTACCATTGTTTGGACACGTGTTCCAAGTCCTATTTTTCCTTTGTTTCCCAAACTGTTTGTCTTGAGAGCCATTCCCAAAACCTCCTCCATTGTTATTATTATTGTTTCTATAAGTTCCATAATTACGATTCTAATTTTGGGAGTAAGTATTCAGGACAGCGGCCAACCGCAGATAGTTTCCTTGGTTTAGAGTTGGGTTGAGCTTCATTCAGGTGATCTCCCTAGTCAACTAGGGTAGCATCTTCTTCATGGCATCTAACTCATTTACTAGAGCATGATCTAGTTTGTTTGGGATAGCAACCTTTTGTTTGCACAAGGCAGCCCTATGCATGTCATATCTTAGGTATGTGATGGCTAACAGTGGGGTAGAAACGTATGGAGTTGGTACCAGATTGATCCTTGGGGTTGGTTGCATTGGAAGTTGATTGTTGGCTGGGAATGGACCAACTACAACAATGTTCCCCACCATGGGAGGGATGCCATAGTTCCCACCTGCTTGCGGGTCCATTTGTTGAGTGAACAAGATAGCTTCATTGCACACTTTCTCCAAAGTGTCAATATATCATGGGGGCAACCTTTTCAAAAATATAGATGTCAATGGGTCCAAGGTGAGCAAGTACACTTGTATGGTAGCACCAACTAGTACCGTGTATGGCACCTCAAGCTTCTGGTACATCTTGTGAAAATGGTGATTGAACATAGTGATAGATTCATTGAGGTCTTTTCTCACGAAGATGAACTGATGATGGAGAGTTGTCGGATCCACATATAGTTTGAACTGATTTAGGAACTTTCTTTCAAAATCTTGCCAGGTAGTGATGGATCCTCATGGAAAATTCAGATACCAGTTATATGCAAACTCCCCTAGTGTGTAATGGAAGAGGTGGCACACGATGTCTTGATGAGCAATTTCTTTCCGATTGCACAATTCCTTGAATGTGCAGATGTGTTCTTCCGCTGTCCTAGATTCTCCATAGATGAAACATGGACAAACTTTCTCAAGATTTTTGGGTAGTTGATGGAGCTATCCTTGCAAGTTCAGTGGTGAACTTTGAGCATTTGCAAAAAATGTCATTGGGCCTGGTGGTGGAGGAGCAGCAGGCGGGGCAGCAATGGTTGGAATTGGGCAAAGATTCAGATGATCCGAAGTATCCTCTCTGTGCTTGGTTCCACTGCTGTGAGGTCTGCGAAACTCTGTAAGTTCAAGGAACTCCCCTTTGTTGGGTGAAGATCTAAGACTTGTTGAAATCTCTGAGGAGAGAATGATCTAATATTCCATGGTGTCCCTTTGGAGGGCCCTCCTTCTAGCGCCACTTCTATTGAGTGTCATTTTTACACAAAGACAATGGCTAGGAATTTGCGTGAACAACTTCCCCTCTTGGAAGAACAATGAAATCAATCTCAAGGTTCCTTCTGGCTAGATCTCAACCACTTAGATATCTTAACAGAAGAAAAATGTGTATTTGTTAACAAAGAGGCCTTTGCTACTTCTTCTCTCAAGGGAAACTGCAAAACAAACTTTAGAAAACCATGATATCTCTTTTCTGCCATAGTTTTTCAAATTTAAAGATGAAAGAAATGCTAATTTAATTGATCTACTAAAAGTAATTTGCAAAGAGGGTTAGAAAGATAAAAGGTAATGAGAGATTTTAAGGAAATAGCTAAAAAGAAACCTAATGGACATATGCTAGTAATCACACCACCATGTGAATTAAATAACCAAGAAAATGAGAAAACCCACACAACAGAGATCAGATCATGTCACAATCTTAAGTTGAAGGGATGCAATCATCAACATAATCAAACAATGTAGACGTATAAAGATATGTCAAAACTCATCAGATCACGAAGCCACTCTAGATGTGTGCACACGTGAGACAAGTTAATCTTCAAGCACTAAAGAATAATCTTCTCAAGGAATTCGTCACAACACAACAATGTAATACCAACAGAAACCAAACTAAAAGATCACAGACCCAGAATCATTAAACAACCAATTGGCTCTTTGAAATGAAGAATGAGCAAACCACACATTCACAAATTTTGCATACATAGCAGATAAATCACACCATGAATGAAGCACCAATTTTATTTGTGGTATTAATCATCAAGTCAACCCTCATTACATTGATTTATTACAATTTATAGAGTTCTGCTCTTATTTTCATAGCTAGGGTTTCGCTGCAACTAAAACTTGAAAGTAAATCTAAACTAGAGCTTGCATTAAAGAAACTACTTCTAAAGCCTAGCTAAGCTATCTTAGGATGGAATTAAACTTGTGCATTTCAAAGATTTGAAAAAATCATGCATCAGACATCTCAAAAATGGAGCTGGAACCAGTGCATGTACTCGATGATCTTCATGTTTATACCCTTGATCATTGGCCCTGATTGCTCCATGTGGTCCTAACTGAAAGAGATCCCACAATCATGCACAAATGACCCAAAGAAAGAAGCCTAGATGACTGGAAAGTGATCTCTAAGATAACTGGAGTCAACATTCGGACATGCCAAAAGATGCCCAAAACCTGACACTTAGTCTGAAAAACTCAAAACCCAAAATTGACTAAGTGTTAAGTCCTTTATCTCCACTACTTCAGACTTGTCGAACTTGTCAGAGGCCGAAAACTCCCTATGGCCGAAATGGCCAAAAATCCTGCTCTTCAAAAAGGACTAAGTGTCAAAACTAAATTTTCTCACAAAACTGGCAGATCTTGGACTTGAGGTTCACTAGCTGGGAGGCACCTTTGGGTGTGCCTTCTTGAACCTATCCACTATCTCTAACACCTCGTTGAAGTATAAAATATTTATCCCTTGAAGGATCTCTTTTTTCCTATCTTTGAAGTCTGTCAATTCTTTTGCAAAAGCCTTTATTTCTTCTTCTTGACTTAGCATTTTTTGAATTTCCTCCTTTTGGTAGAACATCTGTTGGAGGTCTTCCTTAGACTTTACCCCTTGGAATATTTCTAGATATTTATTGATGATGTCTTTTACTAAATACATGGTTTTATCATCATCTTCATCAAACAAATCCAAGTCCAATGCCTCAAAGAACCCTTGCAGCTCCTTTGCATAGAGTCTGCTATTCTCTCTCCTCTTGTTTAGTCTCTTGAGAACCTTCTTGAATATGGCTAATGCCACATTTATCTCTTGGATCCATTCTTCAAAACTATCCAATTCCTCCCCTTCATATATCTTCATCAAAACCTGGAAACACTACTTTCTTATCATCGTTAACTCATCCAACACCTTTTGCCAGCTAAGGATGGTCCCTTCTACACCATTTTCTTCACTCATGATCTCCACTAAAGAGGTTATTCCCACCATAACATACTAGAAGGGCTTTAAGATCCTCCTAAGAGATAAGCTAGTGAACTACTCGAAATCAAGCTTCCATTCAGCACAAGCCTACACAAAAGAATGTGGAACATCTATATCTACATCCCCCCTTTTCTCCAAAATTTCCTGTAATGAGGAATCGGGGTTATTAGGTTCAATTGGACCTACTGTCTTCAAAATGAATTTCTTCATAGCCTCATTTTGTTCCTCTAGAGCTTTTATCCTTTCTTCATCTTTATTCATGAAGCCCAAAGCGTGCTTCAAACCCAGAGTAGCCAAGGTTTTTCTACCTTCCCTAGTTGGTTCTCCCAAGTCTACTTCCTCCAACACATAATCCTCTGGAGTGATCTCATTCATGCTAACATCCATCATGGGAACAACCACCTATGCTTTCCACCTCCCCATTTGATCTTGTGTTACATAGGACATTCTCCTTTCTTGGGGAACTGGTGCCGTCTGGTGGAAAGCATGCCCTAGTGTGGTCATGTTGCCTCATCATCAGTGTATACTCTAACCCTCAGCTACACTTCTTTGGTAAACCATGTGGGCTTAGAGAATGCATTCAATGGCTCATAAGGAGCATCCAATGAAGAAGAGGTTGCCAAGTGTTTTGTCCTTATTTCCTCTTGAGCTTCTTCTTCTCCCATTTCCTGCTCATTTCCAGTGTCATGGTCATGTTCTCCTTCATTAGCAATTTGCTGCTCATCATCCGTTTGCTCCTCAATATCTATTTGTGGCCTATCTTCTTCAACATGGGGTTCCTCTTTCACCTGTGACTCTTCCTCGTCAACTGGCTCCTTAGATCCAATATGAATTTCTTCTACCTTATCCCTGTCAGTGACTTCAACTTCTTTCTCCGGCTCCTGTGAGCTCTAGGGCACTAACTCAATGTGAACTTGGGGAGGAATACTGAGTGGGGGAGGCGTAGGAGACACAAGAGGAGTGGTTGAATTGGCTGGTAGAGGCAAAGTCGAGAGGGGAACCTAAGATGAAGAAGGTTTTTGAGGGAATGGGGTATTCTGTAAGGGAGCCGAAAGTGGAGTAGTGGGAGGCTCTTGGAGTGGGATGGTAGGAGGAGTGGAAGGTCAAGGTGGAGGTGGAGGTAGAATAGATGAAACCAATGGTACCTAAGTACTTTCTCCTTCTTCTGAGGCAACCCCAACAGAAGGGTCCCTTTCCAGCCTTGTAGTTTCTCCTTGGTCCTTGGTCACCTCAACATTATTTGGTTCCTGAGGTCCCTATTGTATGTCATCTCCCATGCTACCAAAAAGACTAGTGAAATGCATAGGGACTTGTTGCTCAGACTCCTTGAACCCATGCAACCCTGCAAAATCTATGATGTTGAATTCATCATCACATAGTGCATCCAAATTTATTGGCTCTACCTGAGTAGCCCCTTCATCATCCTTAGGATCATCATCCATTACCCTTCTTTTCTTCAAGAATCCTACAGACCAGGTCCTCCTGCTGAGGGGAACTTCATCTAGTTGATCTTCATCATCTTCCACCAAGGTATCCAAATTTGTGGGTGTCAAGCCTCTCTTCCTCTTGTATAACCCTTGACAACTCCAGACGGCTTGGGCCCTATTATTTTTAATTTGGTTTTCCTTTCCAAGTTTGGAGAATCATGGTCACTTGGTGAAGGTGCTTTTGGTGGCACAATACTCCCGGTCATCCTGGTTTTTACCTTCTTGGAGTGTGTAGCCAGACCATACACGGTGGGATGCTCATGTCGATACATTGTCTCTGGCTTGGAAGGGGCAACCTCTTTGAACTCTGGTTTTAGTACCTTCTCTCCCTTCTTCTTCTTTTCTCTAGATGGTTTCTCGGGGAGTTGCTTCATCAGGAGAGGTTGCATCAGAAATGGATAAGCAATCCAAGACTTTGTGAGTTTGATCACACGCCGTGCTATGAAATCCATGCTATCATTCTCATCTTGATCTACCTCTGCATTTAGAATAGCCCTATTGTACACCTTGTCCGTGTTATTTATAGAATCTAAAATATTATTTAAGTCAGCATCTAACGCCTTCTGTGGAATTCTCAGGGAAAGGGCACCCTGTGCCAGCTCCAGACTCATCCGAAAATAATCACAGATTCTTACCTCATAATCATCTATACAATTAGAGCAAAGGTCCTCAACATGCAACTCATGGACATAGTGTCTCCCCATTATGTGGCTATAAGTACCAATGGGATCAAAATGTTCCCTGACCAGGTTGTAGGTTGCCAATGGGAATTCATCCCATTCTCCAATCAATGACTTGTAGACCTTCATGTTAGGTACATAGTGGGGACCGATTGAAATAGGAAAATACCAGCAATGTTTCTTTTTGTTGATGATATGCTCATGGGCATCGGACAACTGCCTTGAAATTTTTAGTAGGACTACTTGGTTAGAAGGATACCTTGGGAGCTTCTTGGGTGCCAAGGTACTTCTGGCCACCCGAATGTATGTGAGTGTTCGAAATTGTATATAAACTGCCCCAATGGCCTTCACTTTAGTCACTACTTCTATTGATAACCTTTTAGCATAGTCACCCTCAATGGAGTAGATGATTGCAAAAATGAAGGCATCATTGACTATCCTAAACTCTGGGCTATTATGTGTAAAGAACTCCTTTCTCGCCAATTGAGGGTACAAAGTAAATGGCCACGTGCTTGGTTCTCCAATATTTCCCAATTTGGTTAATCCCAAATATATTTCCCTGGTAGCTAGTAAGTACACGACATAAGATGTCATGTAGAAGTGGGGGTCTATTTTTACCTGAATCAGTTGTTCATCCAGCTGGTCACTTAGAATATTTGCCCAATCAAACCTTGCTTGTCTTTCTTTTATTTTCTGGATCAGGAAGATAATCTAGTGCTCTAATTGATGGGACTTAGGCAGTCTGTATACCCTGCTTATCATTGTTATGGTGGCCTATATATCTTGTTTCATGTAGCCTCTCCTTATGTCAATCCTATGCAATCTATTCTTTGGCAATGGTTGCATTAGATATTCATTGTTGACGATGTTATGAGCCCTCTACACATCTTTGTTGTAGAACTCCATACCCTTATTGATATTGAAATTGAAGAACTTGTCTAGCCCTTTGGGTAGATGGAAGACATGTTCAATATTGTCAGGCCTCAGGTCCAGGACCACTTCTCCAAGGCCATTATTGACCATGCGTTCATCTGGCACGTAATTACTGGCCAATGTGTTAATCAGGTCCGCTGACTGGATTGAGACTGGGTGTGCAGCCACATTGTAGTGCCTTCCCAAATCAAGTATCATAAGGAGTTATGTTTGTAAGTGAAACCTCCATCTTTTCTAGTAATTTATTAGCTTGGTTATATGTTGAGCCTATGATAATGATAATGTAGATCTTTACTTGAATAATAAGAATTAGAATCTAGTTGACGATTCTTATTTTCACTATATAAACATTTAGTTTTAATTAAAAAAATTATATATATATATATATATATAGTAGACATACAAGCCTATAAATACATATAGACATATAATATATACCAATATTCATAATACCTAAAGATATAAGTGATGCGTCTATATCAATAAATTAAACTATTTTGATTAAAGAATTATATCAATGATTAGTAACCATGTATTTACATTCAAGAAATGAAATATTTAGAATGAAATTAGCTTACTTAGAAAGAGTGAATCATATTCTAAGATGGAGCGGTAAACAAAAATGCTTATGTTATTCACTCGTTTCAATATTTATTATTTGTGTGTAGATGTAAATATAACTATATACACAAAGAACATCTATTAAAGATGAATAATTATTATGATATAAGTAGATTAAAGGTAAAATTGATAGAAATATAATAGTCTCGAATAGTAATTTTAAAGGATGTAATATAAAGATTCAAAAATATTTATTGAAATATCTTTTTAGCTACAACTATGTAGACATTAATAAGAGTTAAGAAATATCAATCTATGAGAAATAAATCTATTGATGAGGAAATTAACTAAGTCTCAAAATGGTGCATGTGAAGAGACATGACATCTTATGAAATAACCGTTACTTTGGCTATAACGGTTTCCAAGATATATTATTGAAAATGATTGAGGAGAGGAGTATAAGAGAGGATGTAAGCCAGGAATCGAGGGATACAATGGAAAAATGAGAGGAGATTGGAGCTGCTCAACTTCTGACATTATTAAAGGGAGGTATTTCTGGAGCAGTGGGAATTTGGGTGACTTAAAGGGCTCAGTGTTACAGAATTGCTACATAATGTTACAAAATCTATCAAGTAATATAGTTTGAGGTAAGGATACCTTCAGCCGTATTGCTTCCATTTCTATTGATAATACATTTACTACTACCACATTCATATTACTTTTATGGCATATTAACATATAGTTCTGCCATATAATTGATTTACACCAGGCTATTCTTGCATAAGGTTTGTACTTTGATCATAGTATAAGACACATATATAATGCTGACCTTTATCCTCTTATTTCACATAAAAGCATCCCTATTTTAATAATTTGTTTATGGCTGCTCACATAAAAACATCACTGTTTTAATAATTTGTTTATGGCTGCTCACATAAAAATATCACTGTTTTATTAATTTGTTTATGGCTGCTCACATAAAAATATCATTGTTTTAATAAGTTGTTTATGACTCCTCACTACATCTCCACCTTTCTCCCTTAATATTAATTTTCTTAGCTTGGATATGTTTTAACATGCAGATTTAATTATGTATTGCATGGTTGGAATTGAAGGCATTAAAAGTCATTGTTAAACTCTAAAAAACCCACTACCTCACGTGATTCATTTTTGCCTCTTGTTTTAGTGTGAAAGAAAATAAAATTAGATACTTCCCATACATTAAACTTATGATTTGTATGGTTCATTAATGTGTTAGGTATGCAGATTTCATTAATTTGTATTATACATTCTAATCAGTTACATTTATATATTCATATAACTTATTATTTTGGGAATTACAAAATACCTTGGGTTCTTTATCTATTTGTAAATCTATGTTGGATAGATTCCACAAATAGAGATACACTATTTGTGAGAAGTTCTTTTTGAGATTGGGATATTTACTTTGTTTGAACAGGTTAGTCCATGTTTTAAGTAATTCTATATAGTAAACTATTAGTTAAAATATAGTGACATAAAATTTAGGTATAGTTACCCATGTATATTTAAAGAAGACATTCTATTGTAGAAATTTAAAGTATATATATGTGGACTTGAACAAGAGAAACATTGATGATTATATTTGCAACTGTTGATGTATCAACCAAAATATAGCTTATAATTCCAAAGATTAGAAAGAGAGATGGTAGATAACTTAACCATATTGTAGGATGCAATTACTCTTAATGAAATGTTAAATAGATTTTAATAGAAACTTATGCGACTTTCATGTCAAATGGAAATTCAACTAAAATCAAACATTTAATTCTCAATAATAATAAATAACAAATATTTCTTATGTTATTAAGATTAGTATGATTCATGTAATATCAATTAAGGATGTTTAAAAATAAATAAATAAAAAGTTTAATTGATTCATGGTGTCTTCTATATGTTATTTTAAGAAAATGATGATGGTTCCTCATGGTAATTAAAATATCATGCCCTATGCTTGTGTGAGGTTATGGGGTTGTGTATATCAAAGTCAATTATACATGATTAGTAGCTATTGTGAATTTTAATGGATAATTATACGTGTGTTGTGTCTTCTTGTAGATGCTTATTGTTATGGTTGTATATGTATCCCTTATTCTTATTTTTTTTCTTTTAGTGTAATTGCAAATAACTTGTTATTAGTTTTATTACATTTCATCATAATTAAGTTTATCATTGGAAATAGAGGAGTTATTGATTCCACCTCATGCTTGGTTATTTGGGGGGATGGCATAAGTCTTTGGAGGTGGTTGTGATTATTATTATAATGACGTTGATTATGATGATGTTTTGAATTATGCTATTATATTAGGAGTTATTTATATTATTATTATTTTTACTTGTGAGGTATTGAAGTTGAATACTATCATTAAGGTGGTTCTATGGAAGAGATGTTGATATCATAATCTTGAGAAGGTTTAATTGTGACTATTGGCATCATTGTTTTGGCAAGTGTTCTAGATAAAAATTTTGGAGATATTTTTATTTTATATCCTTCTTTTTTTTATTCCATCTCTATTTCATCTAGTGGGTGGCAGCCAATGGTGGAACTATCTAGGGACTCTACCCTAGAAAGGGTTGCGTACCTGCTTTTGTATTTTATTAAAACATTTATTAATATACAACTGTTGTATCCTTTAACCTTACATTGGTGAACTAGTAGGATATGGTCCAAAATATAATATGTCAAACTACGAAGCTTCTGAGTGTGAACGTAGGCAAGGCCATCAATGATGAGCCCCCGAGGCTTAGGTCTAGTCCCTTAGGGTTTGTCTTTAAGTTTCTAATGTAATGATTTCACTTCTTCTTAATAATGATTCTCATAGCTAGGCTATCAATAAAGAATTTATTTCCGATGGAATATATCTAATGTTTGCATCTAGTTGTTTAGACATGTGTAGTTATAGGTGTTGGACATGGTGGTCATCATGTAAAAGAATGCTAGCGATATTAAGGTATGCAAGAATAATAATTTGTTAATTGAGCTGGACAAGTAGTACTTGATGTCTTTATTCTCTTGACTTCTAGTAACATTAAATAAATCAAATTAGATTATGTTTTGCTACTTTATTGAAAAAAAATTATATATTATGTATGACTTAATGAGTATAATGTCCTTGAGCCAAGGGTTCCTTGGTGGGGCATTACATCTGGTATCAGAGCCCTACGTTT
Organism: Chamaecyparis obtusa; assembly: GCA_027943335.1. Lineage (NCBI taxonomy): Eukaryota > Viridiplantae > Streptophyta > Pinopsida > Cupressales > Cupressaceae > Chamaecyparis > Chamaecyparis obtusa. Next base: position 146,134 of record BSBK01001912.1, read on the forward strand.
CCACATTGGGAACTTTGGGACTCTTAGCTCACTTATTGCTCAGTACTTTGCATAGTTTTATTTTGGTTTATGATTATAATACATGGTCCTAAATATAGGAACTATGTTCTTGGTATTCATGCTATAGTGTTTTATAAAGTGTACCCATGCTTCTATGGTCAGGTTGTCTTACATAAATTACTTCTATTTTTGCATTCTAAATATAATGAATGAGCCTCCTGAGTACTTTCATAGACAGTGGATATCTTTCTAATAAATAAATGTTAATGAATTCCACATGTTTTATATCACCCTTTTGTTGTACTCCTAGAAAGACTCAAATTAGTATTACAAGTTATTTTGTACCATAAGTGTTGACAGTAGCCAACCATATCTCCTCCAAAACTTGTCATCACGAGTGCTTGTTATAGCGATTATAGGTTGCTTGATTAACTTGAAAAGGCTCAACACCTTATTCTATTTTAAATATCATAATAGCTATGTGTGATCAATGAATCTAGTTAATGATGTTACCATGGTAGTTCTCCTTATTATAGATTCAAATGATGAAGTTACTGCATACATATTATAGGTTATTGTAAGGATTGAAATATTGTGTCTCTCTCTTTCTTTTTCCCTATTTTAGAATAGAATTGAAAAATAAATCCTTGTACAAAACATGAATTTAGGACCTTATTAATTATGTTTCAACATTGAAATTATTGGGTAATCCTTTTGGTCATGTTGTTGAAGAATTAAAAATAGTGGGGAACATCTGCTAAATTAACATTGTGAGTATTTCTCTTTGGATTTATATGCAAATGATAATGTGACATGATGCATGATTGATTTTGTTTTTATAACACCTGAATGTTTACATGAATTACATTAGGGTTATTTGATAATAATAACCACAAATTAAAAATAAATATCTCTTCTCTATTCATGATGAATGACCATCAAATGATGTTATCTATATAAAGTAAAAATATGATTTAATTTGTTGATTTTGGAAATTCTTGGCTAAACGACCTAAGGTCCATTTGTGACTATAAGCCTATGTAGGGATTAACCATAGAGATGAAATTAAGATTTTTTTCATCATGAAAGGAATAGGTGTTGGTTCGATGACTCTTGAAGAAATATAGTGTATCATTTTTCCTTGTGCCTTATTTTATGTAAGTTAAAGTCATCTTGCAAATAAATGTTATTGTCTCATATTATGGGAATGGCAAAGATTGATATATGTACATTGGATATTGGCATATGCTCATGAGGAGGTGAAATGTGATTAAGTATGTCATTGGTATTTTGTACCATGTAGAAAACAATATGTATTAAAGGAAAATTTAAATAAATGGATAATATATGATGTTATTGTGTACTTCCTTGTAAATGTGATAAAACCAGTGCCAGTGCCAGTGCTTATGTTGAGTGTTGTGTACAACCAGTAATTAATTGAGTTCCATGGAGTGGTGCAATATAAGTGCCACCCACGGAAGTTATGTTTTGGATAAGGGTATGGGAGAACCATACCACTCATGTGTTTCTTTCTTGTTTGTCACCCTACTGAGTGCCAACCCATGAGTGTTGGTAATTTAGTATGTGGAGGGGTAGTAGTAGCACCATTTCCTCAGGTATTTATGTGGTGTACGTATAATGGCGGCGCAAAGTGACCTTAGCTTCCACTACTCGAGGGAAAAGAGTAAACTATGCTTCCCCTTATGAGGAACCTAAACATTTGGTTCATAAGTGTTTATCCTAATTCCCACAGTTCTTGAGCACAATACCAGTACTTGATATGAGCCTCTCTGAGGAGATATATGATTTATGGATATGTACATTTCTATGTGGTCTAGCATGTGGAGGGAGATTTTGTTAGCCCATGCTGTGATGGATACCATATTCGCACATGTTCCGACATGATGCAATGAATATGATGCCACACCCCACTATTGTTCCGACATAGTGTGAGGTGATGATGCCCTGTTGCTGATGGTAGCAAGCTGAGCTCAAGAACATGATGCCACATACATGATTACGTGAAGGCGCAGTATATGTATGTATTTTGTTTCCTACTTGATGCAGAGTATATTGGTGATGCTTGCATGCTTGTAGAGGGGCACCCATGGATGCTCAATTTGTAGACGCGGTAGGCATATGGGTGGGCCCAAGCCATGTATACCTCTGGCTACGATGATGATCTATGAGAGACATCATTATGTGGGGTGTGTCCTCTGTGTGCCTACTCCACAAGGAACACTGCCATGCGACATACGACTAGAGTGTGCTTACTCCACTTGGTGTATGGTCATGCCGGGTGGGTTGGCATGCTTAATCTGCACCATCCGATGTAGGGGTGTTGTCAAGGTGAACCCCCTATGCCATGTGGGTAGTGTTTCCCAGGCCCAATTACATGAAGAGCTATTGCAATAGCTGGACATTGTTCCCTCCTTCCTCGTGAGATGACTAGATATAGTCACATAGTGATGTGATGTGCAATTTATGGTGAATTTCTTTTATCTTCGGTTGTGTAGACCAACAATTTTCTTATCTTTTTCTATAATAGTTTAGCCAAGAATTATGAAATTTATCTTGGATTCTTCTTATCTTATTGTTGAGATTGATAATTCTATTTTATTTATTTATTTAATATTATTATTGAGCTTTGATGGCTAAACTCTCTCCTTTCATAATGTTGGTCTTGTGTTGTGTTGTGATTCCTCACTAAAGATACATGAGGCGGACTTGGTGAGTGTATACAAGGAAGTAGACACAGGGAACCTTTGAGGATGGGGGTATGTGAGGCTGTTATGCAGCTAGTATCCACTACCTTCCTATGTGTGGTGTATGTTCCTTGGAGGCTAACCACCTTACACAAACAAGGGATATGACACATGGACTTTTATGGAGGGTCTTCATGACAAAGGCCCAAGATACCATCATGCCACTATGTGAGGTTTTGATTATGGATTTTGGATATAGAAGAGACTGGTATTATATCCCGGAGTGAGAGTTTGTCCAGAGAGGCATATCCACTCCTGATCCTTGTGATGTGTAATCCCAGTGATGTGGAATGATATGATTGTTTATGAGGCACATTTGGATATGCTCAATGTTTTATATTAGATTGAAATATATCGTTGTGTTGGATGAAAGTAAAAATTTTATTTACATGTATTGAAAGAGAAGGAAGTTGTAACACCTTGATATGTTTTAAGGAAAATTGAGTGGTCCAAGCTAGATACCTTGGTTCTTACTTTCTAAGTAAAGGCGAAACTCTATTCATACTAATGTTTGATCAAGTTGAAGTTATCCTTGTTGGTGATAATAAAATTTATTGGGATATATATTTTATGCTTAACCATATTATGAGGATTATTCTCTTTATAGTGCATGGATTCAAGGATTAGTTATACATATGATATCGATTAAAATGTGTTTAAGATCTAATGTGTGATGTATTTCCATGTCAACATTTTTGACTTCCAGGAGTAAGTCAATCCTTAAGGGGGGAAGGATGTAGTGCCTTCCCAAATCAAGTATGATAAGGAGTTATGTTTGTAAGTGAAACCTCCATCTTTTCTAGTAGTTTATTAGCTTGGTTCTATGTTGAACCTATGATAATGATAATGTAGATCTTTACTTGAATAATAAGAATTAGAATCTAGTTGACGATTCTTATTTTCTCTATATAAACATTTAGTTTTAATTAAAAACTAAATATATATATATATAGTAGACATACAAGCCTATAAATACATATAGACATATAATATATACCAATATTCATACTACCTAAAGATATAAGTGATGTGTCTATATCAATAAATTAAACTATTTTGATTAAATAATTATATCAATGATTAGTAACCATGTATTTACATTCAAGAAATGAAATATTTAGAATGAAATTAGCTTACTTAGAAAGAGTGAATCATATTCTAAGATGGAGTGGTAAACAACAATGCTTATGTTATTCTCTCGTTTCAATATTTATTATTTGTGTGTAGATGTAAATATAACTATATACACAAAGAACATCTATTAAAGATGAATAATTATTATGATATAAGTAGATTAAAGCTAAAATTGATAGAAATATAATATTCTTGAATAGTAATTTTAAAGGATGTAATATAAAGATTCAAAAATATTTATTGAAATATCTTTTTAGCTACAACTATGTAGACATTAATAAGAGTTAAGAAATATCAATCTATGAGAAATAAATCTATTGATGAGGAAATTAACTAAGTCTCAAAACGGTGCGTGTGAAGAGACATGACATCTTATGAAATAACCGTTACTTTGGCTATAACGGTTTCCAAGATATATTATTGAAAATGATTGAGGAGAGGAGTATAAGAGAGGATGTAAGCCAGGAATCGAGGGATACAATGGAAAAATGAGAGGAGATTGGAGCTGCTCAACTTCTGACATTATTAAAGGGAGGTATTTCTGGAGCAGTGGGAATTTGGGTGACTTAAAGGGCTCAGTGTTACAAAATTGCTGCATAATGTTACAAAATCTATCAAGTACTATAGTTTGAGGTAAGGATATCTTCAGCCGTATTGCTTCCATTTCTATTGATAATACATTTACTACTACCACATTCATATTACTTTTATGGCATATTAACATATAGTCCTGCCATATAATTGATTTACACCAGGCTATTCTTGCATAAGGTTTGTACTTTGATCATAGTATAAGACACATATATAATGCTGACCTGTATCATCTTATTTCACATAAAAGCATCCCTATTTTAATAATTTGTTTATGGCTGCTCACATAAAAACATCGCTGTGTGAATAATTTGTTTATGGCTGCTCACATAAAAACATCACTGTTTTAATAATTTGGTTATGGCTACTCACATAAAAACATCGCTGTGTGAATAATTTGTTTATGGCTGCTCACATAAAAGCATCGTTGTTTTAATAATTTGTTTATGGCTGCTCACATAAAAATATCGTTGTTTTAATAAGTTGTTTATGACTCCTCACTACATCTCCACCTTTCTTCCTTAATATTAATTTTCTTAGCTTGGATATGTTTTAACATGCAGATTTAATTATGTATTGCATGGTTGGAATTGAAGGCATTAAAAGTCATTGTTAAACTCTAAAAAACCCACTACCTCACGTGATTCATTTTTGCCTCTTGTTTTGGTGTGAAAGAAAATAAAATTAGATACTTCCCATACATTAAACTTATGATTTGTATGGTTCATTAATGTGTTGGGTATGCAGATTTCATTAATTTGTATTATACATTCTAATCATTTACATTTATATATTCATATAACTTATTCTTTTGGGAATTACAAAATACCTTGGGTTCTTTATTTATGTGTAAATCTATGTTGGATAGATTCCACAAATAGAGATACACTATTTGTGAGAAGTTCTTTTTGAGATTGGGATATTTACTTTGTTTGAACAAGTTAGTCCATGTTTTAAGTAATTCTATATAGTAAACTATTAGTTAAAATATAGTGACATAAAATTTAGTTATAGTTACCCATGTATATTTAGAGAAGACATTCTATTGTAGAAATTTAAAGTATATATATGTGGACTTGAACAAGAGAAACATTGATGATTATATTTGCAATTGTTGATGTATCAACCATAATATAGCATATAATTCCAAAGATTAGAAAGAGAGATGGTAGATAACTTAATCATATTGTAGGATGCAATTACTCTTAATGAAATGTTAAATAGATTTTAATAGAAACTTATGCGACTTTCATGTCAAATAGAAATTCAACTAAAATCAAACATTTAATTCTCAATAATAATTTATAACAAATATTTCTTATGTTATTAAGATTAGTATGATTCATGTAATATCAATTAAGGATGTTTAAAAATAAATAAATAAAAAGTTTAATTGATTCATGGTGTCTTCTATATGTTATTTTAAGAAAATGATGATGGTTCCTCATGGTAATTAAAATATCATGCCCTATGCTTGTGTGAGGTTATGGGGTTGTGTATATCAAAGTCAATTATACATGATTAGTAGCTATTGTGAGTTTGAATGGATAATTATATGTGTGTTGTGTCTTCTTGTAGATGCTTATTGTTATGGTTGTATATGTATCCCTTATTCTTATTTTTTTTCTTTTAGTGTAATTGCAAATAACTTGTTATTAGTTTTATTACATTTGATCATAATTAAGTTTATCATTGGAAATAGAGGAGTTATTGATTCCACCTCATGCTTGGTTGTTTGGGGGGATGGCATAAGTCTTTGGAGGTGGTTGTGATTATTATTATAATGACGTTGATTATAATGATGTTTTGAATTATGCTATTATATTAGGAGTTATTTATATTATTATTATTTTTACTTGTGAGGTATTGAAGTTGAATACTATCATTAAGGTGGTTCTATGGAAGAGATGTTGATATCGTAATCTTGAGAAGGTTTAATTGTGACTATTGGCATCATTGTTTTGGCAAGAGTTCTAGATAAAAATTTTGGAGATATTTTTATTTTATATCCTTCTTTTTTTTATTCCATCTCTGTTTCATCTAGTGGGTGGTAGCCAATGGTGGAACTGTCTAGGGACTCTACCCTAGAAAGGGTTGCGTACTCGCTTTTTTATTTTATTAAAACATTTATTAATATACATATGTTGTATCCTTTAACCTTACATTGGTGAACTAGTAGGATATGGTCCAAAATATAATATGTCGAACTACGAAGTCTCTGAGCGTGAACTTAGGCAAGGCAATCAATGATGAGCCCCCGAGGCTTAGGTCTAGTCTCTTAGGGTTTGTCTTTAAGTTTCTAATGTAATGATTTCACTTCTTCTTAGTAATGATTCTCATAGCTAAGCTATCAATAAAGAATTTATTTCCGATGGAATATATCTAATGTTTGCATCTAGTTGTTTAGACATGTGTGTAGTTACAGGTGTTGGACATGGTGCTCATCATGTAAAAGAGTGCTAGCGATATTCAGGTATGCAAGAATAATAATTTTTTAATTGAGTAGGACAAGTAGTACTTGATGTCTTTATTCTCTTGACTTCTATTAACATTAAATAAATCAAATTAGATTATGTTCTGCTACTTTATTGAAAAAAAATTATATATTATGTATGACTTAATGAGTATAATGTCCTTGAGCCAAGGGTTCCTTGGTCGGGCATTACACGCATTCACCAAGAAACAGTGGACTAATGAAGTGCAGTCCTCTGAATAGCCCACTGGCTGAGCACACTTATTGAGGTATTCATTCTAGCTAACATTCTCGATATCTATATCAATTATCCCTACGTGTAGATCAGTCACCTTAGACGGGTGATGGTATCCTTTGAACTGATACTTCATTGCCAGAGATGACAGTACCTTCTCGACCATATCTACAGAGAGGACAAGACATGAATAAGCAACAGGATGAGAGAAAAGAAAAAACCCCCCAAAAAAATAGTGTTTTTAATTTCCAAATCCAAAAACAAGCATAAAGTGACTTCGGCCCTTTCGGACTTTTGGAGTCATCAGACCTCGGAAAGTCTAAAAGGTCTGAAAATGGTTAAAGGCATCTAACAAGAGGATCCTTTTGGCAAACTGGAGTATTCAGAGGTAGAGAACACTTGAAGGCCGACAAGGCCGAAAATGGTGCAAAGATCGAAAGGCTGAAGAGATCTCTTGTAGGGCTATTTGAGGACAAGTATTTTTGGCGAGCAAAAAATATCAACACATCTGAAAAGTCCAAAAAGTCAAGGATGAAGGGCATTCACTTTGACACTTCAGAGATTAGGAATGTTTCAGTGTGTGACAACACCAAAATGCCAAAATGGAGCTGGCACTTGGAGTTCTTGATCATGGTGAGTGATTCGAATGGTTCAGACCCCGAAGGTCTAAAACTAGGGTTTATAGTCAGACTCGAAAAGAGAGTCAGATGATGAGTTTGACCACAAACTCACCTAGGGATGCAAGGTGACTACCTTGATAATCCCTAGGGCCAAAAAAAGCTGACTCAAAGTAACCTAAACCTAAGGACCAAGCCGAAAAAGGCTAAAAACACAAAACCCTAAACCTAGGACAAAACAAGAAAGCCAAAAATGAAAAGACACCAAACTAGAACCCAAAAGAGGGGAAGAAACCACCTACCTAGGAGACGAAGGATTTGATGATGACCAGCAAGGAGGTGGAAGACTAGCGATGAAAAAGCAATGAGCAGTGAGAAAATGGGCAAAAAGGTGGAGGAGCGAAGGCAAAGTGAGGGTTCGAAAAAACCCTCGCACCTTTTATAGGATTCACAAGGTTGCTGACATAAGCACCCTGTGAAGCGACCTTTCAACCTTTTCGGGGGTCTCAGACTTCTGAAAGGCCTACAACCCTGAAAGGCCGACTCCCGCGAGAGTCATATTTTTCAGGGGTGAGGACCACCGAAAGGTCCGAAAAAGGGCCATCTGGAAAAATGTGCTTTTCGCTCCATTGGGACTTTCGCACTTTAGGACCTCCAAAATTGTGACAAGGTGACAAGGCCAAAAAGGCCAAAAACCAAGAAAAAACTAAGGACAAAGACCCTTAAAGGTGACAAAAATGAGACAAGCAAAAAGCAGAAGGGGGGCCCCTGAGGCCATAAGGGCCATACGGGGAGCATGGTTGTGGGACCACAACAAGGAATAACTGATATTAGCTTGATTTGATGTCATTGATAAATATGCATAATTTACAAACCTTTACAATATTTCAAATGATTCCATTTATATTTCAAAACTCACAACCTTTCAGAAACTTAATATCTTTTTATTTTAACATAAACATTGGTTAAATCCCAAACCAAAATAGTCAAAACTATTACAAAGGGCCATATGAGAATGCCAAGCATAAATAAAGAGGACACACAATAGGTTTTCCTAATATTATCATAGCACCAAATTACTTTAAGAAATCTTTCTTTCTTCAACTAAGTCAAATGACTTAAGCAAATGATGACCACAAAGAAGGTAGAAATAACTTATGTTGACAAGTGTTTTGTCCCAAATAATGATATTTAAAAAAAACTTGTGCCCTTATTGAAGGTTCATACCTTCTTTGTATCCATAAGAATGCACATAGCTATTCATAGTTTCTCAAATGCTACTCATGCCTAGAGGAAAATTTATGCCTCATTTTCACCTTCGGCTTGAATAGGTCTTCATGCTTGACCCTATTGCTCCATGATTTCTCCTTCTTGTTTGTATCCCTCATCTTTACCTTAGGTTTTCCCTTCCTTGGTAATGTAACTCCACCTTGTATCTTGTTGCTTCTTAGTAGCCATCCCATCATGTTTACTATCACAAATGTTGAACTATGGCAGCTTTGGTCAGATATAAAAATGATGATCGATTTGATAATATGTGTGTGTATATATATGTCAGTATCTACTAACATATGTATACACACATATATATTTAATTATATATAAATATTCATGTGATAATTTGCAATAAATTCTAGAAATCGATGATCTCTTATATAAGTGATCGAAATCCACTATATTCCAAGTATATTATCGATCAACATTTAGAGGTTATTACTTGCAAATTATTGGAATTTCATGTTTAATTTAGGATGTATCTAAACATTTACTTTGAATTATATATGTAAACATTCCTTGACAAGTGTTTTTTCCCAAATAATGATACTTAAAAACAACTTGTGCCCTTATTGAATGTTTATACCTTCTTTGTATCCATAAGAATGCACATAAGTATTCATAGTTTCTCAAATGCTACTCATGCCTAGAGGAAAATTTATGCCTCATTTTCACCTTAGGCTTGAATAGGTCTTCATGCTTGACCACGTTGCTCCATGATTGCTCCTTCTTGTTTGTATCCCTCATCTTCACCTTACATTTTCCCTTCCTTGGTAATGTAACTCCACCTTGTATCTTGTTGCTTCTTAGTAACCATCCCATCATGTTTATTATCATAAGTGTTGAAATATGGTAGCTTTGGTTAGATATAAAAATGATGATCGATTTGATAATATGTGTGTGTATATTGTGTCAGTATGTACTGACATATGTATACACACACATATTTAATTGTATCTATATTCATGTCATCATTTGCAATAAATTATGGAAATTGGTGATCTCTTATATAACTGATCGAAATCCACTATATTCCAAGTATATTATTGATATGTATTTAGGGGTTATTACTTGTAGATTATTAGCATTTCATGTTTCATTTAAGTTATATCTAAACATGTACTTTGAATTATATATCTAAACATATCTTGACAAGTGTTTTGTCCCAAATAATGATACTTAAAAACAACTTGTGCCTTTATTGAGTGTTCATACCTTCTTTGTATCCATAAGAATGCACATAACTATTCATAGTTTCTCAAATGATACTCATGCATAGAGGAAAATTTATGCCTCATTTTTACCTTAGGCTTGAATAGGTCTTCATGCTTGACCCTATTGCTCCATTCTTTCTCCTTCGTGTTTGTATCCCTCATCTTCACCTTAGGTTTTCCCTTCCTTGGTAATGTAACTCCACCTTGTATCTTGTTGCTTCTTAGTAGCCATCTCATCATGTTTATTATCATAAGTGTTGAAATATGGTAACTTCGATCAGATATAGAAATGATGATTGATTTGATAATGTGTGTGTATATATATGTCAATATGTACTGACATATGTATACACACATATATATTTAATTATATATATATTCATGTCATCATTTCCAATAAATTATGGAAATCGATGATCTCTTATATAACTAATCAAAATCTACTATATTCCAAGTATATTATCGATCTGCACTTAAAGGTTATTACTTGCAAATTATTGGCATTTCATGTTTCATTTAGGATCCCGGTCGAGCATCATTATCAATGATAATTTATAGATTGGATATTATTTATTTGTGCAAGATAAATACAGATCAAACTTGGTAAGCATTTATGTTTATTAAGTAACAAACCCCGATTAGAGATTGCATGTTTAGTTAAGATGAAAAGGAAAAATTCATGCGACATCTCATGAATGGACATGCCTCCACTTTGTAGAGACATATCTGCTCATGGGATGTGTCTCTTCCTTATATATTTAATTTGTAGATCCGCTCCACAATTGGAGACATCGAAATCAATAAATGTTTTGCTCTTGTAGATCGAATACCATTAAGGAAAATTTCAGATGTGAATTCATGATCAATATTTCTCAATATTGATTTGGCATCAACTTCATATTTATCAAGTTCAATATTCTGATTATAATCTGTAAGAAAGTACAATGATTGTCAGAATCATATTCTACAAATAGAAAAGCCATAAATAGATCAAATCTAAAAGAAATTTAATCATATTTAATAATAAGGATAAGCATTTGATAAACTATGAATAGTTATGTACATTCTTATGGATACAAAGAAGGTATGAACATTCAATAAGGGCACAAGTTATTTTTAAGTATCATTATTTGGGACAAAACACTTGTCAAGGCATGTTTTGATATATAATTCAAAGTACATCTTTTTATATATCCTAAATGAAACATGAAATGCCAATAATCTGCAAGTAACAACCTCTAAATGCATACCGATAATATACTTAGAATATAGTAGATTTCGATCAGTTATATAAGAGATCACCGATTTCCAAAATTTATTGCAAATGATGACATGAATATATATATATATATATATATATATATATATATATATATATATATATATATATATATATATATATATAATTAAATATATATGACTGTATACATATGTTAGTACATACTAACATATATATACACACACATATTATAGATTCGACATTCTTGGTTGTGATAGATGTGAAAATTTTAGATAGTTGGGCAATGTGCGATGGTTGGACATGGTAGTTTTTTTTCTTTTGGACTAAATAAGATGGTTCCTATCCTATATTAATTTATTATTTATCATGTTTTTTTTAATATATGTTTATCTCATTGTGTTAAACTATAATCTAAGGGTTTGTGTTAAGATCAATTAATACTTTAGAAATATGTAAGTGTTAAACCCTAACACGAGTCTTTCCATCACTAGTCTTCCTTATTTGCAAATTAAGATAGCCCTAGTTAGGTTTTCTTATTTTTCTGTTACATTTCAAAGGGCATCATCTTTGTTTTGATCATAAAGAATTTTGGGTTTTTGAGTTAAACAATATTATGATCTTGATTTTTTATCTCTATTATTCAAGGCATGTTTAGATATATCATTCAAAGTACTTGTTTTTGTTAACATGGTTATGTTCTAAAGACTATTTAGTTTAAATCTTTTATTTTCTTTGTGCATTTGGTTACATTTTTCTTGGGAGTCATGTGATAATGAATGTCATGTGATAATGTTTTGTGTCAAGATGAATGTTATGTGTTAATGAATGTCATGTAATAATGAATGAATGTTATATTTTATTAATGGATGAAAGAATGAATGAATGTTAGATGTTAACGAGGAATTTAGAGTGATGTTGGGGGGGGGGGGGAGATGAGCTTCCACCTTCACCTAGTTGGCCCTATTAAGTAGAGAATATTAAACTATTCTTTAAACAAGGTGAAGATCAATAAGGTAACACACTTTTCTCAATAATAAAATCAGTCACTCCAATCCATGATCACTTATTATCAATGTATTGCATAAAATTTTACTTAAAGAAATAAACCTAAACTAAGCTCATTCCTAAATATTCATGAAAACCTCATAAAATAGGGAGAAACAAAAATGTAAATATGATGAATAAAACTAAGAAACTAGCTTAATCTACTCAACGTAAAATAAATGCAAACCTCTCAATATAAGATGTTTGATATTTTTGCAAGGTAGGTATGTGGTTGCTCACAAATCCTGCAACATGACAATGTATGAAAAAGACTTACTGAATGAGGAAGAGGGCTCTCAATTTATAGGAATTTGAAGGAAATGGATGGTTGAGATTTAAAGTTGGATGAAGGGTCAAGATTGCATAGGATTAATGAGGTGTTCATGAGGTGGATGCCAAGTGGAGGCCAAGTAGATGACATCATGTGGATTAGGGCTTGACCATTAAAAGGGGGAAAGATTCTCACATGTGTGAGAAACCTTTGAAAGTGACATGTCCATGACAATGTGTAAGAGGGTGTAAGAGGGTGTAAGAAGGTGTAAGAGGGCCAAAGTTGCTCACACATGTGTGAGAAACTTGAGAAAATTATGGCTCAATGACAAAGGTCAAGAGATGTAAGAGGATGGGAGAACCAAGGTTTCTCACACATGTGTGAGCAACTTTGGAAAATGACATGTCAATGTCATGGGTCAAAAGGTGGAAGAGAATGAGGAAACCAAGGTTGCTCACATATGTGTGGGCAACTTTGGAAACTGACATGTCAATGACATGTGGGAGACAAGTGTGTAAGGGTGTGTAAGAGTCACATGTGACTTTGGTTTGGGTTAGGATTTATTAACCTTTGGATTAAGGTTGTGCAAATGATTAGGGATTGATGAGGTGGAAGATTATGATTAATTAGTGGAAAAGTGGGTTGACTTGGGTTAGAAGGATGGGTTAGGTTACGAAAGTGAAGTTAGGTGAGGGTTAAAGTTAGGAGACATGTGCTCAAATAGAATTAAATATAATATTTAGTTCCAAGTGGGATAAAGGAGATTAATTAAGTAAATAAGATTATTTATCAATGACCAAATCAATGACTAAATCAAAGACCAAATCAAAGACCAAATCAATGACTGAATCAATGACTAAATCACTGATCAAAATCAGTCACTAAATCAATGATCAAAATCAATGACTAAATCGATGATCAAAATCAGTGACTAAATAAATGACTAAAATCATTTAGTCATAATTTTAGTCACATTATAAATGATTACAAATTAACTACTAATAGTCATGTAACAAATTTTAGTCATTTATATGCAATTTTTAGTAGTTTTTTTAGTCACATATTGTTGTTTTTGTATTGGTGCGTACAAGGGGCATTTCCCCAATGCTAAAGTAAATCTTGCAAGTGGGTCATCTTATTAGCTTCCACTTGAATCTACATCATGACACTATTATATATACGTGCTTTAACGTATAAAGAAAAATTAATATCAAGAAAAATGTGAGTAAATAACACTACATTTCTATCTTTCCATAGAGTGAAGAGAATTTCTATCTCGAAAACATGCCAAATCTACAAAGAATTGAAGGGAATTTTGGGTGAATCTCCTAGAAAGATCATATACCAAGATAATGATTCTATCCTAAAGAGCCTAAAGAAGTCATGAATCCAAATCCAAAATTGTTGGGCTCTTCTACAAATTAGAAAGTATAAATGAAAGTATCAGGTTACCCATATATAGAAAAGGCACCAAGGATCTAGCACACCCAAATGTCAAAGATGAGAGCCTAGAGGAAAGCCTTAGAAAATAATACACTAGATGAAATGGGCCATCTTAGGCTCCACTATGGTAGACCAGATCATGAGAAATATGCATCACCAGATGAACTAAGAATAAAGAAAGTCCCATCACTAGTTCAGAGTGGGAACCATAGGCAGGTGAGGAACCAAGTGATAGCCCATCTTAGGCCTATAGTTGCAAAATTAATTACACAAAAACCATTTCCAATCCTTCCACCACAACTTGAAAAAATGAATGCCAAGCTTGTGAAGCATATTTATAAGTAGTACCTATTGGAGTTGATGAGTAAACAACCCACAACTCCCAAGAACACATGCATCCAAACACCTGTTACAGAAAGAGAGAGAAGAAGCAAGAAGCTATGGAGGCCTAAACACATTGATCCATGAGAGAGGAGAAATCATTCTTGATGTGCAAAAATAAAATTTGCAATTCATCAATAAATAATCTGTTATGAATACAAAGAAGATCAATCCTTATAAAAGGAGATTTGAAAACCTAAAAAGATAAAACCCGGGTTGCACAATAATAATTAATAAAGTAATTAATTATTATATGCCTAATGTTTAGCTTAAGCATAAAGAGATAATAAGTGACTTAGTAATTAAATCAAACATGATTTAATTAATAAGCAAACACTTTATTACTCTAACACCCCCCCTTAAGATAAACTTTGGGATAAGCTAAAAACCTAGAAAGAACTACTGAAAGAAAATGGGTCCTAACAACAAAGGCCTGATCAAGTACCCAAGTAAAAAAGAGAGTCTCTATATAGCGGAGAAATAGAGAAAACCACATGGGAAAAACTTTACTCCAAAAAGAGACAAAGAATAGACTGAAGGACTAAAGAAACCTCAAAAACTAGGAATGTTCCAAAAAATAGGAACAAGGATGAACATGTACAACATCACTGAAGCAAGAAGCTGCAAACTCTGTCAAGAAGTAACTGATCATCTGAAGATCCTCCATTGAAATATAACCAGGTAGAGAAGACTTTAATCTACATGAGTGTCCTCAAATGACACTACTTGAATCAAGAGGCAAACAACTGAAGTTGAAGATACATAATACGGTAATCTGCATGAGTGCCCTCAAATGACACTACTTGAATCAAAAGGAAAACACCTAAACCCAAAAATACAGATGGCGCAAAAACACCAAAAGTCTGAAGAGTTGATCAATCAAAGCTGGAAGAGTGCATCCAAAAATAGGAAAGAAAAGAGTGTTCATGTGGTAAATGATCCATCTCACCGGAATGAATAAGTACCCAACCACTGCATCTGCCTAATACATAGAATCAAATACTGAATACATAGTTCACACTATCGAACCAAGGAAGCAATAGAACCAATAGTAGAAACCCCCCCTATAATCTTGACAAGGGAGTAATGACAGATACACTGAAAAGATCATCCAATATGAACTGCATGATACTAGGAACATCGAAGGTGAAGAGAGAGTACAAACACATATAGAGATACCTGAGGCTAATGTCATTGGAGGAACACTCACATGACAAAAGTAGATGGAAAAAAAGGAAAACATCAAACCCCCCTGACACTTTATAATGGAGTGTGAGTACATAGAGCACGAGCATGTGCAAAAACCCATACATGCAATAGAATGACACTTTATCTCAGTGTGTGTGTATAAAAGAATGCTACAAAAGTGAAGTATACACTGCTCAAAGAAGAGTGAAGGCTTCTGAAACAAAATAACAACCTAAGATGAGCCATCCCTCAAAGAGAAGACATCCCAGGACCTAAAACATCCAAGATATCCACCAGATTGTAAAAATGCAAAAATATGAATAAAATGTACCTAAAGAAAAATCTGGAAATATGACTCACAACACTGAAAATTTCTCACAACAAGCTTTCCAACAATATATCATTTTCTCAAAACGGAGTCCGGATGTGCAAGATAAAGCTCCTAGAGTGTAAAACTAAACATCTAGCTTTGAAAGTAAAAAAACTTCATCAAAAATGAAAAATCAGATATTCAAACCTCCAGATTTGGATAGCGCTCAGAACCAGCTTTTCGACAATGTCTCGTTTTCCCAATTTCGACACTATATGCTCAAGATATGAGCAAAATACCAACTGTTGCACTGGAGGGCCCAAAAATGGTGCAAATGATGATGATGCATGCTGACATCATCAAATAAGGGGCTTAAATTTGACGGCCAAATGGTCATCACTGCCCCCCAAAAAATTTCTAAATCGCATGGCACCTCAAGATGCATGCCAGACATTACATATTTTACCTTGATTTGCATGCTAAGACAACAAATTTTTTTGCTAAATAATACAATTTTTTGCCTCGATTTGTGTGCCAAGGTGGCACAATTTTTGTCTCAATTTGCATGCTAGGGTCGCACGCCTTGGGATGCAAAAATAATTTCCTTAGAATGCAATGACATCCAAATTTGAGGTGCCTTATATGGAAATAGGGGTTTTTGGGCATTGTGGATGCAACCATGAGGTTCGTTTGGTCTAGAAATGCTCTAAAAAATAGTAACCACCTCAGGATCTGTGCCGGGGCCAGTTGGAAAAAAAATTGCCACAGATTCTAACTTTGTCCAAATTAGGCAAATTTTATATGGATCTAGGGGTTCTTGTATGCTCTGATACCATATTGGAGTTGATAAGTAAACAACCCACAACTCCCAAGAACACCTGCATGCAAACACTTGTCACAGAAAGAGAGAGAAGAAGCAAGAAGCTATGGAGTCCTGAATGCATTGATCCACGAGAGAGGAGAAATATTCTTGATGTGCTAAAACAAAAGTTGCAATTCAATAATGAATAATCTGTTATGAATACAAAGGAGATAAATCTTTATAAAAGGAGATCTAAAAACCTAAAAAGGTAAAACTTAGGCTATACTATAATAATTAATAAAGCAATTAATTACTATATGCCTAAAGTTTAGCTTAAGCATAAAGAGATAATATGTGACTTAGTAATTAAATCAAATATGATTTAGTTAATAAGAAAACACTTTATTAATTTAATAGTACCAAGATCACCAGGTTGAAAGTGTGTTGATCTAGGTGAGTTTGGTGGAATTGGGCCTACATATCTTCCCAAGTGTGAAGATTCATAGTAGCACAAGTAAAGAGATCTCTCTATTTTCCAAAATAGAGAAAATTATGTATCAAAATTCACCACTTGGATAACTTGGATTTAATGGTGGGTCTATTTTTTCCTAGTAGGTCATTTATAAAAACTCCATCCAAAAGTCTTCATTTGAATGCACATCCAAAAAATCCATTTGGTCCTATTTTTTTCCAAACCCCAAATGTGCAAATATACCATCATAATAGAAAACCAAAAACTCTTAGATGTACAGTAAAAGAACATACAAGTGTGTTACACACCCAGTAATGTCTCAAATATTTCATGCATAGATAAGGCTTCAAATTTGCATCTTGTCCCATCAAACTATAGATGACTCTAAATCCAATCACAAAAGCTTTGATACCCATTGTTAGGAAATAATGCTCATGCCAGATTGTATTTAATCAATTTCCTACATTTATCATGAGAGACAAGCATGTAAAGTGTTACCTCTATTGAGCATTAAAGGTTGTCATTAGTATCAAAGGTTATCAAAAATATCGGTCAATTACATATATGAAGCTAGTTGGTAACAATAAGAAAAATGGGATAGTCGGTTAAAGTGTATACATTGAGAATTAGTTAGTTTACTGAGCATCAACAGACATTGATATCGAGCATAGTAAACACTGAGCATTAAAATGAACACCGAGTAGTTTATACAGTGTTTACCGAGGATCACAGGAAACAACATAGTAATCGAGAATAGCACATTCTTCTATGACGGTTATAGCATATCAAAAAACATATTACCAAGATCGAGAACAATTTATTGTTAAGATATGATGAAGATTCTATGTAATAGTTTGATCTAGGTTATTTTTGTACATCGTAGATCTTAGGGTTTTGTCTAAGATTTGTAAACCTAATTTTGTATAATTGACATAATGTTGTATGCTATATATTTTGTATGTTACATCATTTTTTATGGAATTGATGTATGAACAAAGAAGCACTTAAAGCACTTGCCTAACTTCAAGATTATCAGTTGACAGAGCAGAACAATATACAGAGGAAATCAGATTAAGCAGAATCAGAGCAGGCTAACCGAGCAGTTCAAAGCAGAGATTCATCACAGTAGAGGTTCAATATTTTATCAGTATTTTATTGATTTCTATCAGACAATCAAGTTGTCATTAACAGATAGTTACCTATTTCTTTCTAACAATTATAATAGAGTTTTGGGTAAATCTCTTAACAGAGTAGACTTGACAGTCTTTTGTAAATCTCTTAACTGAGTGCACACTCAAGTAGTGTTGCTAAAATCCTATCACTAGGTAGATCTATCTAATCTAATATGTTACTCCTAATAGGGTTAGATCACCAGAAGTGATCACCACTTGTATCCCTAACAGGAAAACCTTTTCTATCTGCAGTAGTGAAGAATTTGTGGGTGTCATCCCCACCGCAGTTTTTACCTTCTAACAAAGGTTTCTGCATTACCAAAATACTTGTGTTATGGGACTGTTATATTGTTGATTTCATGTTATTTAATTTCACAAGTTGAATGGATGAATGATACATGTTTTAGATACAAGTTATTTTGGAAGGTTAAAACTGTTTGTTGTTGTAGATCTGAAAGGTTTATGAGTAAATATTTTTGTGGGCACTAATTCACCCCTCCCCTCTCAGTACCCTATCTCTCCTAATTCCAACAATTGGTATCAGAGCTTAGTTCTCTTATTGGATAGTTTAACCACTAAGGGTAAAGATCTAAGACATGGAGAGGTATAAGAGCTAGAAAAGACTATTGAGAATCAAAAGATTTAGATGCAGATGTTTATTGAACAATACAAGCAAGCCAAGGAAGGATTGAAGAAATTACTAGTTGAAAGGAAGAACCTAACTATTTTGAAAAATGAGGTTGGTTACCATGAAGAAGCAATTGATGATATATTTGATCATATTGGGTCTAGTTCTAGAAGTATTTATGATGGATCTGAAACTATAATCTCTGATTTGTTTGAAAAGAATCAACATTTAATCGATCAAGTGAAAGCACTGCAAATCGGTCAAGAATCTCAGATGGTGAGAATGGTAGAGACAATGAACAATGCTAGACAAGTAGAGCAAGAAAGGAATCTGGTTATTGATGACTGAAGACAAATGACTGAACAAATTCAAGTAAAAGAAAGTGAAATACAAAGACTCACCGATTGCCATTTTCAAGTATCTAATTAGATGATGACTGTGAATCAAGAGGTCAACCGAGTAAATGGAGAATTGTCAAGAAATCTTGAAGAAGTTGCAAGACTCGGAGAGGAGAATGGGAAGCTAAGAAATGAAGTGAAAACTCAACAGGAACACAATGAAATGAATAAATTGGGTGAGGATAATTCCAAGAAGATTGATGATTTTCTAGTTAATCAAAGAAGATTTGGGAGTAGAGATGGGATAGGCTATACCAGTGAAGGAGAATCATCACAACATGCTGAACAAGTAAAAAACAATCAAAATCAAAGACCTAAAGTGTTGACATGTCATCACTATGGCAAACTGGGACATACATCTAATGTGTGTAGAAGCAAAGCACAAGGTAAACCTCCTGTCACTCCTAAGTTCAATGGTTATTGCTATTATTGTGGTAAGTATGGTCACCAAGCTTATGAGTGTAGAGCTAAACAAAATGATATTGCTAACAATACTACTATGGAGAAAATATGCTATACTTGTAGTAAACATGGACACACTGCATGGGAATGTAAGGCTAAGATGAAGCAAGTATGGACTCCTAAGAAGAAGACACAACGCAAGCCATATCAATCGAAGAGACATAGTAACTCTTATGTTTGGAAATATAACACATGGGCTAACTATGTTTCATGTGGTAGATATGGGCACATTGTAGTGAATTGTAATAGGAAAAGATGGGTTGGACAATCGAGAAGTTGGACAAGCACTGGTATGGCATGTATGCATTGTCATAAAGTTGGCCATTTAAGCAAGGACTATAGAGACCGAGCACTAGAGGAAAATCATGTATTTGAGAGTGGAAACACTATTGCAAACATCATGGAGATAAGGAACACCATGTAAAAGAAGGCATCTAATGAGATTGCAGAGTCAAGTAATGCTGTCGGTGAAACCTTGTCCACTAGATTGGGTGACATCGATACCTCCACTTAAGTTGATATAGGTATGTATGGGATTGACATTTCAAAATGATCACATTTTACATACAGTTCCTCATATATGACGAGCACATACCAAATCTGCATGAAAAGAGATGCATTGTGGTTTATATGTTTTGAGCTAACAAAGTTATACAATCGGTAAAAGTTAGACCGAGCGTTGGTTACCCACCGGTATTCACTATTCAAGGTTAACTGAGCATACACATTAACCAGGGAAGAAATTGCATGTTAACCAAGCTGTTGATAATCTCTAGTCGTTACCGAGCTGACAGTTGTCATAAACCAGAAAGTAGGTCAGGCATTTATTGCATAAAGTTTTGAGCAAGAATATCAAAAATTCTTTAAATACACGGATGCAAGACTTCATTTTTCACATTACGGATATCAGAGAGCTAAGATTTCACAGAGCGTGTTCAAGAAAAATTTCTCAAGATGATTCAAGTAGTTGCAGATTGAACCAAGTACTATCTTTGATATATTTTGAGTAAGTTGAAACCCTACCGAGTATATTTCTCGTAACTTACCTAAAACCTAGTTTGTAGAAATGGCATCTACTACGAGTTCTTCTAAGGTTTTAGAAGAAGAAGTTAATTTGATTGTGTCAAGAAGTTACAAGGAACGCCACTATAAGTTACACCTGGAAGTTGCAAGCAAAATGGATTCAGTGGGAGCTTTTTCAAGCATCCCACCTAGGGTTTTGTTGATCGAAGATATACGATCCTACATACATTGTAAAATTGGGGAAATTGGAGATTTTGATATGTATGTTGCATTTTAGGCACTTTGTAATAAGAAAATGGAATTGAAACCAGAGCACAAATTGGTTGAGACACTTGGTCTTACTCATGCCCTAGATTTTTTGAAGAATTTCAAGAATGAATGGATTAGGGTTGTGTTAAGAAGATATCATGAAGGTACATTTTGGTAAGAGAAACCGATCCAAGTAACTAAGAGGATGATTAGCAAGGTTACTGGTTACCCGACTACTGACAAGGTCAAAGCATTTCGAAGCGTTGCACAATCCAAAGTTGAGAAGAACATTGGCGAAACATGGGATGGTAGAGCATTAAAGATTTCAACAATTGTGGATCCTAAAGTAAACTTTGTTAAGATATAGCTTCATTCATATTATATATATATATATATATATATATATATATATATATGTATGTATGTATGTATGTATGTATGTATGTATGTATGTATGTATGTATGTATGTATGTATGTATGTATGTATGTATGTATGTATGTATTATACATTATTGATAATCAAGAATTGTGATTTATATTTATGTATTATATATTATCATATTATATAGTATGGTATATATTTATGTTAATTATGGTTATAGTAGACAATTATGGTTATTACCATAATTGTCATATTATATTATTATATGGTCATGACTCTTCAAGACGTGACTATTCAAAAGATATAAATATATATCAATGGTTGGTGAAAAGATCAATCACAATGGTAATCTATTTCACTACAGCACTCACATATATTCTCTATAGGACGATCCAAATTTCACAACAAAGTTCACAACACATGTTATTGGTTATAAAATCTTTCAGTCGAGTAGGTGAAATAGTGTACCATGGAGTGCAGTAGATATGGCTTACAAATTGATAAAGAAGGGTCATCAAATAGACCTCGCCGAGAAACTACTAAGACAGGTTGAAGAAAATATGAAAACAATTAGGTCACAGAAGTCCAACACCTGTAAGTTTGGTTCACTACTTGTATGTCTATTTTATATCTCCAGAAATTCTTTCTCTTTGTCGATCACACTAAATGGGTAGATGAAAAACTAATTACTTCACAAATATTTGATATTATGAATGGTCTGAGAGATAATGCTGAGAATGTAATAAATAGTTACTTTGAAGATTTTAAAGTGAAGATGAATTTAAGAAGCAGAATACTGAGTTCATGGGTCGAGAAATTTGAGATGGACATTTGTTTTCTAGTAGACACCGACCATACTATGATAAAAGTAGTTGAACTAAGAATCAAATGGCTAGCACCTATGGGCTATGAAATGGAACATGATTTTAGATTGAAATCAATACATGCATTGCTAGCATTACCAAAAGACCCCAAGGCCACTAGGTTTGGAACCTATGAAGAAGCTAAGTCTAGAATCAAAATAGGTTTGGTCATTAATAAAATGACAAGGAAGTCTAAGAAGATGAAAAAAAAATTATCTCAGAGATTTGAGAAGAATGCAGACTCATCTAAGGAGTCACCGGTTGAACAGGAAACCAAAGGTCAGTTAATGTTGGCTGACAAGGCTTATGACAGTGAGGAGACCGAATCTAAAGAAGAACAAGAAGCTACACTGGTTCCTCCTACTAAGGCTCCAAAGAAGAGGTAGTTACCAGTACAGATAGGTGCACGCACAAGGTCATCCACTGTAGCTTCACCTCCACAGAAGAAGGGAGCATAAAAGATAGTAAAACCAAAGGCAGCTACACTGACAAAAACATATGTTAAAAGAGGTCGGAAGGTTGTAGCTGAGCCACCAAAGAAAAAGAGAAGAAATTTGATAAGAGGCAAGGAAGATTTAGAGGATGAAGAGGAAGAAAACAATCAAGGACAATTCAAGATTGTTAGTAACAAGAAACGTTCAATTGATGATGTCATTGAGGACATATTGGAGAATGGAGACATCTCCGACTCGAAACTTAAAAGATTTGACAAAATGTCAAATGAAGATCAAAATAAAATAGAGGAAGCTGTCATCTAGACGATGATACATTTCAAAAGAGTTCCAATAGAGTTCAATACACAACTCCCAGTTGCACTTGAAGAAAGAATAAACCAGAAATGGACTTATGCATTGGAAACTGAGAAGAAAATGAGAGAACAACTCCTAGATTTGGTAGCACCAACTTTATCTATGGAGGAGATAAAAGAACTTATGGAATCATCGGTGAAAATATTTTCAATAAAAAACTGAGCTATGCAAGTACTGGATGAGAACCTTATAGATCTTGGCGAATCAAGTCAACTCATCTGGACATTTGTTCTTGTTATGAATGAACAAATGGAGAAAATTGATTTTTAGAATTCGTCTAAGAAGAGGCACAATTCCAAAGGAAAAGGAATTTTTATTGGAGATGATAATGCACAAAAGAAGCAGGAAGCAGATATATCAGTTACCAAGGTAATTGATACTACAGTTGTGCAAGAGATTCATGATAGTTCACAGGATGCACCAGATCTTGCAGAGATCCAAATCCAAGATAAAAATGACAATGACGTACTCATTGAGGACATCACCAATGGTGATCCTGATGATAGGGATGATGATGAGGATGTAAATATTGCACCTACAAATACTCAAGATGAAGCACAAGTCACTGAATGTGCAATCACATCTTTACCAGGTGAGCTTCCAATTTTAGTTGAAGCTATTGAAATTATATCAAAGGAACAACCCGAAAGCTCTATCCCCGAGCAACCACAAGACACAACTAGGGAACCAAGCAAAGAACCTCCTACCGAGACAAACAATCTTGAAGAGACAGAGGCCAATAAATCAAAAATAGAGAATAAGGAAGAGCCAAAATCTACATAGGAAACCCCACCAGACACAACTTCAAAGGCTCCGACTCAGTCCAACGACACACAGGTTACTGATGAGTAGAAAAAGGATGATAATGTGTCTACTAGACAGAATACAGCAAGGGAAACATATGAAAAGGCTATTGTTGTTATAGCAAAAGAGCCCGAGAAGAAAAAGAAAAAGAAGGGTAAAGGAAAAGGGTTGATCACTCTAGATGAAGTGATTATAATACTAGTGTGTGACCCAAGGACCCTTAGCCCTGAGGAATTGAGCTAATATGGGGAATTATGTACAAGAAAAGTAGCACAAGAGAAGTTGAAGCAAGAGACTAAACACAAAGAAATATTAACGGATGTTAGGGATATCTTACAACAGGTAGTACTTGAAGTGAACATTGATGAAGATACTCCTATTATAGATCAACTTGCTTTACTTACTAAGAAGATAAATGCCCTAGACATTGATGCTGACAAGCGAATTGAAGAAAGGGCAGAATCCAAGATTCAAAAAAAACTTGCAGGAAGAATTAGCCAAGAAGTGGCAATTAACAAGGTCAAACTAGCTGAGGTAATAACCGAGATCAAATCAATAACTCAGTTAATTTGTCAATTCTTACTGAAGCTATGCACTGTCAGAACATTCACTGCTGAGATCAGTGAAAAGATAAAATCACTTGAAAATGAAATCATAGTCAGTGCACTAGCAGCTACAACTGAGCCACAAGCTATTGCTAAGCATATACTCAGAGTTCAAGAACTCAGGTGGTTGATAGCAGATCTTAAGAAAAAAGAAGAGAGGATCATTGATCAGGTTATTGATTTGCAGATAGAACTCCTCCCATACCTGAAATTTTTTGAGAAACATATTGTCAAAGTGGAACACATTGTTGCAACACCAGAGATTTCTGTGTTGGAGAACATCTTTGACATGCATGCACAAGTCAGTCTTGAGCACATTGCTCTCACCAACTTGAAAGAGGAATGGGAAAACCTCTTGGAGTCACCGAAGAAAACCCATCAGCACATTTTTGACAAGGTGTAAGTATACCATTTTTGTATTTGGCATTAATATCAAAAAGGGGGAAATCAATGTATATGCCAAATATGTAAATTTTTGCTAAGTATACTACACATTACCAGAGCATGCACCGAGGGGGAGTATTTATAAATTTTTGATATGTATTTGTATATGGTGGAAATATAAGTTTTGAGACATAAGGTCTATATACATTCAAGTTTTGATACTAATGCCAAAGGGGGAGATTGTTATCTCTATTGAGCATTAAAGGTTGTCATTAGTATCAAAGGTTATCAAAAATATCGGTCAGTTACATATATGAAGCTAGTCAGTAACAATAAGAAAAACATGACAGTTAATTAAAGTGTATACACCGAGCATCAGTTAGTTTACTGAGCATCAGCAGACACTGATACCAAGCACAGTAAACACCGAGCATCAAAATGAACACCGAGTAGTTTATAAAGTGTTTGCCGAGGATCACAGGAAATGACATAGTAATCAAGAATGACACATTCTTCTATGCAAACAGTTACAACAGATCAGAAAATGTATTACCAAGATCGAGAACAATTTATTGTTAAGATACGATGAAGATTCTATATAATAGTTTGATCTAGGTTTTTTTTGTACATTGTAGATCTTAGGGTTTTGTCTAAGATTTGTAAACCTAATTTTGTATAAGCGGCATAATGTTGTATGCTATATATTTTTTATGTTACATCATTTTTTATGGAATTGATGTATGAGCGAAGAAGCACTTGAAGCACTTGCCTAACTTCAAGATTATCAGTTGACAGAACAGAACAATATACAGAGGAAATCATATTAAGCAGAATCAGAGCAAGCTAACCGAGCAGTTCAAAGCAGAGATTCATCACAGTAGAGGTTCAATATTTTATCAGTATTTTATTGATTTGTATCAAACAATCAAGTTGTCATTAACAAATAGTTACCTATTTATTTCTAACAATTATAATAGAGTTTTGGTTAAATCTCTTAACAAAGTAGACTTGACAGTCTTTTGTAAATCTCTTACCTTAGTGCACACTCAAGTAGTGTTGCTAAAATCCTATCACTAGGTAGATCTAGCTGATCTAATATGTTACTCCTAATAGGGTAAGATCACCAGAAGTGATCACCACTTGTATCCCTAACAGGAAAACCTTTTCTATCTGTAGTAGTGAAGAATTTGTGGGTGTCATCCCCACCGTAGTTTTTACCTTCTAACAAGGGTTTCTGTGTTACCAAAATACTTGTGTTATGGGACTGTTATATTGTTGATTTCATGTTATTTACTTTTACAAGTTGAATGGATGAATGATACATGTATTAGATAAAAGTTATTTTGGAAGGTTAAAACTGTTTGTTGTTGTAGATCTGAAAGGTTTATGAGTAAATGTTTTTGTGGGCACTAATTCACCCCTCCCCTCTCAGTACCCTATCTCTCCTAATTCCAACAATTGGTATCAGAGCTTAGTTCTCTTACTGGATAGTTTAACCACTAAGGGTAAAGATCTAAGACATGGAGAGGTATAAGAGTTAGAAAAGACTATTGAGAATCAAAAGATTTAGATGCAGATGCTTATTGAACAGTACAAGCAAGCCAAGGAAGGATTGAAGAAATTACTGGTTGAAAGGAAGAACCTAACTATTTTGCAAAATGAGGATGGTTACAATGAAGAAGCAGTTGATGATATATTTGATCATATTGGGTCTAGTTCTGGAAGTATTTATGATGGATCTGAAACTATAATCTCTGATTTGTTTGAAAAGAATCAACATTTAATCGATCAAGTGAAAGCACTGCAAATCGGTCAAGAATCTCAGATGGTGAGAATGGTAGAGACAATGAAAAATGCTAGACAAGTAGAGAAAGAAAGGAATCTGGTTATTTATGACTGAAGACAAATGACTGAACAAATTTAAGTAAAATAAAGTGAAATAAGAGACTCACCAATCGCCATTTTCAAGTATCTAATTACATGATGACTATGAATCAAGAGGTCAACTGAGTAAATGGAGAATTGTCAAGAAATCTTGAAGAAGTTGCAAGACTTGGAGAGGAGAATGAGAAGCTAAGAAATGAAGTGAAAACTCAACAGGAACACAATGAAATGAATAAATTGGGTGAGGATAATTCCAAGAAGATTGATGATTTTTTGGTTAATCAAAGAAGATTTGGGAGTAGAGATGGGATAGGCTATACCAGTGAACGAGAATCATCACAACACGCTGAACAAGTAAAAAACAATCAAAATCAAAGACCTAAAGTGTTGACATGTTATCACTGTGGCAAACTGGGACATACATCTAATGTGTGTAGAAGCAAAGCACAAGGTAAACCTCCTGTCACTCCTAAGTTCAATGGTTATTGCTATTATTGTGGTAAGTATGGTCACCAAGCTTATGAGTGTAGAGCTAAACAAAATGATATTGCTAACAATACTACTATGGAGAAAATATGCTATACTTGTAGTAAACATGGACACACTGCATGGGAATGTAAGGCTAAGATGAAGCAAGTATGGACTCCTAAGAAGAAGACACAATGCAAGCCATATCAACCGAAGAGACACAGTAACTCTTATGTTTGGGATTATAACACATGGGCTAACTATGTTTCATGTGGTAGATATGGGCACATTGTAGTGAATTGTAATAGGAAAAGATGGGCTAGACAATCAAGAAGCTGGACAAGCACTGGTATGGCATGTATGCATTGTCATAAAGTCGGCCATTTAAGCAAGGACTATAGAGACCGAGCACTAGAGGAAAATCATGTATTTGAGAGTGGAAACACTATTGCAAACATCATGGAGATAAGGAACACCATGTAAAAGAAGGCATCTAATGAGATTGCAGAGTCAAGTAATGCTGTCGGTGAAACCTTGTCCACTAGATTGGGTGACATTGATACCTCCACTTAAGTTGATATAGGTATGTATGGGATTGACATTTCAAAATGATCACATTTTACATACAGTTCCTCATAAATGATGAGCACATACCAAATCTGCATGAAAAGAGATACATTGTGGTTTATATTTTTTGAGCTAACAAAGTTATACAATCGGTAAAAGTTAGACCGAGCGTTGGTTACCCACCAGTATTCACTATTCAAGGTTAACTGAGAATACACATTAACCAGGGAAGAAATTGCATGTTAACCGAGCTGTTGATAATCTCTAGTCATTACCGAGCTGACAGTTGTCATAAACCAGAAAGTAGGTCAGGCATTTATTGCATAAAGTTTTGAGCAAGAATATCAAAAATTCTATAAATACACGGATGCAAGACTTCATTTTTCACATTATGGATATCAGAGAGCTAAGATTTCACAGAGTGTGTTCAAGAAAAATTTCTCAAGATGATTCAAGCAGTTGCAGATTGAACCAAGTACTATCTTTGATATATTTCGAGTAAGTTGAAACCCTACTGAGTATATTTCTCGTAACTTACCTAAAACCTAGTTTGTAAAAATGGCATCTACTGCAAGTTCTTCTAAGGTTTTAGAAGAAGAAGTTAATTTGATTGTGTCAACAAGTTACAAGGAACGCCACTATAAGTTACACCTGGAAGTTGCAAGCAAAATGGATTTAGTGGGAGCTTTTTCAAGCATCCCACCTAGGGTTTTGTTGATGGAAGATATACGATCCTACATACATTGTAAAATTGGGGAAATTGGAGATTTTGATATGTATGTTGCATTTTAGGAACTTTGTAATGAGAAAATGGAATTGAAACCAGAGCACAAATTGGTTGAGACACTTGGTCTTACTCATGCCCTAGATTTTCTGAATAATTTCAAGAATGAATGGATTAGGGTTGTGTTAAGCAGATATCATGAAGGTACATTTTGGTTAGAGAAACCGATCCAAGTAACTAAGAGGATGATTAGCAGGGTTACTAGTTACCCGACTGCTGACAAGGTCAAAGCATTTCGAAGCGTTGCACAAGCCAAAGTTGAGAAGAACATTGGCGCAACATGGGATGGTAGAGCATTAGAGATTTCAACAATTGTGGATCCTAAAGTAAAGTTTGTTAAGAGATAGCTTCATTCGTATTATATATATATATATATATATATATATATATATATATATATATATATATATATATATATATATATATATATATATATATATATATATATATATATATATATATATATATATATATATATATATATATATATATATATGTATGTATGTATGTATGTATGTATGTATGTATGTATGTATGTATGTATGTATTATACATTATTGATAATCAAGAATTGTGATTTATATTTATGTATTATATATTATCATATTATATAGTATGGTATATATTTATGTTAATTATGGTTATAGTAGACAATTATGGTTATTACCATAATTGTCATATTATATTATTATATGGTCATGACTCTTCAAGACGTGACTATTCAAAAGATATAAATATATATCAATGGCTGGTGAAAAGATCAATCACAATGGTAATCTATTTCACTACAGCACTCACATATATTCTCTATAGGACGATCCAAATTTCACAACAAAGTTCACAACACATGTTATTGGTTATAAAATCTTTCAGTCGAGTAGGTGAAATAGTGTACCATGGAGTGTAGTAGATATGGCTTACAAATTGATAAAGAAGGGTCATCAGATAGACCTCACCGAGAAACTACTAAGACAGGTTGAAGAAAATATGAAAACCATTAGGTCACAGAAGTCCAACACCTGTAAGTTTGGTTCACTACTTGTATGTCTATTTTATATCTCCAGAAATTCTTTCTCTTTGTCGATCACACTAAATGGGTAGATGAGAAACTAATTACTTCACAAATATTTGATATTATGAATGGTCTGAGAGATAATGCTGAGAATGTAATAAATAGTTACTTTGAAGATTTTAAAGTGAAGATGAATTTAAGAAGCAGAATACTGAGTTCACGGGTCGATAAATTTGAGATGGACATTTGTTTTCTAGTAGACACCGACCATACTATGATAAAAGTAGTTGAACTAAGAATCAAATGGCTAGCACCTATGGGCTATGAAATGGAACATGATTTTAGATTGAAATCAATACAGGAACTACTAGCATTACCAAAAGACCCCAAGGCCACTAGGTTCGGAACCTATGAAGAAGCTAAGTCTAGAATCAAAATAGGTTTGGTCATTAATAAAATGACAAGGAAGTCTAAGAAGATGAAAAAAAAATTACTGAGAGATTTGAGAAGAATGCAAACTCATCTGAGGAGTCACCGGTTGAACAGGAAACCGAAGGTCAATTAATGTTGGCTAACAAGACTTATGACAGTGAGGAGATTGAATCTGAAGAAGAACAAGAAGCTACACCGGTTCCTCCTACTAAGGTTCCAAAGAAGAGGCAATTACCAGTACAAATAGGTGCATGCACAAGGTCATCCATTGCAGCTTCACCACCACAGAAGAAGGGAGCATAAAAGATAGTAAAACCAAAGGCAGCTACACTGACAAAAACATATGCTAAAAGAGGTCGGAAGGTTGTAGCTGAGCCACCAAAGAAAAAGAGAAGAAATTTGATAAGAGGCAAGGAAGATTTAGAGGATGAAGAGGAAGAAAACAATCAAGGACAATTCAAGATTGTTAGTAACAAGAAACGTTCAATTGATGATGTCATTGAGGACATATTGGAGAATGGAGACATCTCCGACCCGAAACTTAAAAGATTTGACAAAATGTCAAATGAAGATCAAAATAAAATAGAGGAAGTTGTCATCCAGATGATGATACATTTCAAAAGAGTTCCAATATAGTTCAATACACAACTCCCAGTTGCACTTGAAGAAAGAATAAACCAAAAATGGACTTATGCACTGGAAACTGAGAAGAAAATGAGAGAACAACTCCTAGATTTGGTAGCACCAACTTTATCTATGGAGGAGATAAAAGAACTTATGGAATCATCGGTGCAAATATTTTCAATAAAAAACTGAGCTATGCAAGTACTGGATGAGAACCTTGTAGATCTTGGTGAATCAAGTCAACTCATCTGGACATTTGTTCTTGTTGTGAAAGAACAAATGGAAAAAATTGATTTTTAGAATTCGTATAAGAAGAGGCACAATTCCAAAGGAAAAGGAATTTTTATTGGAGATGATAATGCACAAAAGAAGCAGGAAGCAGATATATCAGTTACCAAGGTAATTGATACTACAGTTGTGCAAGAGATTCATGATAGTTCACAGGATGCACTAGATCTTGCAGAGATCCAAATCCAAGATAAAAATGACAATGATGTACTCATTGAGGACATCACCAATGGTGATCTTGATGATAGGGATGATGATGAGGATGTAAATATTGCACCTACAAATACTCAAGATGAAGCACAAGTCACTGAATGTGCAATCACATCTTTACCAGGTGAGCTTCCAATTTTAGTTGAAGCTCTTGAAATTATATCAAAGGAACAACCCAAAAGCTCTATCCCCGAGCAACCACAAGACACAACTAGGGAACCAAGCAAAGAACCTCCTGCCGAGACAAACAATCTTGAAGAGACAGAGGCCAATAAATCAGAAATAGAGAATAAGGAAGAGCCAAAAGCTACATAGGAAACCCCACCAGACACAACTTTAAAGGCTCCGACTCAGTCCAACGACACATAGGTTACTGATGAGTAGAAAAAGTGATGCAGGAGCATCCTGGGTGTAAGAGCAATCTTGCATCACCCAAAAATATTTCTATTTTTGTATTCAATAAGGGCTATTTTGTGCAGAGCTTCTATTTATGGAAAGTTACTATTTTTGGTAATTTTCGTATGTGCTCAGAATGATCTGATTTCTTTCTTGGAGGTTTGTTTTGGTCATATAAGTCTGCCAGTAAAGTTTCATTGCCAGATCCAGTGTATATTGGAAGATATTGAAGATTTTCAGTTTTGGCAGCAGGGTACAGAAACTTTGAACTCAGTTTTGAAGGCTTTAGAGGCCCCGGATGAGGTCAAAAATTTGGGTGACGGGTGCTTGCATCGGTCAAGCTTGTAGAGAGCTTTGTGGCGTTTCCGAAATGGGGTTATAATAGCCGATCGGGTCAACTGGTGATGACTTATGGTCTTCGAAAGTTGGGCCACCTGAAATGGCGAAAAATAATTTTCTTCAAATTTTCTGTTCGGGTTTCAAAGGTTATCTTGAGCCGACTATGATGTAATAAAATGTAAAATAAAATAATTCTAAGTTTGGTCGGCCTTATTGGCTAAAATTCTGGAACCTTCCCAGGCGGTGGATAATTGCCTATATAAGGAAGGCTGTATTATTGTCTTGGGCAGTTCAGAATAGTTCTGGGTAGTAGATCTGGGCAATAATTCGAGGCTTTGTCCTACAGAATATTGTAAGGGAATGCCCATGGGGCTTTGCATATTGTAATTCTAAAAGTTTGTAATTCCACATTTGTGGAGATAATAAGAAGCCAATTTTCTGTTCTTGCATATTGTTGTTGTTTCTCTATTTCTGTTATGTGTTTGTGGTATTAAGGGGAGCACCCTTCATCAAGTGGTATCAGAGCCAAGTTTTCTTGAGTGTGTAAACAGATCGCCGACTGTGAGGCAGTTTGCACTAGGAATGTGGCTAGGGTTTCAGCGCGCATCGCGAAAATGCCTCCACGAAGGGAACGTGGCGGAAGAGCTGGTGTTGTAACACCTGAGGTTAGAGAGCTGCAGAGACAAGTGCGAGCATTGCAAGAAGAGATTCGCAGAGGAATAAATCTTAATGTCAGAGATGAAAGCGAGGATGAAGCCGAAGAAGAATATCAAGAAGGAGAAGCTGAAATTGTGAACCAGGAGGAAGAAAGACTTTTTCGGGCGATTTCCAAGATTGGGAAAAGACCTAAGATTGAGGTTCCTACATTTTCTGGAAATCTTAACCCAGAGGAATTGATTGACTGGATCAATGAATGTGAGGAATATTTTGAGTATGAAGATGTTGAGGATCCTGATAGGGTCAAATTTGCGAAGGCCATATTGAAAGGTCATGCGAAGATATGGTGGCAAGAGATTCAGTTAGAGCGAAATAGAAGGGGAAAGGAGAAAATCACGAGATGGGATCGGATGGTGGATAAATTGAAGCTACAGTTCATTCCTGTTGATTATGAGCTTGACCTACTGAAGAAAATGCAGAGTTTGAAGCAAGCAGGAAGATCTGTTCAGGAGTATACAGAGGAGTTCTATCGACTTCTCATCAGAACAGGCCATGCAGAAGCTGATAAGGAGAAAGTTGCCCGATACCTTAATGGGTTAAGGCCGAGCATTCAGGAGGAGTTGAATCTGGTTCGAATGAACAGTATTGAAGAGGCATACCAGTTTGCCCTAAAAGTAGAGGAAAAGTTGAACAAGAAGTTTGAGAGTAGACAAAATGGAAGAGGTCACGGTGGACGATCTGGTGGACGGTCATATGGTGGCCGAAATGAAGATTCGAAAAAGAAGGATGAGGCCAGTAGCAGTCAGAATCAGAGAGGAAACAATTCCAATCGCTTCCAGGATCAGAATAATAGAGATCAAAGAGGAAGGGGAAGAGGACAAGGATCTGGAAGAGGTGGCTTCTGTGGAACATGTTTTCACTGTGGAGAAGAAGGTCATAGGGCATTTGAATGTCCTTAGCGCCAAGGCAGAACAGACAGGAGAAATGAAGGCCAGGCCAGAGTTGCACATGTAGATGAAGATGCCAGATCATCAAATTCTGAAGATGCTGAAAGAGGAGAAACGTTGATTAACAGAAGAGTCCTGTTGAGTGGTGAGAATGAACCTGAGCAAAGGAGGAGCCTGTTTCACACCAGGTGCAAGTGTGAAGGTAAATGTTGTGATGTGATTATTGATAGTGGAAGCACTGACAATTTGGTGTCAGAAGAGATGGTGACAAAGTTGAAGCTCAAGAGACAGAAACACCCACATCCATATCGGATTGCCTGGGTACAGGATGACCACAAGGTCATGGTCAATAAACAATGCCTGGTGAAGTTCAAGATTGGCGGATACTAAGATGAGGTATTGTGTGATATCATATCTATGGATGCATGTCATATGTTGTTGGGTAGACCATGGCAGTTTGACAGATGTGCTATACACGATGGTCGTGCGAATACCTATTCCCTGACAAAGGATGGAGTGTGACATAAGCTAAAGCCATTGAAGGAGACCGAAGAAAAGGTATGTGGTAATGCAAGAATAACATTTGTTGATGGAAGAAAATTCTTAGATGGTATGAGGCATGAGCATGTATGTTTTGCTTTAATTCCAAAAGCTGGTAAAGAGGAAGTAGAAGATGTTCCTATAGAAGTTGCAGATTTGTTGAATGAGTTTCAAGATATTGTATCCGATAACGTGCCTGATGGATTACCACCAGTCAGGAAGATCAGTCATCAGATGGACTTGATCCTAGGAGCGAGTTTGCCGAATAAGGCAGCACACAGAATGACACCTGCAGAAAGTGAAGAGTTGAACAGACAAGTACATGAACTGTTACAGAAGGGGTTGATTCGAGAGAGTCTGAGTCCCTGTGCTATACCAGCGGTATTAGCACCAAAGAAGAATGGAGAGTGGAGGATGTGTACAGATTCTAGGGCAATAAACAAGATCACAATCAAGTACAGGTTTCCATTTCCACGAATGGATGATATTATGGACTGTTTGAGTGGAGCTGTGTATTTTTCAAAGATAGATCTGAAAAGTGGTTATCATCAGATTCGGATCAGAGAAGGAGATGAATGGAAGACTGCCTTCAAGACAAAGGAAGGACTGTATGAGTGGTTAGTCATGCCTTTTGGGCTAACCAATGCACCGAGCACTTTCATGCGGCTCATGAATGAGGTTCTGAAAGAATTTCTGGGTAAGTTTGTCATTGTTTACCTAGATGATATTTTGATCTTTAGTAAGACATTGGATGAGCATATGATGCATACTCGTATGGTATTTGAGAAGTTGAGAGAAGAGAAATTGTTGATTAATTTGAAGAAGTGCAGTTTTGTGAAGAAAGAGTTAGTGTATTTGGGATTTGTAGTTTCAGCAGAAGGTCTAAAAATGGACCCAGAGAAGGTACAGGCTATCCTTGAATGGCCTACTCCAAGGAGTGCTACTGAGGTAAGATCTTTTCATGGTTTGGCTAGCTTTTACAGAAAGTTTATCCGAAATTTTAGCAGTATTTGTGGACCCTTGACTGAAACAATGAGAGGGGATAGAAAAGAATTTAAGTGGACTAATGGGGCAGAAAAGAGTTTTCAATTGTTGAAACAGAAATTTACAGAACAACCTATTTTAGCACTTCCAGATTTTAATAAGGTGTTTCAAGTAGATTGTGATGCTAGTGGTACTGCAATAGGAGCTGTTATGAGCCAAGAAGGTAAACTTGTTGCGTATTTCAGTGACAAGTTAAATGATACCAAGAGGAAGTATTCTGTTTATGATCAGGAATTTTATGCTATAGTTCAGGCATTAAAGAAGTGGAGACATTATCTGCTTCCTAAAGAGTTTGTTTTGTATACTGATCATCAAGCTTTGCAATATTTGAATAGTCAAGGAAAGTTGAATCAGAGGCATTTGAAGTGGGTTGAGTTTTTGCAGAGTTATACATTTGTTTTGAAACATAGGAGTGGAAAGTCTAATAGGGTTGCAGATGCTCTTAGCAGAAGGCAACTATTGCTGACAGAAATGTAGATTGAAGTGGTTGGGTTCAAGGAACTCAAGAATTCGTATCCAGAGGATCTTGATTTTGGTGAAGCTTGGAAAGCTTGTACCGAACCTGTTACTCTAGACAGGATGAAATGGTTGGATTTCATCATCCAGGATGATATGCTATTCAGAGGGAGTCAGTTGTGCATTCCACGAAGTTCTATGAGGGAGAATCTCATCAAGGAGAAGCATAGTGGAGGATTGGCTGGACATTTTGGTCGTGATAAAACCGTTGGTTTGGTTAGTGAGAATTATTATTGGCCGCAGTTGCAGCAAGATGTGAAGAAGTTTGTACAGAGTTGCAGAGTATGTCAGATGGCGAAAGGAGTGAAGCAGAATACAGGGTTGTATCAGCCATTACCTATACCAGAGAAGCCCTGGGAGGATATCAGTATGGACTTTGTTTTTGGTTTACCGAGGACACAGCGGGGACATGATTCAATTTTTGTGGTAGTTGACAGATTTTCAAAGATGGCACATTTCATTCCCTGCAAGAAGACTAATGATGCTGTTCATATAGCAGAATTGTTTTTCAGAGAAGTAGTGAGACTTCATGGTTTGCCAAGGACCATAGTTTCAGATCGGGACACTAAGTTTGTTGGATATTTCTGGCGTACATTGTGGAAGAAGTTAAAGACAGATTTGAAGTTCAGTTCATCACATCATCCACAGACTGATGGACAGACAAAGGTGGTGAATAGGAGTTTGGGAAATTTGCTGAGATGTTTGGTTGGAGATAAGCCAACGGGATGGGATTTGATTTTACCACAGGCAGAATTTGCATACAATAATTCTGTCAACAGGAGCACTGGTAAATCACCATTCCAGATTGTATATGGAAGTAGTCCAAGAAATGCATCTGAATTGAGGAAGATAGATAAAGGAGAAATAAGTAGTGCTGAAGCTGAGGATTTTGCAGAACACTTGAAGAACATCCATGGGGAGGTGAGGAAGCATATTACCAAGATGAACGCACAGTATAAGGCTAAGGCAGATGTGAAAAGGAGGCATAAGGAATTTCAGGTTGGTGATGAAGTCATGGTTCATTTGCGGAAGGAGCGGTTTCCAGTTGGTACATATAACAAGCTGAAAATGAAGAAGTTTGGGCCATGTAAGATACTGAAGAAGCATGATTCAGGAAATGCATATGAGGTAGAATTACCTACTGAGCTAAATATTTCGCCAGTGTTTAACATTTCAGATCTGACAGAGTATCATGAAGGAGGTGTTGAAGATGAGATCACAGCAGCACAGTGGAGTATTCCAGCAACTAGTTCAGACACTAAGGAGATCGAAGATATACTGGACAGTCGTGTTGGCAGAAGCACAAGGGACAGGACATATGAAGAATATCTGGTCAAGTGGAAAGGACGACCTGTTGAAGATTCATCATGGCTGACAAAGGAGGAGGTTAGCCATCTTGGTTTTCCTCTGCACACCTGAGTCGTGACAGGGTCACTTCTCAAATTACCCTGGGTGTCTGATGCAGGAGCATCCTGGGTGTAAGAGCAATCTTGCATCACCCAAAAATATTTCTATTTTTGTATTCAATAAGGGCTATTTTGTGCAGAGCTTCTATTTATGGAAAGTTACTATTTTTGGTAATTTTCGTATGTGCTCAGAATGATCTGATTTCTTTCTTGGAGGTTTGTTTTGGTCATATAAGTCTGCCAGTAAAGTTTCATTGCCAGATCCAATGTATATTGGAAGATATTGAAGATTTTTAGTTTTGGCAGCAGGGTACAGAAACTTTGAACTCAGTTTTGAAGGCTTTAGAGGCCCCGGATGAGGTCAAAAATTTGGGTGACAGGCGCTTGCGCCAGTCAAGCCTGTAGTGCGCTTCGTGGCATTTCTGAAATGGGGTTATAATAGCCGATCGGGTCAACTGGTGATGACTTATGGTCTTCGAAAGTTGGGCCACCTGAAATGGCGAAAAATAATTTTCTTCAAAATTTCTGTTCGGGTTTCAAAGGTTATCTTGAGCCGACTATGATGTAATAAAATGTAAAATAAAATAATTCTAAGTTTGGTCGGCCTTATTGGCTAAAATTCTGGAACCTTCCCAGGCGGTGGATAATTGCCTATATAAGGAAGGCTGTATTATTGTCTTGGGCAGTTCAGAATAGTTCTAGGTAGTAGATCTGGGCAATAATTTGAGGCTTTGTCCTACAGAATATTGTAAGGGAATGCCCATGGGGCTTTGCATATTGTAATTCTGAAAGTTTGTAATTCCACATTTGTGGAGATAATAAGAAGCCAATTTTTTGTTCTTGCATATTGTTGTTGTTTCTCTATTTCTGTTATGCATTTGTGGTATTAAGGGGAGCACCCTTCATCAAAAAGGATGATAATGTGTCTACTAGACAGAATACACCAAGGGAAACATATGAAAAGGCTATTGTTGTTATAGCAAAAGAGCCCGAGAAGAAAAAGAAAAAGAAGGGTAAAGGAAAAGGGTTGATCACTCTAGATGAAGTGATTATAATACTAGTGTGTGACCCAAGGACCCTTAGCCCTGAGGAATTGAGCTAATATGGGGAATTATGTACAAGAAAAGTAGCACAAGAGAAGTTGAAGCAAGAGACTAAATACAAAGAAATATTAACGGATGTTAGGGATATCTTACAACAGGTAGTACTTGAAGTGAACATTGATGAAGATACTCCTATTATAGATCAACTTGCTTTACTTACTAAGAAGATAAATGCCCCAGACATTGGTGCTGACAAGCGAATTGAAGAAAGGGCAGAATCCAAGATTCAAAAAAAACTTGCAAGAAGAATTAGCCAAGAAGTGGCAATTAACAAGGTCAAACTAGATGAGGTAATAACCGAGATCAAATCAATAACTCAGTTAATTTGTCAATTCTTACTGAAGCTATGCACTATCAGAACATTCATTGCTAAGATCAGTGAAAAGATAAAATCACTTGAAAATGAAATCATAGTCAGTGCACTAGCAGCTACAACCGAGCCACAAGCTATTGCTAAGCATATACTCAGAGTTCAAGAACTCAGGCGGTTGATAGCAGATCTTAAGAAAAAAGAAGAGAGGATCATTGATCAGGTTACTGAGTTGCAGATAGAACTCCTCCCATACCTGAAATTTTTTGAGAAACATATTGTCAAAGTGGAACACATTGTTGCAACACCAGAGATTTATGTGTTGGAGAACATCTTTGACATGCATGCACAAGTTAGTCTTGAGCACATTGCTCTCACCAACTTGAAAGAGGAATGGGAAAACCTCTTGGAGTCACCAAAGAAAACCCATCAGCACATTTTTGACAATCTGTAAGTATACCATTTTTGTATTTGACATTAATATCAAAAAGGGGGAAATCAATGTATATGCCAAATATGTAAATTTTTGCTAAGTATACTACACATTACCAGAGCATGCACCGAGGGGGAGTATTTATAAATTTTTGATATGTATTTGTATATGGTGGAGATATAATTTTGAGACATAAGGTCTATATACATTCAAGTTTTGATACTAATGCCAAAGGGGGAGATTGTTATCTCTATTGAGCATTAAAGGTTGTCATTAGTATCAAAGGTTATCAAAAAAATCGGTCAGTTACATATATGAAGGTAGTCAGTAACAATAAGAAAAACATGACAATCAATTAAAGTGTATACACCGAGCATCAGTCAGTTTACTGAGCATCAGCAGACACTGATACCGAGCACAGTAAACACCGAGTATTTTATAAAGTGTTTGTCGAGGATCACAGGAAATGACATAGTAATCAGGAATGACACATTCTTTTATGCAAACAGTTACAACAGATCAGAAAATGTATTACCAAGATCGAGAACAATTTATTGTTAAGATACGATGAAGATTCTATATAATAGTTTGATCTAGGTTTTTTTTTTACATTGTAGATCTTAGGGTTTTGTCTAAGATTTGTAAACCTAATTTTGTATAAGCAGCATAATGTTGTATGCTATATATTTTGTATGTTACATCATTTTTTATGGAACTAATGTATGAGTGAAGAAGCACTTGAAGCACTTGCCTAACTTCAAGATTATCAGTTGATAGAGCAGAACAATATACAGAGGAAATCAGATTAAGCAGAATCAGAGCAGGATAACCGAGCAATTCAGAGCAGAGATTCATCATAGTAGAGGTGATATTTTATCAATATTTTATTGATCTGTATCAGACAATCAAGTTGTCATTAGCAGATAGTTACCTATTGCTTTATAACAATTGTAATAGAGTTTTGGTTAAATCTCTTAACAAAGTAGACTTGACGGTCTTGTAAATCTCTTAACCGAGTGCACACTCAAGTAGTGTTGCTAAAATCCTATCACTAGGTAGATCTAGCTAATCTAATATGTTACTCCTAACAGGATAAGATCACCAAAAGTGATCACCACTTGTATCCTTAACAGGCAAACCTTTTCTATCTGCAGTAGTGAAGAATTTGTGGGTGTCATCCCACCGCAGTTTTTACCTTCTAACAAGGGTTTCTGCGTTACCAAAATACTTGTGTTATGGGACTATTATATTGTTGGTTTCATGTTATTTACTTTCACAAGTTGAATGGATGAATGATACATGTATTAGATACAAGTTATTTTGGAAGGTTACAACTATTTTTTGTTGTAGATCTAAAAGGTTTATGAGTAAAAGTTTTTGTGTGCACTGATTCACCCCTCCCCTCTCAGTACCCTATCTCTCCTAATTCCAATAGTAAAGATCAAATAGAAAATTCACAAGATAATACAAGATATACTCTAGGAAAAAACTAATGAGGGAAAAACCCAACCTCCATAACATTTGTACTCTTTCTATTATTCAACCAAAAAGAAAAACAACATACTTATAGGGTTATTATGAATACTCTTGAAACATTAAGCCCCCCAATTTGCATTCTCTGTGTCTAACCATTTATCCACACATACCATGCCATACTTGTTAGAATAAAATGTTATTAAGAGTCACACCCTCATAACATTTATAATTGTTCTAATATAAGGTTATAAAACCTTATATATTATATGTTTAATCAAGCACATCCCATTTGGAATATTTATAATCTAATAACTATTAAATTATTAATTATTTATGAATGGGGATTATTGAAAAGGTGTAGCTAGTGAAGCCACCCTTCATCATATATTTAAGGGCATTCTCTCTCATTTGAGAGAGGGTTAATTTGGAGCTTTATTGTGACTATTATGGGCTATGTGGAAGTAGGTAGAAGTATCCCTAAGTTCATTCTATTTAGATAGACTATTTTTTGTAAGTGTTTAATAAAATGATCCTATATTAGGGTTTTTACATGAAAGAGCTTTCCTTGTGCATATTTTACAGTGTAATGGGTAAATTTTTGGTTATATGATTCTTTTCTTATTTATTTTATATCTTGTTTGTAATGATTAGTATCATAAAATCCCAATTTTTAACATTCTATCAAACCATTTTAGACTATATTAATCATTTTTATAAGTCATAACAAAAGACATGTAGAATTTGATACTAAACTTTTTTATGCTTAATCAACACATATACAAGATTATTTTTACATTACATATTGTATTTGTTTCTTATTATTTTCAAAACATATCCTCATTCTCTCCTTTTAAGTTGATGATGGTGTACGTTGATTTATAACTACACTTAGTAGTCCAACTTGTGTTGGGTCAAGCCATTTGCATAAGTATGTATTTTTTCACTCTATAAGTAGACTGCATTAATAATTTTTATAGGCCCAAAAACCTACCAATAGTCATGAGTAATATCCCTATTGTCTTGAATTAGGAAAAAGCAAGACAATTATCATCACATAGCCTATGGTTTTTGATATCATGTTAAATTCATTAACATTAAAAATATTCTTACTAATATTATCAAATCACTACTAACATCTATTTTGTAGAGGAGAAAGAAACCATAAAATTCTAAGTACTATAGTTTTGTGGTTATTCTGCAAATATCTTGGTTTAAAAATCACTTAATTCTTTTCTCGTCACTTCTTTATTAAAATATATGGTTGCATATAAGAATTACCACCTTATTAGTTAATATATAACCTATTTGACTTAGGCTTGTTGCTGATTAACAAAAGACATCTTTCAAAAAATAATTGTAATTTTTTAAAAATAAAAAAAACTATTATATACTATAAAGTGACAATTTTCATCACAATAACATAAAAATTGCACCAAAAAAGTGTAAGTTATGAACCATCATGTAACTCTTTTAAAATTTATTTCACACCAAAAAAAATAAATTCACATATGAATTAAATTGTATATAAAAATAATTATTACACTTATATTATTTAAACTTTAAATTTTTTTTATTTTTTGATAAATAATATGCCAAGGCCATAAGAAATTTGTATTATTAAAAAAATTAATAAATTTAAACTTTACAATTGTTGTTATTATTCAATGGTCATTTACCCATTTCCTCAAAAAGAAAAAAAAAATGATCACCAATGTCAACCTCTATATGCTATAAGTTCCTTCTTCATATGAATTGTTATGCCTTGTGACTGGAAGTTTTTCAATGATTTCTTGATGTCAACGATGGAAATCTATGACATGAAAGAATCACCCCAAGCTATGAAAGACAAGCTTCTGTCACTAGAATCTCACAGTTGATTATATTGTTAGTTTACAATATTCAAGACAGGTTGTTTACTTAAATAATCATAAATTTGGTTATATAATACACGTAGAGTACAATTTTCAGTCCTCAAAGCAACCAATTTAGTTTTCTTTTGGTTTGAAAAAGCTTCTCTAATTTTGTGCCTTATTTACTATTTTTTAATATAATTTATGAAGGTTGCCGTAAATGTATGCATCAAATTGAAAAACAGCTGCCACAATTTTTACTTTTAGCAACTTTGACATTTAAAAACTATTATTTTTTATTTTAAATTTTTAAATTTTTAATAATAATTTAAGGTTTGATTTTTAAGTTTAAAAAATATACTTATAAATAATTTTGTGTTTTCTTTTTAATTTT
The DNA here is from genome assembly GCA_027943335.1 of Chamaecyparis obtusa. Taxonomy (NCBI): domain Eukaryota; kingdom Viridiplantae; phylum Streptophyta; class Pinopsida; order Cupressales; family Cupressaceae; genus Chamaecyparis; species Chamaecyparis obtusa. The sequence continues at coordinate 189,049 of BSBK01001912.1, forward strand.
TTTTAAAATAATATATATGATCATAATTTAAAATCTATTAAATTTATAATGTATTAAATATTTAATGAACTTTTAATGATGAAAATTGTATTTTTAATTTAAAATAGTTAATTAAAAATTATTTTCAGAATAATAATAATTATAATAAATTAGTTATTGTTCTTTAATTTTGTTTTCTAGATTAAATGAGTAAGGCAACATTTGCAAAAATACTTACACAGTCAATCCAAAAACAACTAGCAATAGACTTGTTGGAAAATCCAGGTCCAACAAATAATTTGCAGTGGATTGTTGAAGTACTCATTGCAGCTCTAGTATGAAACCATTTATGCGTGCATAAATTTGAGAATTTTGTCTTGCCATTGTAAGATGTATAAACTACTTTTGCCTTAAAAGATTTTTGATATTCAAAAGATAAAAAAATAACTTTTATATTTTAAGAATGAGAAAAAAAATTGAAATTTAACTTAGATCTAAATATTAAAATAGAACAACTTTGAACAAGTTAAGATAAAAAATAAAATAAAATTTAATCTTAATTTAACTCTAACATATGTATATTGAAGCAACCTATGTAAATATAATACTAACATTATCTTAATATATTTATATAGTCTTGGAATCTAATGTTACTACCATTTGCTTACCCTTATCTACCGATTTGGGGTTTCCACCATGGAGAACAACAAGAGATTTGTCAGCATGTCCCTAGGACCCATAAACCCTCTCGTAATCTTGCACAATGTTCATTTACAAAATGTGAAAAGACCTATTTCCAACTACAGCGCTGTTGTTGTTCTTTTTCCTTTAAACAAGTTGGAAGCTCTCCACAATTTGACCATTTGCCTACCTCCTTCAAATGTTAATTTGAATCTTGTTCTGGTGGCATTCCAACCATTTAAAATGCAAAGAAGACCGTTGATATGATAAGTGGGTCATACAATGTCATTCAATTCATAGGTCCCTTTATTATTACAACATCCCATGTCCAATCCCGTAGGCCAAAAGGATTATAATTCCATAGGTATTAGTTTTTAATTTTTCCTTCCTCTTTGACCATATTCTAGGTATGTGAGGAGTGTTATCTATTTCACGCCAATATCTTCGACCATCAATGTCAAGACCTAATGTACCCATTGCATCTGCAATTTCATTTCCTTCCCTATAGGAGTGTTTAATAACAAATTCTAAGAGAAGTCCCTTGATGTCTATTACCAACTTGATTTAATTTCCTCTTTCACAACTTTAATAATGTATTGAGAATCACCTTCAACTTCCAAAGTTTTAATTCCCACAGATAAGAAAAATTTAATTCTCCAAAATAGAGTCACTCTTTCCACTTGGTTATTAGTGTACCCTTTCAAATTCCTAGTGTATGCCAAAACCATCCTACCGTCATCTTCTCTAACAATGCTTCCTACAACAACCCGATCACCTCGAGTCACCCCATCAAAGTTCAATTTAAACCGTCCATGAATTGGTGGTTTCTATTTAGTGCCTTTTCACTTGAGAGCCTTTGAGGAGTTGTAGGTTGCATAGTTAATCAAAATTCCCCAATATCTTGTAATTTTTTCTATATAGTGGGTTGGGGAGGAGACCATACATTTTAATTTTTCAACCTAAATTTTTTCAAATAGTTTGTAGAAGGAATGAAAGACTTTATCCACCAGCCCCTCTAAGTCTCTAAATATCTTGTTATTCCTTTCTTTCCATAGGCTCAAAGTCAAATGTGGTGGTATTAGTTTTTGTAATTGCCTAATTCTTGGGCTGGAAGTTGGGCCCTTTTATTCCATGCACATATGTTGTAGATTTCTATTAGCAACCCAAGATATCTCAAGTTCAATGTAGACCATGTTCTATAACTCCTAAGAAAACTTGCAGTGAATTAATATATGAGAGATAGATTCCTCCTCTTGTTTACAAAGGACACATCTTTTGGGGAAATTAAAGCCCCTCTTAATCAGGTTATCCTAAGTGAGGACTCTATTATGCATTGTATTCATTCAATCATTGATCTATAATTACTTGCATCAGTCTTTGGTGAATCATCCTCCTTAGTCAACTTGCATTTGGTAACAATAGGATACATACTGGTTTAGAATTCTCCAAACCAAACTTCTTCAAAAATTCTTTGACATACTTGGACTTATCATTAAAAATTCTTTTACTATTCTGATTTACCTACATTCCAAGAAATAAAATCAACTCACCAATTATTGACATCTCAGATTTCTTATGCATCTCCTCTGCAAATCTCCTACACAATATTATTTCCCTCCAAAAATTATATCATCAACATAAACCACAACAATGCAAATTTGATTCAAGAATAAATCCTATAATAAAAATGTTATCAGTTGAATCCTTCTAAAAACCTTGTCCAATTTGATATATTTTTTAAAGTTTTTTCATTTATACCATTCTTGAAAGGTTTTTTTTTCATAAAGGTTGTGGGTTTGGCAGAAATGATCAATTGGAGGGGACCAAGGAAAACGACAAATGGACGGTCTCCCACTATCAGGAGTAAATGAGCTTCACATACAAAAGAGCTTAGAATAATTTCGTTGGTCTTGATTTCCTACTAAATTGACCATTCTGAAATGCAGTCAAGATGTCAATTACACCTGTCATAAATTATTGATCATCCCACAATTTACAATGAACGTCTGAAATTTTCATATACAAAAATAACGAAGTATATAAATAAATAAACATAGACGATGAAAATAATAATCAATAACAAAGTGTATTGTCTTAAAATGGAAGCACTTCCATGATAAGAGTGTTTAGCCCTCTGAGTAGGTGTTTTGGGATCATGTCAAGCACCTTGAATGGGTCCTCGACTTTGATCTGATTTTTTCCCCATTTTCCACTTCATTCTAGGTGAAATTAGGGCTAGGATCCCGAGGGTTCTTAATTTCCCTCTTCCATGGCTCTATTTTCTAGGTAGCCTTTTATTAAATAAAAAGCCCCCACTTTTCCTCTTATCCTAAGTTGCACAAATAAAGCATTATTCTTATTTTATAAAAAGGGAAAAAACACTTTTTGTCTCATATGAACACAAAAGCCAACTCTTATTTTCTCATTGGAGGATATTTGTGCACATGGATTTCTCCTCTTTCAAGCTCCACCCTTGATTAAATCTTTTGCCTCTTAATCTCCATGGTCCATTGATTTTTCACCTCCTATAAAAGAAGAGCTCTCTTCCTCATTTGCACACACAAATTTTTATGCTATTGTTATGCTACAGGTTTTCTAGGTCATCTTGGAGCTTTTGGAGATATTCTTGCATCTAGGGTTTGAAGATTTGGAGCATTGTTGGCATTCATCTTGGATCTTCATCAACACTCTATCTTCTTGTCTTCATTCTTGCATCATTTTGGCTTTCTTGCTTCATAGTTAGATTTTATTTCTTGCATAGTAGTTTTATTTTCATGGCATTCTTAGTTTAGATTTTTTTTATGCTTTAGATTAATTCATTGAATCTCTCATTGCATGGTTTACTAGCAAGGTTATTGGCTTAATAGCTCTAGCTAAGAGCATTCTTAAAACCCTTGCACTCCATGCCTAGGGAGCTATGGATCGATTTGTGATGGCTCATTCTTGAGTTTCCTTACATGTAATGATTCATAGAAGTGTGACACATTTATAGCACACATTTTTGGTGCCCACCATGGGGTAACCCACTTTTTTTACATGCTGGTTTTGATTATTTTTGGAGCTAACACTTGCTGGTTCTGATTATTTTTGGAGTTAACCCTTGTGCAGATTTGTTTGGAGATGGGAAACCCTAAATTTTAAAGATTTGATCATATCTCCCAAACGGTTTGGTGTTTTAGTCTGAAAAATTTTTTACAGGTTGGCGACATATCAGAGAAGCTCCAAAAAAAATTTCAAAATTTTCGGAGGTGATTTGTATTTTTTATGATTTTTTCTTGATTTTTCATAAAAAAATTAATTTATGGCGAAAATCAGCATATTTTTAAGAAATTTTTACATTTTTGGAAAGGTCTTGGAATTCTACAGGGGGTCCATTCATTGTGTTTTTAATTTAGAGATCATATCATAGCTCATTTGGTTGATTTACAAAAACTGGTCTGTTTTGGTAAAATAGCTCTCTAGGGCACAAATGAAGAGATTTTTCTAAAATTTTTACATTTTTGGAAAGCTCTCTATTTTTTGACAAAGGTCTATTTTTTACATTTTTGGTTTAGGATCCGAATTCATGTTGTAAAAATCAGATCTTGTTGACTAGGTCAAATGCAAAAAAAATAAAATTTTGTGATGGGTATGCACTTATTTTTCATTGTTCAATGCATGATATGAGTTATCATTTGGATTATTTGCTAGCTATCATTGCTCCTAACAACTGATTTTCAGATCTAACCCTAGGGTTTGCATAAATTGGATATACATTGCATATCTTGTTTGCTTGTTTTCTTGTCTTGTTCATTTGAAGGTGCATGACTTGCTTTCATGGAAAATGCTTAAAACAAAGCGTTGGACTTGAGGTACTTTGTTCTATCTCTACAACATTTGGATCTTGGGATTAAAATTGAAAGTCTCATGTGTTTGTCTTGAGTGTTTACATGCTTTCATAGAACACATTTCAATTGATGCTCTTAATGGGAAATGAATGAACATAGATTTGCTTTCATACAAGTTTGTGTAAGTGAATGTTTGTGTTTAAACCTTAAGTAATTCTTGGTTTCAATATAAAATATCTCATTGAGTGATTGAGGGCATGGATTCATTCTTTGTTTACATAGGGAGTTAAATGCACCACTTTGTGGACTCACTCTATGTTTGCTTCGAAAGTTAAATATTCCATTGATTCAACCCTTTGTCATTTGTGAGTAGTATTGATAAGCAACTTTAGATTACTTGTGATTGATCTAGATTGCTATCTTGGGTTATTGGACTCACTAATCCGTCGGCCCCTTATTTCCGCTCCGTTGTTGCAAGATCAGCGCTACATTAAAGGGGAGGGGTCTACAGGAAAGAAGCGTTAAGTGCTCCACTTGGCAACCCTTTTGTGCTTTTTGGAACTCACTTGTTTTCTAAGGTGTGGACTCACTTTGAGTTGATGTGAGGAGTTAAATGTTCCACTTTTGGGCTCACTTTGATTTGGTGTGAGAAGTTAAATGTTTCACTTTTGGACTCACTTTGAGTTGGTGTGAAGAGTTAAATGTTCCACTTTTGGGCTCACTTTGAGTTTGTGTGAAGGGTTAAGTGTTCCACTTTTTGGACTCACTTCACATTCTCTTGAAGGGTTAAATGTTCCACTTTTGGACTCGCTTCACATTATCTTAAAGGGTTAAATGTTCCACTTTTGGACTCGCTTCACAATCACTTGAAGGGTTAAGTGTCCCACTTTTGGACTCACTTTACATTTACTTGAAGAGTTAAGTGTTCCACCTTTAATGCTCTAAATACTTTTGATAGTGAATTACTTAGCTTTTATTTTTAGAAGGCCTGCTTGGGGACACACCACCTCAAGGGACGACCTTAACTCCTATGTTCCAGCGGAGTATAAATAGCGGGTGGTGAATCGAAAGACACCTCTCTTGGGAATTGAGTTTGATATCACTCTTGGCTAAGCCTCAAAGAACTTTATACCTTTGAGAAGTGAAGGAGGAGATTTGGGTTACCGTCTCCCCCCGGCTGTGTGATTTCAGATTCTTCTCATCTACAGATTTGGGCCTCACGTACCTTGTGTATATCGAGGACTCCTTAGAAAAGCCATGTATATCCTTGTAGATAGCTTGATAAGGTGTTGTTGTGTTCTAAGTGCCTACTAAAACATTTTCAAGAACATACACAAGTAGGATCTTTAAGGAGTAGATATACTAAGTCACTATTTTTGTTCATGTGCAAGGTTGCTTTGCCCCTTGCTCATTGTTTGAAGACAACTGCTTGCTTGAACTCCTTGATTGCTATCTTATGTGCTTGATCCATGATAAAAATCTATTGATATACTTACTTGATCTTTTAAAATGCTTCAAAACTAAGATTTTTATATTCATTGGTCATAGAGTCGTATGACTCTGCAACCGTGTCACCCAAAACCTTTTTGCTGTCTTGTTGCTGTTGCAATCTAGAGCTGCTAAACTTGCATTTTAACCAGTCGTAGAGTGTCTTTTTTTGTTCTTACCTGAAGCTAGTCTGTTATCTACATGCTTAGATTTGTTCTAGACTAAAACAAATGAGCTAAAATTATTGGGTTTGAGTTTAACGAATGCTACTCTTGATCACTTATCACATCACGGTTACCTCTCTAGCTACTTGCTTATTGAGCTTCTTGCTTGTTGCTCAGCTTTAGTCAATTGATTGTTGTAAGTGCTTGAGCACTTTTGACGAGCCATCTCTCTATTGTTCTACTTTGACAAGTGATCTTTATTATCTTTGCTTATCTCAAATCTAAGAAACTTTGTCTCATTCTATTAGTCAACCAACATCTCTTTTCATGCCGGTTACAACTCGGTCTCAATTTGAGCAGGAGAGTCATCCTCCGTTCAATTATACATAGTTACCTTCTCCAACTAGACGTTCAAAAGCACCCATTAGCAACAACAGTTCTAGTTCTGACCAATCTGAGAATTCTAAGGCTACACCATGGTATAAAGGAGGTTTCCTCTTTTCCGCATTCAAAACCCCCAAAAACATAGATAGTGTCTCACTCACTTTGACTGAACAAGAAAAGTTTCAACTCTTGCAAGAACACTTTGAGCGTAAGGATAATCAAGCGCGCTTAGACAAAGAACACAATCAACAAAGGATGGATGCTACTAGGCGCATGGCTTATAGAGGGACATTTCATGAGCAACCTGAGACTAGTAATCATGAGCATAGACCTCTTTTTAATGGCAACAATGGCAACAACATGCCACCAAGATCTCCTCCAAGAACCACTTTTGGTATGCCTTCTTCACCTCCTAGACCTCCTCCCTCTCAACATGAGGCAGAGGCTAATGATGAGATTTCTAGTGAGGATCTTATGAGATGTGAACAAGATGTGGATTTCCAACGAATGATGCATAAGCTTTTAGAGCGTAATGGCGATCAATATTTTCAATATATGACTTCTAGAGGATACAAGCTTCCTCCCGGCTATGATGTCAGACAAATTGTCCAACAAAGAGTACCAACTGAATTGGAAGTCCTTCAAGAAGAATTACGTCGGACAAATCAACGCCTTACCCAAATGGCATTAGAAAGAGAGCCTCCAAAGGTCTCTTTTGTAGAATCAATTTGTGCTCTTCCTTTTGATAAAGATCTATACATGGTCCCGTTTCCTAAGGATATTGAGGTTCCTAAATATGACAAGTATGATGGAAATGGTGACCCTCATGACCATGTGCGTCATTTTTATGCTCTTAGTATGGACTTTCTTCATGAAGACACATATCTCCTACGCTTATTCCCTCGAAGCTTAAGAGGCCAAGCTTTGGAATGGTTTGCGAAATTGACACCACTGCTTAAGACTTTTGATGAGTTAGCTCAGCGATTTACCCAGCAATACTCTTACAACATCCAACAACCTGTCACTGTGATAGATCTCGGTAATCTAAGACAACATCAAGGTGAGCCATTTGCAACTTACTTACAATGTTGGAGGTCATTGTATTCTCGATATCCTCGTCAGCTACCCGAAAGGGAAAAGATTGATATTTTTGTCAACACTCTTGTGCCTGAGCTGTATTATGATCTAAGGAAACAACTGTTCTCCTCTTTCAATGACATGGTTGAAAGTGCATATCGAATTGAGGATGTAGCTATAAGAAAAGGGGATATTGTTATTAATAAAGATGCTAAAGGCAATGGCAAAGACAAGAACAAACCTTGGAATAAGAACAAGTATGTTGTTAATGATGGGGTTGTTGATGCTCCTAAAGTTAAAGAGCCCGCTTTCAATCTCTCTAACGCTATCTATGCAGCAAAACAACAAGAAGCTAGCAACACTCACAATGCTCCTAAACCTCAATATGCAGATAAGCCTAAGAAGTCATTTCGAAAGCGAGTCTATACCAAGTTGGCAGAACCTTACGATGTGATCCTTAAGACTTTGGTTGACAATGGATATCTTACACTTCCTGATAAACCTGGTAACTGGGATCCGATAAATAAGCCTGATTGGTGGAGAGAGGATCATTACTGCCATTATCACAGAAACAAGGGACATCCAACAGACAATTGTTTTAGGCTTAAGGATGATATTCAGGATCTTATTGAGAACGGCACAATCTCCACTGATGGCTTAACTAAAAATTCTAATCACATAGCTTTCAAAGATCCTCTACCTAAGCATGATAAGGGGGAAACCTCTCAAACACATAAGAAGAATCATGATGCTAAGATCAATTACACGTATCCTTCTAATACACCTGTGATCAACATGGTAGAGCCCGTTGAGAGCGTTCTAATGATGAGGTCTCAAGATGATAATAAAGCCAATCATGGTAAGCCAAAGTTGATCTTGCAAACACGTGATAGTTCATCTTCCCAAAGTGAGACACTGAATGCTGTTACTAGGGGGCAAGCCAAGATTGTCCTTAAAACTGCGCAAGATCCCAAGCAAGCTTTGCCTTCCAAACAAGTGGCTCCTTCAGCCACCCCTAGCTATGATCTTGTCCAACATTTGCAAAAGACACCAACACAGATATCTATCCTTGAGTTGCTTCGGTTATCCTCTTCGCATAGAGAGATTCTTGATGAGGCTCTACATACAACACGTGTTCCCAATGACATTGATCCGAATCAATTTCAGGCTATGGTCAACCACATTTCATCTCCGCTATCTTTGTCCTTTTCTGCAGAAGATGACATATCTATTGGTCACCCTCATAATCTAGCTTTACACATTGAAGTTCTAGTCTACAATACCCGAGTCCGCCGAGTCCTGATAGGCAATGGTGCAGGGTTAAATATTGTTTCTTTCAATGTCATACAATAGTTGGGTTTGTCAGAATTTGCTGTGGATTCTAAGAAGAAGATTACTATAAAAGCTTATGACGAAGTGGAAAGATCTTCCAAAGGTCTTGTCACGTTGCCTGTCCGAGTGGGCCCTATCACAAAAGATATTAACTTCCAAGTATTGGACGTTCCACTCGCATATAACATTCTTTTGGGTTGTTCTTGGATCCATGACATGCAGACTGTCCCTTCCACTTATCATCAGTGCGTCAAATTTCCATACAATGGCACTAAAATTGTGATTCCTGGAGACCATACTATTGCTATTAATGCTCTTGCTACTACTGAAAAATTTGTTCCTCACAATGAACATACTAATGATCCTAGTACATCTCTAGTTGCTACTGAGAAATCATTTAAGATGATGAGCCTTGGTATGGGTGAATATACACTGGGTTCCTTTGCTTCTATACCAGTTTCTCCTAGGTCATATGGGAGACCTTCTGATCAGATGAAGCCTTCCACTTCTGCTATGGTGATCTTTGATACTTTTGTTCCTTCATCCGTTCCTTTAGAAGCAGAAAGAGAAGAACAAGCTATTCAAGAGTGGATCTATAGAGAGGATTCTAGAAATACTCTCATGCTCAGTAATTCAGACACAGATACAGATGAGTCACCGCTACACACTATGGCTCAAATGGGAGATGATCTTCCCTCTACTTCACTTCTTTGGGGAGAAAAATGTATATCTACTGATGATATGGATGTTGATATGGTTCATTCTTGTAGTAACCATCCCGACGTGGTTGATGGGTCTTGTGTGGGGTCTGATGAGTTTGTTCCTCGTATTGCCTTAGTGGACCACGCTGGTTCTTCTATGACAAGTCTAGATCTAGCTACTTTTGGAGCTTACCCTATAGGCTCAACCTCTCTTGTTACCAGAGATGACACCCCTCGCATAAATGCTATTGAACCGGTCACTTCATTTCATCTTGCATCAACACCTGTTACTCCTTCCACCAACGAACTAGCCCCAAAAAAGATTGAATCAACAATCAAACATCATAGTCATCAAGTCAAAAGAAAAGAGCAATGGTTGGATGGCGAAAACCACATTGTGGCGGTATCCGCACCTAAGAAAAGTAAAAATAAAAATCTGCTAAAAAATAATGATTCTCAAATAAAAGATGACAAGTTGATTCTCTACAAAAAAATGATGCACTACTTCAAGCATGATCTCATATCTGTTATACTTCAGCCCATTCCTAGAGCTGAGAACAAATTTTCTAATGCCTTGGTTACTTCGGCATCCATTTTACAAATGAAAAAGCATAAATTTTGCTTCAAGTTCCTGGTGGACGAATTACGCTATCCTGCTCACAAATCTTACAATCCTACCATCTTTTCATATCTTCCACCTCATATTCCTCTTGCAAATCCACCACACCATTCCTTCCACCATCCCTTACGCTTTGCCTTTGTCTCTGGTGACTTGTATAGGAAGGGTCTAGATGGAACTCTCCTTAAGTGTCTAGAAATAGAGGAGTCAGAAAAAGTGCTAGCTGAAATCCACGATGGCATATGTGGATCACATTCTAACGATCCTCCACTAGCTCAGACATTGCTTAGGGCTGGTTATTATTGGTCGAACTGGTTGAGACCTCCTATTGTCACAGTTGTAGCATTTGGGCCTAGGGCCTATCAATTCTCTACACCAGAGGAAGCAGATTCTTGATGCCCATTTCTGTCTGGGGCATTCTTTGTACATACTTTATGATCCTGAAAAAATACCAAAAAAATTCATATATAATGCTGAAAAAATCCTAAAAAGCATAAAAAGTACTGAAAAAATGAGCATCCTAGTGAAAACCTAGCAATAGGTGCTTTGATGTCTCACCAAAAAAAATCAAAAATTTTAAAAAATCAAAAAAAATTGAAAAAAGTCCTGAAAAAATTGCAATAAATCTATCAAGTGGTGAAAACCTAGAAATAGGCACTGCTTGAGACCCTCTGCACCTATGTCTATCAGTCTTGCGCGGCGCTCATTCGCTCCACTTCTCGCTTTGCCTCTCCTAGCCTGGAATTGACTCTTGTCTTAGTCTAGGGGGCATACGTTGTTTTAAGCTTATCTTGGTTCTCTTTGTGCGTCTGGGTTTCTTAGGCACCTCGCAAATGGTGTTTTTCAACACCACCCCAACTGTGTTTTTCAACACTACCCTAGCATCAAGTGTTTCTTAACACTTATCAGATATCCTTCCCGCCGTCTTGGATGATGCAATATTTCTCATTGGCAGATGTGATACTCAAAGCTTGACTCTATGACCTACACACACGCACTTGACTTGCTGAGATTTGTTTGACTTTATTTCTTTGCGTGTTGTCTATGATGATTTCTTTGCTGAGTGTTCTCCCCCTATGATTGTTTTCGATGATGCATAGCTAGAAGACTAAGGGTATGAGAACATGTTTTATTTCTTTATCTGCTTGTGGGTATATCTTGTTGGTCCTCACTGTCATGAGCATTTATGCTGGTCTTACTTGACACTATGGACCTACAAGGTATTATCCTTGACTGTTTCGTGAGTGCATGCTTCTAGTCATCTTGACTTTCTTGTGTCTCGATGCGAGCATAATCTTGCTATATCAAACTTAGGTGATCTCACTGCATTAGTCATCTAGACCTACATGTCTTTGATGCCTAGGTGAGATTTCCACATTTCTATCTGATATAGATCATATTCAGATCCACATAGTTATGCTAGTGTGTATTGTATAATCTTGTGACGCTACCAATAACGCTCGATGATGAATATTAGATGTCTATTGGCTTTGTAACCTTGCAAATAAACCACTTTTCATGTAGCTTGCATTCTTAAGTTCATGTTAGTTAGTTTTGCATCTTGCATATGGAGAGAGCTCTCCTCTCATCTTTCATGGACTTGTTAATCAACTGCGCTCACCTTTCACTTCTTCTCGATCATGTCTTTCACTTCTTGTCTTTCATATCCCATCATTTTCTATTCATTTCGGGATCAAAACCGAAATCCGAGTTCACCTTGATCATCCAAATCACCTTTTCCCCCTCTTTCACATAGTTGGCTGACCTTTTGAGGCCTGATCCTTCGATCTTCGCTGGGGCATTCATTACCTCTTCATCTCCATCTCTTTCAAACTTCTAGTCTTTCATTCACTTTCAAATCCCAAGTTCAAATTCTTCCCCTCCATGGTGTTTTCGGGTTGAGGGACCGCTTGGTTCGTGCCCCGGGTCCCATGTGTGGGGCATATCTTCACTACTTGATGGTTATTTTCTTCTCTTTCTTTGATTATGATTTCTAGTGATTTGATCATGTTGCTCTTGCTTCTACTTTCCCTCTACCTGGATTTCACTTTCGATCCCGAGGGGGCAGACACATCATATCTTATTGGTTATCTCTTTCCTAAGTGTTTAGTACTGTCGCTACCCAGGCTGACCATGCAGGATTTGCTATCTCTCTGCACTTCATTCTTTGGAGTCAGCTCACTATTTGCTTGCCTTCTTGGCTATCTCTTGCTTTCTTGGCTGATCTGAGTTGCTTTGTGATCCCAAATCGATCTCACATTTCAACTTCATTCTTTGACTACATGTGTTCCCAGATCGATCACACATTAGTCAAAGAGGTAGGACTTAAAAATAGGTCCTCCTGGCCTTCATCACAGTCATCATAGGATTTTATGCCTATCCCTAACATTATGTCTTATTCTGGTATCATTTCTAGGTCTCCGGACATCCCCGGGACCTCCTATCCTAATTTTGGCTAGATCTGGGCCCACAGGGTTAAAGTTGAGGTTGATCCTGACTAGGTTAGGATCGAGCTCGTACCTGACTAGGTCAGGGTCGAGCTCATTTCTAACCTCCTTCAAAATTTGTGCCCCTTTCTCAAATTTGGTCCTGATGGGCCCTGAAATCAATGTCGGGCTCTCGGATCTGAGTGCGGAAAGGTTTTAATTTGAATTTCATTTAATTATTTTCCCTCCTTAGTTGGTTATTGTGATTGGACCATAATTCGAGGTGAAATTTGAATTATGGGCCCATTTCTAGGGGTTAAGGTTAATTAGGATTTAATTCCTCAATGTCGGCCTTCTCTAGAGGTTTGTGCCCTAGATCACTATAAAAGGAGGCCTTCCTTTCTCATTTTCTCAATCAAGTTTCCAAGCAATCTCATGATCAAGGCATCAAGTTTTGCAATCTCCTCTCTCAAGCTCTCAAAGTGATCCAGCAAGCATCCATTCAAGCATTCAAGTCCTCTTCTCCATCCAAGTTCTCCATTGAAGATCAAGGATTCAAGCATTCAAGCCATTGAAGGGATTTGGTTCAAGCATTCAAGATTCATCATTCAAACCATAGATCTAGCCATCATGATGGTGTGATCTTCCTTCAAGGTCCTTTTGTTCATCTTCAAGATCCATTCATCCTTCCCTCAAAGTGGATTTCAAGCATACAAACATGGAGGTTTAGATTTACATTTATGTCCAAGCTTTCATATTAACATACTTGATTACATTTCAAATACAATTGCATATCTATTGACCGTCATAGCTTTATTCTTAGATCTACTTCTACTACTTACTAGCATTCTCCATTTCAATTTCAATATTAAGGTTGATTCCAAACTGGTGTTTGACCAAGGCAAACCCCCCAAACAAAAAAAAAGAACCTCCTTTTTCTTGCAAGTACAGGTGCAAAATTTCAGATCTGAGAGCGGATTTGGATACCCTTTTCGGCGAACTTCTGGGATCTGCGAACAAAGTAAAAATTGACCTTTAGAATAAAAATGTAGCCTTTGACCTTTTATGAGGGTCAAAGATGAACTCCCTTAGAATTGGAAAATATTTTTGGGTTTTGTAGATCTCGCAGTTTTGGTTCAAGATTGCGAAAATCAACAGTTTCTGAGACTGTTTGACAGGGTTTTCAGCAGGTTCTTTTTCGGAGGTAAGTACCTTTATCTCTTCATTTCAACATTAGTCATTTACATTTAATTTCCATGTAAAAACAATTCAAATGTAAGTGTAAAATATTGGTTTTGGGGTCTCTTTTATGTGCAAACCATTGTTCTAGGACCCCATCCATATTTTATCCTATTCATTTTGGTGAACCCGCAATAGACAACTCTTTCTTTTTGGTGTTAGATCATTTGTTTTCCTGCCTTAAGATTAGATTTCTTTTATGCTCTTGCATTTACATTTCAAAAATCCAAAAAAATTGCAAAATTTCTTTAAAAATACAAAAACATTTACATTTTCATGCTTTTAGTATTCAACATGTATGATTATTGTTTTGAGTACTTTGATGAGGCTTTTGTTGTTCAAGATGATAGATACCTTAACGAGGTACATGGAAGTGAAGATGAAAATTGTTTGAATGAGATCTCCATTGATCCTATTCCTATTTCATCTTCCTCTACAACCTCTTTAATTGACCTTTACAAAGATGAGTTAGGGATTGATGTTAATTCTTCTCCTAATATATGTCTTTTCTATGAGCCTATTTTACAATACAATTTACCTTCTTTCTCCTTTAGGGATCAAGCTTTAATGACTTATGACACTCCTATAATGCGCTTAATGGATAGGGATGATAGTCCTCCTATTTGGGATGAACCTTTGGATTTGGATGTTGATTACTCTCTTCCTCATGAAACCATTATGGATAATCTTCCTATTTGGGATGAACCTTTGAATTTCGATGTTGATTACTCTCTTCCTCATGAAACCATTGTGGAAAATCCTCCTATTTGGGATAAAACTTTGGATTTGGATGTTGATTATTCTCTTCCTCATGAAGCCATTGTGGATAATTCTACTTTTTGGGATGAACTTTTGGATAAAGACATTGATTTATCCCTTCCTTGTGAAGAATTTTTGATACAAAATGATGACATATTCTCTAAAACACAATCCCCTTATGCGAAAGAAGATGACATTATAAATCCTTCACCTCAATTTAGGATTCCTTCTAGTGATGAGGCATTAGCACAGAAAGATATGTATTCCCTTAACGCTCTTCCTCTTAGTGGTGATCTTATGAGAAATCAAGATCCTACCTCACAGCATTCTACCATAGTATTACTTATATCTATTCAAACCCTTTTCCAACTGTGGTTCCAAGTGTTCCTCCGGTTGTGTCTTCCATTCATATCACTTCCTACACTTTTACTAGTGTTCCTAATCTTCCTAATCATAATCCTATCTTCCCTAATCCGATTCCTAATTCTCCATCTGTTATTCCTAGTTCTTCCCACACTTATGTTGAGGTTCAAACTATGGTTCATGATGTAGATGTGCAAATATTCTTCAAAGTACCTTCTCCTTATTATTCGATCCATAAAGATAAAAGAAAAGAAATTTCTCCTTTGAGATTTCTTTATAATTTTACCCCTCACTCTGATATAACATAGATCTTTTCCCCTCTAGACTGGGGGGCAAGAGGTACATTTCTTCCTGTCTTCTAGAATCCATTATGTTCTTGCTTTGAGCTTAATTGGTTATTCTTTCATTTATATCAATGGTTTGTATTATGATAGTTTTTCATCCATTGCTCTTTTCTATTATTCAAGATATCTTTTCTAGGACATGTGTTTTGCAAAGGTATCTCTTGTCTCTATCCCTGGGGGGCAAGGTTCTCCCTTCTTTCTCTTTATCTAGGGAATTGTTTTCCTTAGCTTAGTGGTATTTGTTTATATTGCAATATTATTTCATCATATTGATAGATGTTTTGACTATGGATAACCTTTTTTGAGAAGTTGTTGTCCTAAGTCGTCACTTCTTCTCTATGTTGCAAATTATGTTCTTTATAAATTGTCACCCTTTCTTTGGTGTTAGAGTTGTTTCCCTCATTTCAAAGATTCCTCTTCCTCCTGATTGCAGGGGGCTTGATAATTGAATCTTTGTTGCTGCTGTTGAAAGATGATATTTTATCTAAAGCACTCCTCTATGGTGGGGGTCTTGTTGATAAGATCTATGTCTTTGAGGATCCTTTTTCCATGAGTGACATATCTTTTTCATGATTATCTATATTCTTGGATGTAGGGGTCAATATCCCTCGCTAAGGATATGGTGTACATTGTTGTAAATAAGATATCTCCTTGCATTGTGACATAGGTATCCTCTTCCATCTTTGTTCCTACACTTGGGGGGCAAGGATGCCATCTCCTTCTGTCTTTCCAAGATTCACCTCTTTCCTTGGGTAAGCAATCTTTATCTATTATGTGATATTCAATCATACATGAAAATTTTGGTTTGCATTGAGGATCTATATCATTGATAACAACCTCTTTTGTTGTTTCACATTGGGTGTCCATGGTTGATATATCTCTCCCCTTGGAAACTAAATAGTGTGCTATCCCTCATAAGGGTTACTTTCTTTTCACTTCTTGCATGATATCTCTTTGCATTCATCCCTTCCATGGCCTCATAGGAGTTGTGACCTTCTTGGCTTGGACTAGGTGTTGTTTGTGGATATTGTCTTGATGCTGAAGAAGGCTTTATCCTTGTTCTTTTCTTTCCTTAACATGTCAAAATAGTATATTTTTTCCATATTAAGGAGGACAGCATATATAGGGCCTCCCTTGTATTATAGTTTTTTATTTTTACATGCTAAATCTTGGAACGTAACGCACATAAGTTGCTAAATCCTGAAAAGACACGCATCTATATGCTAAATATTTCGA
The DNA here is from genome assembly GCA_027943335.1 of Chamaecyparis obtusa. NCBI lineage: Eukaryota > Viridiplantae > Streptophyta > Pinopsida > Cupressales > Cupressaceae > Chamaecyparis > Chamaecyparis obtusa. The sequence goes on from BSBK01001912.1 coordinate 205,668, forward strand.
TGGTAACACACATAAGTTGCTAAATCCTGAGGAGACACGCATTTTTCAAATTTTTCAATATGCTAAATCTTGGAAGGTAATGCACATAAGTTGCTAAATCCTGAAAAGACACGCATTCATATGCTAAATCTCCCAAAGGTAATGCACATAAGTTGCTAAATCCTAAGGAGACACATTTCATATTCATAGTGATACAAGAAGGTGGATCTATGGGTATTCCAGAAGCTGTCAGAAGACACATTACAATTTCAAGCACAGTTTATGGGTGAACCTGTTGGGCTCTCCCTCCAGGGTGATTCATGGTAAGGTGGGCATCTTACTAGGCGAGGTAATCACTCTTTTCCCTTTCTCTCTTTTCACTTTCATGGTAGTAGGACTGGATCATGAAGCTATGTTATTTATAGTGTTGCTATTGTCTTTCTTATGTAATCATTTATGCTTTTATGATAGCTTTCCAAATATGATATTAGTATGAGAAATATTTCTTAGCGAGGTTTCTTATGCTAATTTATTTGTGTTATTTAGTACTAACCCTTGTTCTTTTGGCACCCTCGTGCATGTATGTTGAGTTAGAATCCTTAGTCTGGGGGCTTGTGCCCTTAGCTAAGTGTTATTTTATCTCTTTGTGAATCCACTTGGATCTCCTCTTTCTTCTCCTTTACCAAGAGTTTGCATCGAGTCCATACTCTTGCTAAAGTGGGGGCTTAATGTATCATCTTAAAATGGAAGCACTTCCATGATAAGAGCATTTAGCCTTCCGAGTAGGTGTTTTGGGATCATGTTAGGCACCTTGAATGGGTCCCCGACTTTGATATGGCTTTTTCCCCATTTTCCACTTCATTCTAGGTGAAATTAAGGTTAGGATCCCGAGGGTTCTTAATTTCCCTCTTCCATGGCTCTATTTTCTAGATAGGACTTAAAAATAGGTCCTCTTGGCCTTCATCACAGTCATCATAGGATTTTATGCATATCCCTGGCATTTTGTCTTATTCTGGTATCATTTCTAGGTCTTCGGACATCCCCGGGACCTCCTGTCCTGATTCTAGCTGGATCTGGGCCCACAGGGTCAAAGTCAAGGTTGATCTTGACTAGGTCAGGATCAAGCTCGACCTTGACTAGGTCAGGATCGAGCTCATACCTGACTAGGTCAGGGTCGAGCTCATTTTTTACCTTGTCTGAAATCTGTGCTCCTTTCTCAAATTTGGTCCCGACGGGCCCCAAAATCAATGTCGGGCCTTCGGATCCGAGTGCGGAAAGGTTTTAATTTGAATTTCATTTAATTATTTTCCCTCCTTAGTTGTTTATTGTGATTGGACCATAATTTGAGGTGAAATTTGAATTATGGGCCCATTTCTAGGGGTTAAGGTTAATTGGTATTTAATTCCTCAATGTTGGCCTTCTCTAGAGGTTTGTGCCCTAGATCACTATAAAAAGAGGCCTTCCTTTCTCATTTTCTCAATCAAGTTTCCAAGAAATCTCATGATCAAGGCATCAAGTTTGCAATCTCCTCTCTCAAGCTCTCAAGGTGATCAAGCAAGCATCCATTCAAGCATTCAAGTCCTCTTTTCCATCCAAGTTCTCCATTGAAGATCAAGGATTCAAGCATTCAAGCCATTGAAGGGATTTGGTTCAAGCATTCAAGATTCATCATTCAAACCATAGATCTAGCCATCATGATGGTGTGATCTTCCTTCAAGGTCCTTTTGTTCATCTTTAAGATCCACTCATCCTTCCCTCAAAGTGGATTCCAAACATACAAACATGGAGGTTTAGATTTACATTTATGTCCAAGCTTTCATATTAACATACTTGATTACATTTCAAATACAATTGCATATCTATTGAATGTCATAGCTTCATTCTTAGATCTACTACTACTTGCTAGCATTCTCCATTTCAATTTCAATATTAAAGTTGATTCCAAACCAGGGTTTGCCCAAGGCAAACCCCCAAACAAACAAACAAAACCCCCTTTTTCTTGCAAGTACAGGTGCGAAATTTCAGATATGAGAGCGGATTTGGATACCCTTTTCAGCGAACTTCCAGAATTTACAAACAAAGTCAGAATCGACCTTCTGAATAAAAATGTAGCCTTTGACCTTTTATGAGGGTCAAAGACGAACTCCCTTAGAATTGGAAAAGATTTCTAGGTTTTGTAGATCTCACAGTTTCGATTTAAGAATGAGTAAATCAACAATTTTTGAGACTGTTTGACAGGGTTTTCAGTAGGTTCTTTTTCGGAGGTAAGTACCTTTATCTCTTCATTTCAACATTAGTCATTTACATTTACTTTCCATATCAAAACAATTCAAATGTAAGTGTAAAATATTAGTTTTGGGGTCTCTTTTATGTGCAAACCATTGTTCTAGGACCCCATCCATATTTTATCCTTTACACAAAGTAAAAAGAATAAATGTCAATCAAACAGTAGGAGATTAAATGAATGTAATATGCAAATCAAGGACTTGCAAGTAGCTCAAGTATCAGAGATGCATCACTATATTGCAAGACAAGGAAGATGCCAAAATCAATGGCATGATTAAGTTTTGACCTTTATAGTAGATTTCTTTGATATTTTAGCACATTTTTTTTGAATGGGCTTTAGCAATAATAAACACTCTCTGTTCATTTAGTTTATGAGAATGACTGTGATGCAAGAGCATCATATAATGCTCTCAAAATCTGATTTTATTTTCCTTGTTTATTGTTCTGGCTGGCTTAAGTCAACATTCATTTGTTTCATTCATTAATTTTAGTTGGTTTAGTTTATTTTCAATCTTGTTTGTTTCTTCAAAACTCTTGTCACCAGCTTGTAGATCTCTGTGAATATGATATGCTTGCTAAAGTGGGGGCAAGATGTAATTTAAAAAAATTTCACACCAATGTAATTTACCATTTCACAATGTCTCTACCTTATCTTAAATTATAAAATTCCAGGTCATCCTTTGCATTGACCCATGTTTCCTTGTCACTTTGTTCTTGTAATCCTAGCCACACAACTTGGACAACCAAAGATGTCTGTGGGTAAGTGCACAAAGATGGGGGGACCAAAAAGGGGGTATAAGATGCCACTTTTTTCCTAAAATCAGCAAACTCTGAAATTCAACAAGAAATTGAAGATAGTTAGACTCAAAATTTTAAGATGCGACAAAAACAAGAGTTGTAATACTCTGAATCTAGTTCCTAAACTACTAACTTATTTTGAAAATGGTGAAGATTAAGACCCTCAAAAAGGGGGAGGACAAAAAGTGGTCCTATTTTTTGTCCAAAAACATAACATAGCGTCTGGTGTGCTCCCCCTAAAATGTCAACTTTCTTTTAAAAAAAATTTAATCGCTTCGATGAGAAGTTAGCTAACACCACGTAGTTTATCTCAGATTTTTTTGGTAATTTTTTGATGAACGTATAATTTTTGATGAATTTACGAAGTGCACACATCTGAAAACATGAAATTTATGTGTGCTCCCCCTAAAAAATCATTTAAAACTAATCGAAAATTAAATTTTCTTTTTTTTTAAGTGTGTAGAATGGAGTCTAGTTTCTAAAAATGTAACTTATTGCAAAATTCGATGAACGAGCCAAAATCTATGCCCAAAATACTGCATGTTGGTTTTTCACAAAAAACGGACATACACACAAAAGAAATTAGAGTTGAAAAACTTAACATAATCAGAATTCAAAATAAATTATATGCTTAGATAGCTAACAGAGAGATCTACAATATCACGTCGTCTGATTTTTACGTTCTTGAGCCACAAGTAAACATGACGAGGAGCACACAAAAAAAGATGTCATTTTTTTATATGTCTGCTGGAAAATACGTCTCAGGCCTATTTCAATCATCCAAGCCTTTGGGTTGGATCTCCAAGGCAAATCCAAGCCTTAGGATTGGTAAATTCAAATCCTTTACAAAGCGTGCATGCCCTATAGGGCGTGCATGCTTTGTAAGATATAAATTCACATAGTGAGAGAGAGAGAGAGGGGGGGGGTAATTTATACAAATATAAGTTTGATCATTTTAATTTCTTATACTTTAAGTTATATTTGTATAAATTATAAAATATAATGCTTTCAGGATGTTTGGGATAGGTTCCAACTTCATAGGAGTTAACATGCAGATTCTAGATTTGAAAAATTCCAAACTTAACCAAATTTCAGGATTCAGCAAGCCTTCAGCAGGGTTACCTCCCACAATCCATCATGGATTTCTAAGGTCAAACTAAAGCTGGCAAAAGGATTCCCAAAGGGTTTTAACTCATTTTTATCACAAATCACTTGGTTTTGACCCCATCTCTACGACAGACTTAGCTTAGCTCTCACCCAAATCTCTCTCTCTCTCTCTCTCTCTCTCTCTCTCTCTCTCTCCCCTCACATCACCCTCTCTCTCCCCCTTATCTACTATCTCTCTTTCATTACCCTCTCTCTTTCTCTCTCTCTCCCTCTCCCATACTCTCTCTCTCTCTCCCATACTCTCTCTCCTCTCTCTCTCTCCCTCTCCCTCTCCCTCTCCCTTATCTCTCTCTCTGTCTCCATCCCCTCTCTCTCTCCCCTCACATCACCCTCTCTCTCTCCCCCTTATCTACTCTCTCTCTCTCTCTCTCCCCCTTATCTCTCTCACTCTCTCTCTCCCTTCTCTCTCTCTCTCTCTTCTCACATCACCCTCTCTCTCTCTCTCTCCTCACATCACCCTCTCTCTCTCCCCCTTATCTACTATCTCTTTAATTACCCTCTCTCTCTCTCTCTCTCCCTTCTCTCTCACTCTGGAGAGAGAGATATTTGAAGAGAGAGAGAGAGAGAGAGAGAGAGAGAGAGAGATGGTGATATAGAGAGATAGGGTGAGAGAGAGAGAGAGGGTGATGTGAGAAGAGAGTGAGTGAGAGAGAGAGAGAGGGTAATGTAAGAGAGAGAGTAGATAAGGGGGAGAGAGAGAGGGTAATTACTCTCTCTCTCACACACACACACACCCTCTCTAGAGAGAGAGAGAGAGGTAATGAAAGAGAGAGAGTAGATAAGGGAGAGAGAGACAAACAGACAAATAGAAAGAGGGTGATGTGAGAAGAGAGAGAGAGGGTAATGAAAGAGAGAGAGTAGATGAGGGGGAGAGAGAGAGAGAGAGAGAGGGTAATTACTCTTTCTCTCTCTCTTCTCACATCATCCTATCTCTCCCCCTTATCTACTCTCTCTCTTTCATTACCTTCTCTCTCTCACTCTAGAGAGAGAGAGAAGGGAGAGAAGGGAGAGAGAGAGAGAGAGAGATATATATATATATATGGTGATATATATATATATAGAGAGAGAGAGAGGGTGATGTGAGAAGAGAGATAGAGATAGAGGGTGATGTGTGTGTGTGTGTGTGTGTGTGTGTGTGAGAGAGAGAGAGAGAGAGAGAGAGAGAGAGAGAGAGAGGTTGATGAGAGTGAGAGAGGAGAGGGTGATTTGTGTGTGTGTGTGTGTGTGTGTGTGTGTGTGAGAGAGAGAGAGAGAGAGAGATTTGGGTGAGAGCTAAGCTAAGTCTGTCATAGAGATGGGGTCGAAACCGAGTGATTTATGATAAAAACAAGTTAAAACCCTTTGGGAATCCTTTTGCCAGCTTCAATTTGACCTTAGAAATCCATGATGGATTTTGGGAGGTAACCCTGCTGAAGGCTTGCTGAATCCTGAAATTTGGCTAAGTCTAAAATTTTTCAAATCTAGAATCTGCATGTTAACTCCTATGAAGCTGGAACCTATCCCAAACATCCTGAAAGCATTATATTTTATAATTTATACAAATATAACTTAAAGTATATGAAATTAAAATGATCAAACTTATGAAATTAAAATGATCAAACTTATACTTCAATGTTATATTTGTATAAATTACCCCTTCTCTCTCTCTCTCTCTCTCTCTCTCTCTCTCTCTCTCTCTCTCTCTCTCTCTCTCTCTCTCTCTCCCCCTTATCATCCTATCTCTATCCCTTATCTCTCTCTCTTTCTAGTTTTTCATAGCGCGCACATGCTATGTAAAATATGGACATAGTGCGCATGAGGGTGAAAATTTTGGGATTTTACAAAGCGTGTGCACCCTATTTGGCGCACGCACTTTGTTTTGCATTGCCCAAGCCTAAGGCTTGGGCAACCCAAGCCATAGGCGTGCACCCTATAGGGTGCATGCCCTTTAGTACATGTGCACTATGCGCGATGGGGGGCCAAAAAGAAAAGTGGCATCTTTTTGGTCCCCCATCTTTGTGCACTTACCCATGTTTTCCATAGAGATGTAACTGTTGATTCCCCTACCCACTAATGCATAGATTTGGCTCCCAGATATTATATCTTCATTTTTGAATTATATTTTCCTCTCCATACACTTATTCATGATCTTGGTACTCTTTTTTCTCATTCACCATTTTATTTTTTTGAGTCTCTCATAACGTTTATGGGCTCTCTAATGCCTTGAGATAGCTTACAAAACATTGGCTTGATTTCTTCCATCACTTGGCTTCCATTTTTTTGAGGGGGTCTCTTTACTCCACTTTGTTTGCATTCTTGATAGCATATCAATATTCTTAATCTCTTCCAATTATTATTTTTGTGTCTATCTTTTTCCATATGCTTATCTATTTAGTTGAGGCAAGTCTCTAAATAAACACCCCACATTTTCACTCATTATTGTGTGTGCAATTTCGTGGGCATACAAGAACTTGGCTAGAGGCTTAATCAAGTTGGGATAATAGTAAGAGTACCTCTTCTCCACTTTGTGTTTTTGGTAATATAATTGTATCCTATTTTCATTTTGTTTTTGTATTTAGTTTTCTACATTTAGCTAGTCTACTCTTAGTTTCTTTAGTTTACTTTTTGGAGTTTTGTTAGCATCTTTGTACTCTGTTTGCATGAGATGAATGTGCACTGTGATGGCATCCTATACTCATGAATTTTCATCCTTGACATGTACTTGTGTCTAAGGCAATGAGTTTTTAGAGTTCAATATTTATTCTTCATAGTTAGTTGTTTTGATTCTAGTAGCTAAAATATTTTTATATGTCAACCTTTTTTAAGTTATTTACATTTTTCCATTCTTAGCATCTTAATTACTCAATCTATTTGCATTTAGTATCTTATCATATCAAATCATCTTTATCACATTTAGCGCCTAGATCCCCTATCTCACTAGAGTGCTAGTAGAAGTGAGGTGGCGCAAGGAGATGTTCATCCTTCGAGAATTTAACTAGCCTTAAGGTCAATGTAATTTTTCCTTCTCCACAGAGAGGAAGAGGGAGGGAGAGAGTTCACCAAGTTTGAGAGAGAAAGATCCCAAGATTAGGATCTTAACTCACATGACCAATCCCAACAAAGATACCTAAAAAAAATGAAAAGAAAAGAAAAAGAAAAAGACTCACAAAAGGGGTTAGTATTATCAAAAAAGGCTCCAAGTCAATTATTTAAAGAGACATTGATAATGCAAATGTCTTAACATTAATATCATTCTTATATTGTTATTCCAAGAGCACAAGTAATCCTATGGAAAGGGCGAGAGAATATACCAATTTATGAGACAAGAAGCCATAATCCAACAACTATCAAGATATGTTATGTTGTGGGTTCATGAAAAACCATGAATTCTAATGGCCAACAAGGTGTGTTATGTTATGTGATTCATGTTAGAGTCATGGATTCCACTAGCTAGCAAGATGTGGTATGCTATGTGATCCATGGAAAAGAGAAAGAATCACTAATCCACTTGACAACAAGGTTTATTTATATTGTGTGATCCATGTGAAAGATATTCAAATTGGTCTAGCAAGGTTTATTTATGCTACTTGTTCATCTAGAGATTATAAATAAATACCTCGTGTTCACTGAATAATCTTAAAAATCACTATAAAGATTACCAAACAAAATCCTCTATTTGCAAGGAAATCTAAAAACTCAATTGCAAGATGGGTGTTGTAGTGACACCAACACAAATAATACCAAACAAAACCTTTTATTTGCAATGTAATCTAGAAACGCAACTCCACCAAGCAACAACAAGGAGGAATACAGCAGCAAACCAAACTGATATGAAATACTCAACTGGAAACATCAAACTCTTACAAGAAACACACCTGAAAACTCACAAATTTGCACTGTTCAACACAAGGGCAAACTCTGCATGAGCTTGCACATGGAATGGCCTCAAACTCCCATCCTTAGCCTTCCTGGAAACCTGCAAACTCCCATCCTTGGGTCTCCTTCTCCACAGGTTTGGCAGCCTCTGAAGAACAACAAAGCAATGAGCAAAAATCAAGTTCTAGAATGAGCCCGAAATGCCTCCAAACCCTTTTAAAAGAGGGCATAACCCTAACTCACGACCAAGAGGGGTCAATAATACATATTTTAATAATAATTATCATTTATTAATCCTTTGGTTTCCAAAGATTAGCCCCATTTCCCAAAAATTCACTTTTTGAGCCTACCAGCCTTAGCAAAAGTTATTATTTTTAATTATTTGAAAAGGGGACATGACAGTGACATTGTGGAGATGAATAGTTGTCATATATTGCTCGGTAGACCTTGGCAATTTGATTGTAGAGGTATGTATGATTGTGTGAGAAATGTGTTTACTTTTGAAAAGGATGACAAGAAGTTTTCACTAATGCCTTTGATGGATACACCGCTCAGTAGGAGATGCCTGAGTATTGGTACTCGAGTTGAGTTGGCAGATCCTGAGAAAATGAATGATTGGTTTTGGAAACTGACCTATGCATTGTCTAGAAAAGACTTGAAGAGACAGAGAAAATTGAAGTGGAAGAATATGCAAGCAGAGAAGGTGGAGGACTTGTATGTGAAGAACCAGTTCGGGATTTACGTGTTGAATCCTGGAAGATGTTCTTCTCACATATGAACATCTTTTGGAACCTGGGGTGTCTGATGCAGGGGCATCCAAGGTTGAGGCAGGAACATTCCTAGTCCTCGGTGAAACTGCATGGATGTTTGTATTTTGGCCGGTTTTGCTCAATTGCAGCCTTGACTGACGGCCTCAGTCATTGAAGGAAGCTCGGTCACTGAAGGAACTCGGTAGTCTTTGGCGCTCAGTGAAAGTGTTACTCAGTCATGCCTGCGGTGCTCGAGCGACACTGGTGCTCGGCGATGCTTAGCTTGCTCAATAATTTCACTGCTGCTCGGTAGATCTCGTTTACCGATTGGAATTCTGTGTGATTTATTCAGCCGACTTGGTGCATTTATTGTTTGTATATTTTGTTGGATCCTCCTAAGTGGATTTGGAGGCCGACATGCTATATTAAATATTTGTATACATTTTGTAAGCCAACTTGTATGGCATTTAATATTTGTTGGGGGGAGTTAATGGTTTCATCCAGCCGACTTATGGCTGATGATTTAGTATTTAAAGGGATGTTTGGGTAGATGTTTAGGAAGTTGGAATTTTAGTTTGTGGGGGGGCATCAAGGTGGAAGCACTACTGAAGCTGAAGTTGGCGAAGTTGTGGAAAAGATCTTGCATGATCTTGCAGATCAGAATAGTTTTCTGATAATATGTAACAACATAGCTAGTGGTTTGTACACTTGGGAACAAGGAGATTGCTTGGTGGCTTGCGAGCACAAGTTTAGATCTACCTTAGGGTTTCCATCAGTTTTTGATTGTCTACAGAGCTGAACTAGTTGAGATTGTATTGGATCTATTGTGGATCTTGCATAATTATTTCATTTTGTAATTGGCCCTAACCCGGAAGGCCTTACAATCGGGCATGTTAATGCAAATTACTTGGAACATTTGTGGTGTTATCTATTGTGTTGAGTATTCCGCTGTGTAATTCTATTAGCTTCAAGGTTTGGATTGTCCTTCATTGGATCCACCATCCTTGACTGCGTTAGTTAAAATAGTGGCAAATGAAGCATGCACAACTCGGGACACAAGATTTTATCTCCACACTAGAAAATACCAATAGTATGATAGTGAAGGGAATATAAATAGACTTTGAAAGAGATATAAGGAGACACACTAAGGAAAGGGTACAAAAGGAGTGTGAAATTGTAAGGAGTTACAATATATAACAATAAAATAGCTACTATATCTCTCCTCAATGTCCTCATCATCAGGTCCAATAGGAGCTCATGGTTCCTCTTTAATTGAAGTAGGTGGAACTTGAACTACCTCTTTTTTTACCTCTTCTTTTTCTAATTGCACTTCAACTATTGAAGGTTTAATTTCTTTAAAAATAATACTCCTACTAGATATAGAACCTCCTCACCCATTGGATCACAAAGCTTGTATCATTTCATATCAACACCATATCTAATGAATATACACTTAATAACCTTGTTCACCAACTTTGACCTTTTCTCATTTGGAACATGAGCATATGTCTCAAAACCAAATGCTTTAAGATGTCTTAATGAAGGAGTCTTTCCTAATTAGGCCTCCTTCATAAGTGTCTTATTAACAAGTGTTGATGTCTAGGAGATATATTCACTAGATGGCAAGAAGTGGCTACAACTTCAACTCAAAACTTTTGTTCAAGACCAACACCATTATGCATACTTGTATCCATGTATGTCAATATTTTTTCATCCTCAAACTCACCACCATTATCAGTCCTTGAACACTTAATTTGTCTACTAGTCTGATTTTTTAGAAAATCCTTAAACTCCTTAAAGTGATTAAATCCATAAACTCCTTAAAGCGATTAAAGATTTTAACTTTTCTTCCGAGAAAATAAATATTTTTCCTACTATAATTATCAATAAATGAAACAAAGTAGATGGATCTAAAAATTAAAGGAACATTTATTAGACTAAAAATATCAGAATTTACCATATCCAACAACCCAAAATACTTGTGAGAACTCAAATAAAATTGAGCATGACTTTATTTACCATATTTGCAATGCTCACAAAATTCAAACTCAAGATTACAATATTCAAGCCCCTCATTGATGCATTTGTTTTTAGGGCTTTGAGACCCTTCTCACCAATGTGACCAAGTCATTGGTGCCATAACATTGTTATATGTTAGAAATTTCATCCAAAGCATTGGCACCCCTAGGTACCTAGAATGCATGGTCATTACCTATAGATAGAAGAAACAAAATTCTTCACAACTTGATCTAATAGTGAGGATGAAGAATCCAAATCTCTTTTCTTCAGATCCACATAAGAAATATTGAACTAAATTGTGCATTTGTATAGCTTATGCAAGGTGCCAATACAAGCACCCTTAGGAAGCACCATAGAGTTAAAGGCATCACTAAGAACACCTTCTCACCATCACAATCTTCATATCTTGTAAACCAATCCCTATGTGAGATCATATGGAATGATGCATTAGAAGCTATCAACCACACATCTTTTGATGCATGCATTGCCAAGTTTGTTGCAAATGCTTCACCATCACCTTGAGAAGATTTATCTAAATCTAAATAAAATAAGTTTTTGATTAAGGTAACAACGGGTTTTGAAGGGGCCCCAAAACCCTTTACAGTGTCAGAACTTAAGATAAAACAGTAAGAGTTCCTTAAATACAACAGTCCATCCAAAACGAAAGACTAGACACCCCAAACACATCACATAAAAACACTGCTAAAAAAAGCAGTCCAACTAAAACACCCCAGTCTGTTGCACTAGATAAACCAAAGGAAAGAAGTAGAAAATGAAAGGGGATTAAACTTTTGATCCCTTCTTATGGGATCGAAGGGTCGTGACAAAAGAAGAGGAGGATCGCTTAGATTGTTTACAACAGTCTAGCCAAAACGAAAGACTAGACACCCCAAACACATCACATAAAAACACTGCTAAAGAAAGCAGTCCAACTAAAACACCCCAGTCTGTTGTGCTAGATAAACCAAAGAAAAGAAGAAGAAAAAGAAAGGGGATTAAACTTTTGATCCCTTCTTATGGGATCGAAGGGTCATGTCAAAAGAAGAGGAGGATCGCTTAGATTGTTTACCTTTAACTGTGATCCACCCTTCTTCAACTCTAGCAGCCTCATCCTACTAGCACAATGGATTCAAGACTGAAGAACCAACACCCAAAATAGGTATTGTAACAGCCAGCGAAGCATCCAACAAAGGGCCAACATTAATCCAACCAAGGGACTAACTAAAAGAGGATCAGCAGAAATAGAACCAGTAACTGCCAAAACACCAACAGGGTTAGCAGAAACAACCAGATACAATAGTCCAACCAAAATGAAAAACCAAACACCCCGAACACATCACATAAAAATATTGCTAAAGAAAGAAGTCCAACTAAAACACCTCATTATGTTGTGTAAGATAAACCAAAGGAAAGAAACAGAAAAGGAAAGGGGGTTAGACTTTTGATCCCTTCTTATGGGATCAAAGGGTCATGTCAAAAGAAGAGGAGGATTGCTTAGATTGTTTACCTTTAACTTTGATCCACCCTTCTTCAACTCTAGCAACCTCATCCTGCCAACACAACAGATTCAAGACTGGAGAGCCATCACCCAGCAAAGGTGTTGTAACAACCAGTGAAGCATCCAACAAAGGGTTAGCATTAATCCCAACCAAGGAATGAACTAAAAGGGATCAACAGAAATAAAACCAGCAACTACCAAAAGACTAGCAGGGTCAGTAGAAAAAACCCCCTCAGAACTACCAGTAGGGAGCCTAGCTCCATCCAGCAAAGAAGGAGTTGGAGCAGAACCAACAAGAGGGTGAACAACTTCATCCAGCAAATCAGGAGCTGGAAGAGACCCAACAAAAGGGAAAACGGGATCAAAGCCAACAACCACAACTGGCTCAGTAGAAGCAATATGGCACGAGTCGTCCACCACCATAAAAGACACCAGAGCTCCTAAAACGGGATCAACCACCTTCTTGGGCTGAGAGGATTTTTTCATGACTGTGTAATGCTTGATGGAAGCTCCCTTCCACCAAGAGGGAGGAGATTTCTTCTTCTTCCTATCTAAGCCACATTGAGCAGAAATGTGATCAGTATTGAAGCATTTACAACATCTAAAAGGAATACCTTCATAGTCAAGCTGTTGGATCCAAGATACCACAGATAATTCAATTTTGATTTTGGCTAGAAGACCCTTCGAAATGTCAAGGTCAACCAAAAGACGGGCAACAATGGAGTGATAAATATTAAACGAATCATGATCCAACATTAGGAAATCCCCCAAGGCCTCACCCACTTCCTCCAAAACGGAGTCTTGCCATAAATGAAGAGGGAGGTTAGGAAGCTTGACCCAAATGGGATTCTTACTGAAGACTTTAGAAGAAGGGTTAAAATCAGGGTTCCAGGGCTTAACCATTAGCATAAATTTTTCCTCCT